>JAHLSL010000045.1:1855135-1994417 GCA_025920805.1 Petroica traversi | reverse complement strand
TTATTATTATTATTATTATTATTATTATTATTATTATTATTATTATTATTATTATTATTATTATTATTATTATTATTATTTTCCTTGTGAAATAATTATTTTCATGAATATGCAAGTATTGGTCTGTAACTCCTGAGGCCACATTACAAAGTTCAGATACCTTTTCACTCTAAATATCCATTTTGCTTATCAACATCTTGTATGCAGTTTGTCAGTTCATATTATTCATTAACCAAATTTGCATATGTTATTAGTTTAAAAAGCCCACAACAAATCTTCCAGGATTCTCACATGAACGTTAAAGCAAATGTGATGTATCTGTGAGGAGGTATTTTGAAGTGGCAAGTCTAATTTTAATTACAGCGAGAGTGTATCTTGGTATTTTTCCCCACTAGAACTTGATATGTGTTTATAAAATGTGTAATAAAGATTTAAATTAGGCATATAGGTTTCTACCATCACAAAATAAGGTTAAATGTAGTTATTCCATGTGTGTGCAGACATCTCTATGAAATAGGAATTTTCTTCCTTGAATTATTTCTGATATGTTCTGGGAATTATTTTCTGAAGATGGAGCAAAACCAGATCTGCTGCCTTGGTGACCCAGCAACGTTTTCAGCAAGACAGTGGAAAGAGGCTATCCTAGAGTCCCTACAGCCAACTGCCTGGTTCTTGAAGGTGTTTTTGCTGTGAGTAGTGAGACTAAAGATTACTCGTGACCTTCCGCAAAGACCAGAAAGCAATCTGTGTCTGCCAATATCAATGTCAAACAGGCTCAAACCGAAGTTCAAAAAGTAAGATGGAACCCTATCTGTAATGTTTTCTGGTTTGGGTAGAAGAGGAAGGAGCTGAAAACTTGTGCTTCTCTTCATTCCTGTGTAGGAAAGCTGGGGTGCAACTCGGTAAGGAGTTTTCCTTTGTTACAAATAGCAGAAATAAAGGGCTAAATGTCTTTTTAACCCATGCATTAATACATGACAGGTATATCTTTCCAGAGCTGTCTTTGTGATACTGGGTTTTGTTTGGTCTAGAATCCTTACTAACAAAGGAATAATGTAACAAATATTTGGAATTTTTATCCCTTCTGTTTACTAGATTAATTTTTTTATTGAGTCTCCAGACACATCTTTGTCTAGCTCTGCTAAAGTGCTGTGTTTATTGCATGGCTGCAATTCTCATATTTTTGTGGCTTCTGTTTTGCAAATAGGGTGACACTGGTAGCTCATAGGCAGTTTTCAAGTAATTATGTTAGTGTGTGTGCATTCCAGCAAGTCTGGCCAAGTGTATTTCCTCTGTGAGATTGCAGACTACTGTGCTCAGCCTTCACTTCCTCATTCATATTGCTTTTATTTCTTTCTTTGTCTCTCATATTTTTAAAAAACTACTTGGTGAACTGTATTTAGGTTCTTAATTACTGATGATCATAATTTTTTTATGTGTGTTCTGTCCCCGTTTTTTTTTCTGCTGTAGACAAAACTAAATATCAATTGCTGCAGACATTGCTTCCTTCTGGAATGACTTTGAGTAGTAACTGTCTTTATTGCCCTAGATGTATAGGCCAAAAGTTGACAGTTATGAAAGATGCCTTTTTTTTTTCCTGAATAAAAGTTTTCTACCAGTATCAAATCAAAAAGCAAAACTGATTGATCAACACTCTATTTTTGTTGATCCATGAAATTTCCATAATATTCTAGTTCTTGTGGTTTTGGACAAAAACATTTGACTTCTGTTTTTTGATAGATACTTTTTTTCTCTCTTGTTTATTTCACCCAAGTGATGTGTGTTGAGAGGGAAAAAGTGGCATATTGACATTATTCAGAAGTATTCCTAATACGTCATGCTTTCAATTTTGTAAAAATCATTTTCATTTTGTATGTTTTTTCTCTGAAAGCCTGTTTGCTGTCTGTATGAAAGCATTGAAAAGTGTCTTTGTTGTGTGAAGTTAACAAAGGAATTATTTTCACCACCAATGAAAAAATACCATGGTTTATGCAAGAGCTTAGGAGGTGTATAATCTAATATTTAAGAACTGGCTAAAGATTTGAGATACAGTGGATCAATTTACCACTCTAATGTGGGTTTCCTGTTTGGTTGAGGTCTGCTTCTGCTTCATTTCCTTATTGCAATGTGTTTACTGTTACACAGGGTGCTGTGATTAATGTTTGCCAGGTGCTCTAGTACTACCATGAAGGGAGACATCTAAATATTAGCAGTATCCAACAGAGTACCAGTGTGTTTCTGAGAAGCAGAGAATCTAATTGTAGAAATGTCCGATGACTTTGAACATGAGTGTACAACGATGTGTCTGCAGAAGAAGCATCTTCACATCTGATAAACTTATAAAAGGAGATTTCATCATATTTAAAAGGATAATGGCAACTGTGTTTAGCTACATATCTCTGTCTTCATAATTCCCAGTAATCTCTTGGTCTGAGGGTCCCTCATGTTAATCTGCATATGGCAAAAAAGATACACCTTCATCTAGGTGAACACTGGCCATGAGACTTGAGCAAAAGGAACCTATATCCTTCACTCATATTTAGGTCCTTCTCACATCTGCTCCTTTGTGTAGTCACACCAGATCAAGTCCCAGCTCTGTGCAGGTGATACTGGCCTCAGGTAAATGATTAAGTCAAGATCTTTCAGCTGCTCCCGTCTCAAAATCCTCTATGTACAGATTCCAGTAGAGTATAGGAGACCATTTTTCCAACCTAGAACATGACATTACTCTAGAACACAGGTTTCCTTGTTATATATTGTAGAAATTATCAGAGTGCATTTCTAAGTCTTGGCCAGAAAATCATTAAAACTTGGCCTTTGATGAGAAAGAAAAATGCCCTCCTAGTATGTGTTTTAAAAAAAAAACCCAAAAGATAGATTGAGAGCTCTGGCAATACCTGGGTCTCTAATTAGATTAGAAAATATTCCTGTGACTATTAGCTGTTGCAGAGACTTGCTAGATTAAATCTGAATTGTTAAAATATTCTGGAAATATTCTGAGGGGGAGGAGGGAGAAAATCTGTTGTATTAACATGCCCTTGGATGTATTTAACAGCTTCTACTGTTGTGAATTGCTTCTAGAAGGCCAAATGACATGCCCAGGTATTTCCTTAAGAGCTTTTTCAGTTTCCTGAGTCTGGCATTTTGCAGTTGCATTGCTCCAAGCATTTAATTGGTCTTCCTTGTATATCTGGCAGTTCTCTCAATAAGTTCAAACTTTTTGTTTACATTACCTCTCACTCTCAGTAACAGGAGATGTATACCTGCAAATACTTTTATTTTTAAATTTTATTTTTGTTTTTATTCTATTCTTGCATATTAAACTATTAGTGAAACTCCAGAGTCAGTCAAGCCATTTTTACACCCTGATGCCAACTAATCTTGAGCTCTTTGGCTGTGAAAATTTCATGTTTGGTCAGAATTACTTGGGAGAATTTTCAAACATTTTGACTATGCTCATATTCAACTGTGGAAGTAATCTCACACAGGGAGCATGGTTTCATGTGTGCTCTGGGACCTGGACCCATCAGCACCTGTTTATACCCATGGAAAAACTGCACCATTCTTCATGGACTCTGTGTGAAATCCTGCAGGCGCAATGCCCAAATGCAACTTTGAACATGGCCTTGTCCCTGAAAATGCTTCTCAGCTTTGTTCTTAATTAATGTCTTCAAAGTTTAAGTTTGTCACTTTCTCAGCGAGCTCGTTTTGCTTATGTGTCTGCCACTTAGCTCAGTAACATTAAACTCTGCTGTCAAAAGCTGATTGATTGCTGCTTTCCATGAAGCTGGATACAGGCCACCCAGTGGGTGATACGTCTGCATTTGGTGCACTTTTCCATGTTGCTCTATTTCTGGCTCTTTGATGGTAATTTCTTACTTTCTTGTCTACTTCTCTAGGTCTGTACAGACCTACTGGAGCTACAGAGATTAAACCCTCATTAGATGGCCTCCCTCATATTCCTCACCTCTGGATCCTTCTAAACTTTTTTGAACTCTGTGTTCTTAAAGGTTTATTTGTCTCCTTTTTATTTTAGCCCCTGTATTTTGCAAAATTGTACAACAGAAAAGAAATATGCTGCCAAGTGGAACACAATGCTCTGTGGATGGCATAGAGAATGTGGGAATTGGGGGATCTTTTGCCTTTCTGCAAAACAGAAACAGCAGTAATCAGGGATGTCCTGCAGCTTATTCCAGATTCTCTGGGGATGGTCTATGAGCTTTCCATCTCAAAGGCTTTTTCCCAAGGATTCTACCTTTGCTGTTACAATTTTCTCTTAAACAGTATGCCTATATGAGGAAAAGGAGGATGAGTTGCCTTTGCCTCTGGAGCCTTGGAGTTGCCTTTGCCTCCTTTGCCATGGAGCTGTTTGTAAAGAAACAACTTTCTGCCTGTAGGGGAAAAGTTCCATCTGGATGGTGGGAGCAGTTAGAGATTGTTCATTTGCATTTCAGGAATCTGTTTCACTGGCTATATTACTGTCCATCTTTATACTCCAGGAAGAGTAAGAGATTTACAAAGGTCCTGTCTCTCAATATGTGAACAAGCTGGATACCATGTGGATATTGCTTTAAAAATATCTGCAAAGACTGCAAACAAAAAGTTAGATTCTTTACCCTGAGTTCCAAAGGCCATGTCTTTTATCAGAAGGCCCAGAGGAGGCTCCTGTCACTAGATGCAATAAATTTACCAAATTTATTCAGACATTCAGAGGATACAAAACAGAACCAGAAAGCTATAAATTCTTGAATTTAAAGAACTCACTACAATGAGGGTGGAAGTGACCATAGTAAACTGCATTTGAATGCAGTATTCTGTTTCTACTCCTTTAAATTAACTTGGCAAAGACATGTGATATTCACTATTAGGATAAAATTATGTGAAGCAGCTGCACTGACAGAAGATTAATTATCCTTTACACTGCTGATATTAACCCTACCTGTCATCGGGGCAGTAGGAAGGGTTGCCTGCTCATCATGTCATTTTGTGAACACATTTGCTACCACTATGTTATTTTAAATTATCATAAAACATGAGTGAAAATGGAGACTGTCACCTGTGGTTTTCTATCAACACTTTATAATGATAAAATCTAAGAGATTTTTAAAACACAGAAGGAAAATGTTAGTAGTCATCCATTAGACTTTGGAGTTCCCACAGGACATAGACACCTTTGATACCCTTGTAAGTGACTTACTGTGGTTAATCTGATGTTGTGTCATAAAAAAATCCCCAAGACTAAAAAGCTAATTCTGCTTCATATAGAAATAGAGAGAAATAGCTGGTGTGCCTTAAGGGAGTAGGATGTCTTGCTGGTTTCATTGAAAAGGCTACTCTAGCTTCATTTATCTCTTTATTTATCTGTTCCAATAATTATGATGAGGGCTGGACTGCACTAACAGAAACCAGGTCCTGGCCTAGGGTGAGAGCTGCCCAGTGGATCTGTTGTCATGCCATCAGGTGAGATGACTGTCACTCCCAGGCTGTGCTGTCTGGTTCCAGACCTCTGAGAAAGATGTGTGGGTTGGGGGAGCTCTGCTAGTGAAAGGTGTCATGCTGGCAGCCTGGGGGTGGAGAGTCCTGGGCCTCTGCCAGCCTGGTGACATAATATATTGAGGAATGTTACTCTGATTCTTCCAGTGCTGTGGGGAAAGTCTCCAGGGCATATCTCCAGATACAGGGAGTGGGGAGGCCAAAAAGGGCTCTCTAGGCTTTGTTGACTCCTCCGTTGCAGGACACGGTGTCTTTGCTTCTAAGAATTGAACACAAATTTCTAGAGGTCAACACACTGGAAGTCCCATCTAGAGGGACTTAGGTTTGAGTGGTGGGTCTGTGCAAACCTCCTGAAGTTAACACCGTCCAGGGCAAGGTTTGGCACCTGAGTTGGGGCAGTTCCAAGTACAAATAGAGGCTGGGTAGAGCATGGATTGAGAGCAGCCCTGAGGGGAAGAACTTGAGGGGGGTTGATTGATGAGAAAGTCAAGATGACCTGGCAATGTGCACTTGCAGCTCAGAAAGCCAACAGCATTCTGGGCCTCATCCAAAGCAGCGTGACCAGCAGATCAAGGGAAGGGATTCTGCTGCTCTTGTCTAGTGAGCCCCTACTTGGAGTTCTGCATCCAACTTGGTGGGGGAGAAGTTGGGTAAGAAGGATGGGGACCTGTTAGAGAAAAATCAGGAAGATGCTCAGAGGGCTGGAGCACTTCTCCTATGAAAGCAGGTTGGGAGAGTTGAAGTTGCTTATCTGAGCAGACGATGAGGCTCTGGGGAGAATTTAGAGAACCTTCCAGTATCTAAATGGGCTTCCAAGAGAGCTGGAGAGGGACTTGTCATATGGCCATGGAGTGACAGGACAAGGCCTAATGGGCTTAAGCTGACAGAGGGTAGATCTAGGTAAGATATTAGCAGGAAATCCTTTACTGTGAAGGCAGAGCCACTGACACAAGTTACCCAGAGAAGCTGTGGGTGCCCCATCCCTGGAAGTGTTCAAGGCCAGGTTGGATGAGGCTTTGAACAGCTTGGTCTAGTGCAAGGTGTCCTTTCCATTAGCAGGGTGTTTGGAACTGGCTGATCTTTGACTTCCCTTCCAACCCAAAACATTCTATGAACTTTTTGTAATCCTATAGGATTCCTGGTAGGAAGTGGGAAAATGCCAGTGTTTAGTATGACATTAACACATAAGCTCTCTATATAAAAGTAGTGCTAAACTTTCATCTCTGTCATACAAAAGTAATTTTTAACACAAGTTTGGGGCATTTTTCACTGTTAATCTTCCCATGGGTTGTTATAAAAGTCACAGGTTTTAAAATTTGTGCACTGAAAAATGTTGATGTTTGTAGAGAAATAGCATTTGTAGCATCTAACAGGCTGGAGTAGCCCTTAGTTTGCAACAGTGAGCTAATTAAAGTATGGAGACCATGAAGAAATATAAAGTGTTAACTTGTTTAAATTGGAAATGGGGCTGCCCACCTGTTCATCTAAATATAAGTGACTCTGAAACATGACCTGACAGTCGTCAGAGGTGGGTAAAGCCAGCACAAGCTTACACTGAGCCTTGGCCTGGGCTGGGCTCTCTGTCCATGAATGAGGGTGAGCCAAGGAAGGGAGAAGCCTGCAAGAATGTCTTGGCACTGCTTGCTGGCTCCCACAACGACCTCAGATACATATCACTTTATGTAATATTTTTTTCAAATGTGTGTAGTCAGCTCTAACAGCTTGTTGATCACAGCTAAGCTCTTTGGCTTGGCTCTGCTGTCAAGTGTTCTATTTTGCCTGGGTCCAGTAAGCTGTGTAGCTTGAAGCTACAGGAGCTTCCGAAATATTATGGAAATAAACTCAAAAGCTCCCTCGTAAACACTTGTTGAAAGAGTTCTTAGTACACCAGGGTTCACTGATGCTGAGAAGCTAAAGGACTGACTTTGGTGCAAAACCTTGCCAAGCAAATCTTCCTCCAGATCTTATCCAGTGTGAAGGAGGTGTCTTACAGAAGTTCCTTTAAACAACTTCATACTATCCTTCTCAACAGACTTGAAACTGCATAATCCATGTGAATCTTTTGACTTGGGCATTGAATCTCAATGCTTCTCTTCTTAATGAAGGACAGCCACCATCCCAGTAATACTAATTAGCTCTTTATTTAAATGGGTCCCGACATTAAACTTCTGTAAGTGTGGATGGCATATCTACCAATTGCATCTCAAAGCAAAACTTTAAAGTGCTCTTGTTAATTCCACACATTCCTCTCAGTCATATCATGTGTTTCTGTCCTGCAGGTATCTCCATCTTCTCTGCTGCTTGTTCCCTAGAATACAGGCTTGTTTCTTGTCCTGCCTAACATACCCATTTTTTCTGTAGGGCTCCCTATTTTGTTTTGGTGAAGTAATGTTATGCTCCTGCTGTAACTCTGCCTCACTGCAGTGATCCTCCCTTGGTTGATCTTAAGTCTGTTAGGGTGCATTGGCCAGCAACTTCTTTTTTGAATATGTGTTATTTCCTTTCCCAGGAGTACTAATTTGAAGAAGCAGCCCACCTTCTAATGATAATATAGAGCTTGAGTGTTACTTGAAATTTAATGGTGTGTTGACATTGAAAATCTCTCTCTACTCCAATTTTATACATTTTATTTATATACGTTGTATATTACATTTGTTGCTGAATCAAAAATGGTATTCCTAATGACTTCCACGGCAATTTTGAAATAGCTATCTATATTGCATAAATAACAAGCTTTTCAGCTCAGAAATGATTTACATCTTCCCAAGTTGCATGATTTCTTCGTTAGGCTTATTAAAAATTCTCAAAGGGCACTTCATTTTTACCTCCCTTCCCTTGCCCTGCCATTGTATCTGTAATTCAGTGCTCTCAGAAGCCACAGGTGAATGGCAACCCTTCTCAGGTAGCCAGGCTGACAATAAGTAGTGCTGGCTCCAAGTCCTACCCCCATGCCTTTGCTACAACCTTACCTTTGCTCTGCAGAATCCTGCTTGTTTGCTCCTGGACCTCTTCTGAGCAGGAATTAGGGGCATAAAAATGAATTGTGCAAGAACTCTCCCTTATAGTGATTTTATGCTGTGGGGAATTCCATTAGAGATCAGCTTTTTGGGCTATAAAACTTTTTTCAAATCTCTTTTAAGCTGGATGTGAATTCCAGTTTCCTGAGGTAAATAAATACAACTTTCCAATCCTGTTCCGTCCACCTGCCAAAATCAGGTCTATAATGGCAGCCAAAATCTATTATTGGTTTACACGGGTGTGAATCTTCTGACGTTAAAGGTTGAATCTGTGTAACTGAGAGTGGAATTTGGCTTGTGCCCTTGGAATCTTATATGGCATGGGTGAAAGCATACAGTTTAGACCAGATATAACAAGGGGGGGGCTGGTGGGGGAAAGTGATTAAAAAAAAGGTTCTAAAAAAGCCTGTATACATGCATGTGAGCATAGGAGTTTGTGTAAGCACTCTGTTTATTTCTCCTTTGTTTATTAATAAACCTGCATAAAGTCCTTATATATTGCATATGTAGGTTTTGAGTAATAACTTACTTTCAGCAGAATAACATTTTTTGGGAAGTCTTAGATATTATGTGCATGAATGTTAATGTTTTTCTGTAACATGATGCATAATTGGGTGTAAACTTTGCCAGTTTGTGCAGCAAGAATCCCCACTTGGTAGTGGTTCTATTATAATAGGGAATAGTGAGAAGTACCTGTTGCTTTTTTCTTTCTTGCTGACTTTTGTGTTTATGTTCCCTTTTTTCTTTTTACTATGACACCTTTAGATGCTGTCATTATCTTTTCAGTAGAATGTTTCTGTATCCCACCAAGAAAATCCAGTAGTATTTTGGTTTTTAGGTAATTTCAGATAATGTTAGAAGCTATGAGTTTAAAGGACTCAATTAAGCCAGAATTATAATAAGGGTTTCTTAGAGAAAAAAAAATATTTGGCTGTGGAAAGAACACTTGCTTATAGAAATGATTCAAAATAATAGTACTACTTTATTCTGAAGAAAATAGAGAATAACAGGAATGGCCACTTAACGATAATTTTAGAGCAGTAAATTCAGTTTTCACTTTCACTGTTTTAAGTATGAAACAACTCAATTGAACCAAAAGGAATTGAGGTTTATATGTTGACATATATGAATTGAGGTTTATATGTCTCTTTGCTGTTGCCTTTCTTTACACAGGTTTACTGGTGATTTTGTCACAAAGCTCAGCAATTTTAAATAATGTCCACAGGAAGAGAGCACTCTTCTAAACTTTGAGAATATAAAAGGGCATCCAGGGCCAAGGTAGGTGTGTGTGTGTGTGTTGAGTACTGCTTGTCAAAACACCTGAGTTCTCTGATAGGCAATAGAGTGATACCTAATATAGTAACTGGAGCAGCTTCTTTGCCCAGTGGAGAAAGGGCTGCGTTGTGCATGTGGAAGTCACTTGAAATCTGTGGAGTCTTTCAGAAGTGCAACTGAAATTAATTTCTCTCACCCTCTCTGTCCAGCATTGAAGATTAGAGTCAGTCTCAAGGTGTTAAAAATATGAACTGTGATTCCACATAGTGTCTTGGTGTGCTTAAATCTCAATGGATCAACTCATGCTTTCTTTTTGGCCTTGAATTTTTGTAACTTCATATTTGAAAGTAATTGCTTTCATTAAGGATTTTTTCTGAATCTTGTGCTGGTACAAAAATCTATCTTTAAGTCTGAAATTCATTTCCTCACAAATGGTATTGTTTCTGGATTTGTGAGTATTTAGATCAGATTGTTAATAAATTTGCCTTAGAGGCTGTTTTATGTTCCTTTGGGACTTCAGAATTTGGGATTGTTATTAGATATTTCCTGTCTTAATCTGAAAGAGGGAAGGAAACTGAAAACAGAAGGGTCCTTCTTGAGGGAACAGCTGTCCTGATAGTCCCATGAGATTTCCTCTGAAAACCTGGCTAACTGGATTTCGAGATGGATTAACTTCTTCTGTCATCTGAGCCTGCCTAACAAATATTCTGAATTGTGTTGGGAAACAGCAAAAGCTGGATAGTTCTGTTTGGAATGAGGAAGAAAAAGGCCTAGAGCACCAAATTTGGCTTCAGCTCTGTTTTTCAATGGCTACTGTGTAAAGACTTTCTAAAGTTCTGCCTCCAGTCCCTGGTGGGCTACAGGAGATGTGCAAGAAGAGTGTCATTTTTCTGTTGGTTTGGGTATTTTTTTTTGTTCTTGTGTTTTCTTCCTGAAGTTCTCTGCAAATTTTATGCAGTGCCCTAATCCCATGCTTTGTGACAAGAAAGTTCACATTTCAATGAAGAAAAAGCTACTGGATAGGCAAAGGCCTGCCTGTATTAAACTATTGCAACCTTGATTCTATTTCTTGATAGACATAAAAAATTAAAACAACACAAGAGTGACTTCTGTATATGTTATCCTTCTTGTTATCTGTGAGGCTGATGTCAAGACCTAACCCTTCTGTAGTGTTACACAGCATGCTTGGACTTTTTTCCTTCTGTTTTTCCATTAGCACAAGCTTTGTCTTAGGCGAGTAGTGAGGGTATGAAATAAGGAGATATGAGGAATGATGTGCATTTGATCAGTATGTGGCAAGTAACTTGATTGTGGCTTATGCTATAAGGGAGGGTGACAAAATGGTCCTAATAGGCATGAGAAATCCTGTTCTGGATTTCTCTGCTGCTCAGAGCTCCAGCCCAGTGAAGGTGAATGGCAATGGACAGTAAGAAGGGGGTGTGGGAAGGTGCTGGTCCCCAGGCTGTCCTGGAGCTGGTGGCATGCAGCATTAACTTGATCTCTGTGGACTGGGGCTTGTTTGAGAGCTGTTAGTACTGAAAACTTACACGCTGCTAGAAAATAAGACATCAAGACACTCATACAGCAATGATTACTAGAAAAACTTTACATTCACCCACTTACTGGTTTATGCAGAGAATCTGGTATTCTGACAGAAACCATTGTTTCTGGAGAGGTGATCAGGTTTAAAAGGCATGTAGACTTAATAGGCAAGAGAGAACATGGGAGATCTTGTTTCAAAATTTACTGAATAATCATCACCCTCTAACTTATTGTGGGACTTTCAAAACCTATGTTTATGGAGGAGATGAAGAGCAGCAGATGTAGTGTGAAGTATTATGATGTTTTGAATTGTCTACCTAGTACAGATTTGTTGGGGAAGATGAAATAGGAAAGCCTTATAGATATGATTACCTTGCAAAAGATGCTGGAAATATGGAAAGTATAATCGAAATTGAGATGAAGACAAGGTTTGAGTTAAAGAGTAACTAAGAAACAATGGTATAGCTGGTTGAAGATAATCCTCCTTCTTGATAGAACAATACCCTCTGCCTAGGCAGGTCCAAAGGTCAGAACAAATCATACCTGCCTGGTAGGAGATTCCCAAAAGCAGTTTTTTTAAGGTTTAAAATATAACCCCATATGGTAATGTAATGATTCTTATAGGTTGCATGCAAATATTGTAGAGTTTGTAGCTTGTTTCAGATTGGTTAAAGAGAATTAGAATATTCAACAGAGAAGATGATTTATTGTACTGTAAATGGCAAATTGCTCTCTTTTTTGCTCTCTCGATTTGCCTCTTTCTCTCTCTTTCTCTGGGCTGCTTTGAGCTGCGTCTTGCAGCCCAGCAAGCCTCTCACACCCATGCTCTTTCACAATAAACTCCCATGCTCTAAACCCATCTTTAGAGATCTTTCGCTTCTATTTTACCCCTATAACCAAGTTCCACAGAGTTAAATCCTACACAGATTTTTAGTTTTATCTTCTGAAGTGATGATTTCTGCGGTATTAAAGCTCAATTTAAATACAGTGGAGTGTCTACTAAGTAATTTATGAAAATCTGGTGATTTATATAACCTCTTAGTTTGTATATGAGAAAGTGCAAAACAATGAAGTATGATTGATTATACTCTGAAGATACTGGTGTGTATTAAATGATGTGTAGGACAACATGGGAATCAGGAGAATGAACTCCAAGTAGCCTGTGATCTTAAAGAAAAAGTGTGGGGCATATGAAACACTACTCACAGGTTTCCTTTGTTACGCTTAACATTTTAATGAATACCTGCTGCCAAGGAAACTGTTTCTTCTGCCTATTGGGGATCAACTTCCAGCAAAGAAATCGGCCTCTTCATTTGCCTTCTGTGTTTTTTTTTTTTGTTTTTTTTTCTTTCAGCTCTCTGTTCTCTCCTCGTATTTTCTTTTTTTTCTCAGCTGTTGATATAAATAAGAGCATGAAGTATGCAGACAGAGTATACCAAGGAGACATTAAACTTCTGGAATAATTGTTTACAGGATCCGGCTCTGCTTTCATGTACAACTCATACTCAGGTATAAAATGCTAAATGGTTTTGTGTAAGAATCCTACTATTGCTAAAACCAGGGAAAGCTTAGCCATATCTTCATTGGTTATAAAACTGTCTTGTCTTTTTCTCAGTTTTCTAGTAAGTTCAGTAAAATGTTCGTCAGGTAACACAGCTGCAGGGAAAGCTTTCCTAAGCTTGTGAAGTTGATAATCTGTCTTTTAGAAATGTATTATGACAAATGGTAAGGTAAGTTCCATATCATTGCTTGCAAAATTTGAATTGCTGCAAGCAAAGCATCTAGCAGAGCTGCTGAATAGGATGGTGTAAGACTTGGCACTGCTGGTTTTTGCAGGTTTTGCCAGGCTCATTTGTGACTTTTCTTCCTATGATATGAATTTTGTCTTTTGTAACTCTGTTAAAAACAAATAGGAAACTAAGCAGGCAGCAATGTTCTTTTAGCTACCTTTAGGCTGTTGAGCCACTAAGCAACAAAAAGATCTTTTGATGAAACCCCTTCTTTAAAATAATCTCAAATATTAAAACATTTTTGTCTTGTTTTAGATTCAGGGATGAGGCAAGGAGGAAGAGACAGAATCTAAGCCTCTTCTCACAACCATATAATCAGCATTACTTTCTTTTAAAATAAGGAGACTATGGCACTACCTTGGACAAAATGTCTAAGTACCTGGGAGAGTAAGGATTTGGTGACACTAGTATTTAATTTAATTAATTGCATAGAAGCAGTTGTCACGTGCAAAGAACTGTAACCAATGAGGGTAGTTCTGGTACTAGGCTTACCTCTTTTTTGCCAAAACAGTCATCTTTTGAGCAGGTATTGTTTCTGTATATTAGCATGACATAATTAAGCAATAAATCACAAACATTTTAAATCGAGATGAAAAGTTTACTGTTGAAAAAGAAAATAAGAAATTTTTTCTAACAGAAAAAGCTTTTTGGATGTATTTTGCAGTTGAGATTGAGTTTGTTGCGGTCAAGAACTTTTGGAGTCAAATTGAGATTTAAGAACCCAGGAGCTAAAAATAATAAATGAATTATTATTAAACAGACATATTTTAATTTTTCATAAACTTTTCAACACAAATGCAATGCTCATAGATGAATTTGTACATTCAGTACAACTTGTCATTCAGTATCAAAGATTATGCTGCTGGCAAGGTAATTTTTCCCTGCATCTGGAATAGAATAAAGGTTTTTATTTGTTTATGACATGAATTTTGGCTGATTCCAGGGACTCAGTTTAATGACGGAATTCTGAACCTCTTGGTACTGTAAGGAGTCTAATCTGTAACAGTCCCTATGAAACAAAACCAGGATTAAGAATAGGAACCTTTCTAACTATTTTCTCTCTTAGGTCAGTAGTCTAAATATCTAGTTGGCTCAGGGAATTGTCGGTAAGTTGCTTTTCTCTGTAGGTTACCAGTGTGAATATTACTGAGCTTGACAGCATCTAAAAAGTATTGGCATGTGTGGAGTAAATTTGGAAATCTCAGCTTTTAATGGTCAGATACATGCAGTGCAGAGCTGTTTTCACAACTAGCAGTTCTGTTGCCACTTGTGATGCACAGGGTGGATGAAAACAAGCATCTTGCTGGCCTCTGGGTGTCCTTCCTTGAGCCAGGCCTTAAAGGCTTCAGTGAGGGAGTAGTGAGGGCTCCCCTGTTTTGTACCCATTTGGGAATCTCCACCTCTAAAGCCCTGGTTAGGCACATGTAACATGATACCTAAGCCAGGGATTCCCTTTCCCAGATGGAGTATTCCAGCAAGGGAATCATAAGGATTCAGGAGGTCAAATAATTAAAGCAAATGCCAGAACTTTTGTCAGGTTTGGTTTTTGTTCAAAGGCAGCTGATTTTTTTGCTTCCTGGTACTCATGGCCAGCTGGCATCCCTCTTCTCTGGGAACAACAGTAATATGAAGTAGATGCTCCAGTGCTTTTAGATCCAATGTCCATGAAAGACAGTAGCACCGACAATGAAGGCACTTTGTTTGTCAGCCTGCTAGTATTTTTAGGAAGATGATGAAATTTGGCTTGTCATCCAATGCATTGATCCTTTGCCAAATGTCAGGTTCCCTGACCAGCCACCCAGGTCCCTTGCACCTGCCTTGCAGAGAGCGCAATACCATGGAGTTGTCAACTCAAGGAAGAAATAACAGCCTCTGCCAGCATGCTCTAATTAAATAGCTATATAGACAACAGCTGGGAAAAAAAATCATCTATCACAGAATGTTTATTATTGAAATTAAAACATCTCATAACTAGTGCATAGATTTGCATTGATTACCATCTCCTGGAAGGAACAAGTGGTGCCAGCTCCATGTGTCTGGTTATTTTGAATATTTGGATCACTTGTAATGTCACCCATCTGCCTCAGGTTTGTTAACCATAATTAAAGGGTTGATCAGCTTCTTTGCAGCTAGTCAGGGTCAACATCTGTAGAACTGTGATGCTCAACACTATAAAGAATTCTCAATTCACTTTGTCATGCTGTCGGCATATTTGTGTATGTCAATCTTCCAGGCACGTGGACAGGACTATTCTTTTATTCACATTTGAGCAAATCAGTAGCAACACAGTAAATACTAGATTAGTTGCACAGACATGGTTAGTTCATAAACGAGCTCAGGGTAAGTTGCTCAGTTTGTTTCTCTGAGCATTATGCTGTCTAATGTGATAGTAGTGCAGTGGTGTGTGCTGTGTTGTAATATGAGGTGGCAGTCAAACCACTGGGAAAGTTAATATATGAAACACTTTCTAAGGTTTGGAGGATGGCCATATAAAATATGTGCATGTCCACTCACATTTGTATATATTCAATGCCACATAATAAGAACAACATCTTTTCCTGATTCAGAAGCAAACTTTTCTATTTCCGTCAACATTAACAAGGACTTCAGCAGTATGAGTACAGATGCAGTTCTGATGCACTTGATCCATGTGTTCCTGGCTATTACAAGGCCTGAGGTCTCACTTAAGCCCTCCAAACTTATGGTGTTCTTCCTAGAACCATCACATCCCAACCAAATGGAGCAAACTTTGCTGTTGGATCTCTAATACAACATCCTTCTCCAAGGCAACAAAGTGAAGATGCAGAAAAGAGCAAGTAAGAAGTTAGCTCCCAGGTTCTGTACCTCATGGAGGACCATGAAATGGCTCATGAAATGGCTTGGCAAGCTGGTAGTAATGGCATTTTCTCATCTAAAAAAAAGAAATCTTGAAAATATTGAGTGACACTGATAGAGTGTGAAAAATATATTGGTAGATAGGCTGACAAAAATCAGATTACTTGTGAATGAGTAAAATTGTATTGCTTTAATTAAGTTATAGAAAATGGTATCCAGTCCTGGAATGATTTTATGACACAGTAAGCACTGGCATTTGTTTGTCTGTAGTAAGATATCCATCTGCCTTTTATCACAGAGGATATATGGTTATCATGGAGGAAGTCTACTGGATCTCTTAAATTATAAAATTAAAACCAAATATAAGATGGTGCAGGGGTCTAAAAATCATATTCTTGAAAGATAAGATTATCAGCCAACAATTCATAGCTGTAGTAGAAACTGTTTTAGTTGGCATTTTAAAATAACTTTTGGGTCAAACCTTGAGTGTTGCCCAAACTATGTAGACATTTGATGAGGCATTATAACAAATTCTTCCCACTATACAATAAATACAGTTTTAATGAATAACTGTGATGTCTCATTCAAGAGATGAAGACAATAAGTGTGTCTAGAGAAGAGCAAAACAGAATTTATTCTTTATTTTACTTATTGACTTAGTTGACATTCCTCAGAGCTGAGGGAATTCAGGAAGCTGAGGAACCCTTCCTCTAAAGGGCATGGGGAGCAGAGTTCATTCACCATATTGTTGTTTCTTTTGACAGGTCCTTTGCTACTCGTTGAGCACAGCCCAGACCTTTGAGAATATTCTGTTTTCTAAGATGAGGAAAAATAATCATTCCAATGGGTCTTTCAGAGATTCTGCAGTCAGATGCTTTTCTGCTTTCACACAGGCTCGATCCTGTCATGACTGTAGACTTCAGTACAGGTAAAATGATATGCTTGTTGCTTTGTTGTTTTTTTCTCATGAGAACAAACAGGATGTGTCTTTAGATTTGCTGCAAAATCCTACTGGGATTGGGAGCAGCAAGATGGGATAAAAAATCCGCAAAACAGTGAAATGTTTATTGATGCACAATGTAAATTCTTCATGTACATTGTGACAGCTGATGGAGAGTGTAGTCGGAGCCAAGTGAATTTCCACTTCCATGGACAGATGTGCTGGGACAATGCGCCCTGGTATTTAGGTATATTGACTTCCCTCCCTTGGACCAGGAGGGACTTGCTTGATTATGGGTGAGGCAGGTCTACTAATGGCTGTACTTCAATTTTGTGCCGAAACTATGGTAATTTATTTCTGACCTGTCCTCCTTAAACTGCTCCATCATGTGCTCATGTGTGGTGAAGGCTTATGTGTACTGTCAGTGCTGAACCTAGTGCATGTAGCTCCAAAAGCTCCATGTGTTTTTGAGAACAAGAGAGGTTTTAAAATGTGTCAGCCTTTACTGCACTGGAAGGTTTGACTTTAATGCCATACTTGCAGTATTTCTTCTAATTAAGAAGAGTGAGGAATACTACTAATTCAGCAGTAAAGTTAATTAGCACAGACTATAAATGTTTATTTGTTTTTTAATAGCGACAAATGCATTATAAATTACTCCTGTGTTCATCTATTGTAAAATCCTGCTGTTAGAGCAATTTGTAACATAGCTTTTTCTTACAATAGCTGTTGGCATTGCAAAAGCATGCATATGATTTTGGTGTTGATTGTGGAATAACCATGTTAAGTGTTAAACGTGCTAAATTTTTAACTAGGGCTTGCTATGTAAAAAAGATTAAAATAAATTACATATATATTGATGGATATTGAACTGGATAATGTAATCTTTATTTACATTCAGAAACCTGCTTTTGCAAGCATTTCAAACTTGAAATAGGTATGTTTTTCCTAAATGCAAATTTACTACATCTAAGCTGTAAGAACTTTTTGGCTTTTGAAATAAAAATGGGGAAGTAGAACTTCTAGTTTTATCTGTTAGATTGACTGGAATTTCAGAGATGCTTATGAAAACTTGATAGCGAACTTTAACCTTTAAATAATTTATCGGCTTTTAAAATATTTTGGTAGCAAGTGCTGTTTTTATAGCATTGCATACATAGTAGATGTACCTAATAGTTTCAAAGTGAATATTTGTCAATATTTGAACTAAAATGTTGAAATATTTTAATTTACCCCTTAATGAATTTCTGCAGTTCTTACTTTCTGAAATAGCACAATCATGGAATGAAAAGATGCCTTGTAGTCTTGCTTCATTCAGGACAAACACTTTTTGCTGCACTTAATCCCATCTAAAATGAGGGAAGCTTAAGACATTCAGGTTTAAGACATAAGTAATGAGGAGGGAAAATAGTAAGATGCAATTTCTTTTGTGATAAGATTTCCTTAGATAAGTATCTACTAGAGAAAGATTGAGAACTGAGAGCCAGTTTGGATTTCTAGAGTGGGAACCTTCATTTTGTATGGAAGACAAAGTATTTTGGAAATTACTAAAAAAAGGCTGGTTTGGGGAAATGGAGGAATTATGGGCAGAGAGAAAGGTTATACACATCTAATTCAGCCAACACTAGAAAACTGAAAAATTGCCGTATCATACCGTCTTGTTTTTTTTTTCTTTCTTTCTTTTGTTTTAAGTAAACTTTGCCCTTGGATGTTATGAGAGAGAAATCTTCACTCTTAATACCTTAATCAATGCTATAATCTTTTTTGCAACTCCAATTTTTTCATAATCTTTTCACTCTTGACTACTGGTCAAACTTTATTGAGCCACTTAAATTGATTAAGGTTTTTCCAGTTTTGCAAGGTTTTTCATCTCTAATGCAATGAATCCAGTGACCTAACCATCTTCTAAGTGTTATTTCTGACTCAAGAAGAGAAGTTTGGAAGATTACCCAGCTGTTAATATGCCAGCTTCTGTATTGGTGATGTTCCCATGGAGAAGCACTGAACTCTTTCTTTTTTGGGAACAAGAGGAACAAAAACCTTATATGCACACTCAGATATGCTGTTGGAGACATTGAAATGTCACTGTGAAGGCTGAATATGATTTACTTGCACAGCAAAAGCTCCACTTCTGGGAAGTTGTGACTTTGGTATGAAAATCAGAGTATCTACTGCACATTTTCCAAGATATTCTCTGCATAAAGCCTGTATTTTCTGAGGATTTCTGAGTAATTATGTTTTTTCTTTTTAAGTAAGTGTGTTTCTAATACATATGATAATTTTTGAACTTTAACCTTGACTTCTGAATGCACTATCTGTAACTTTGGTTTCTACAAAAGTTCCCAGAAGGCAGTTACTTAATTGCCGAGGAAATAGTGTCTTAGTGATTTTCTCTTTTCTTAGCCATTGCCCACTTTATACTTTTCAGAAAGATATTTTCAAATATCTCATTAAAACAACAGATCCAAAAGAGTGAAAAGGTGGGGTCTGATCTAACCCTCAGTGAAAAAACCTGGATTGTACAGACTCATTGGGAATTAATTCCAACTGCTGTAAAGCTATGGGTTATGTTTTCTTAGATTTAGATGACTAGATGCAGATCTGATGAAGGTGAAGTTGCTTCACATTTTCTTGGATGTAGAAAAAAGAAAAAAATATACCTGGAGTTTAGTCTACATATTGTAATTGGACTGGTGGAGGGGATAGGAGAAATGGAGCAGAATAGTGATTTGCAATTTTATCCTGACTTTCAGACCCCTACCAAAGGCTGATTTCCTTTTCTACAGCCTTAGATGAATATCTGGATCCTTGGGAAAAGTGCTGTATTTCACGAATAAGAAAAACTACTCACTGATTTTAAAAGTTGTTGTATGTTACTGAGGAAAGCTTGGAGCAGTGTGTAGATTTGAGGTGGACTTTTAAAAATCAGTGTGTTATGCTGACAAGGGCCTATAAACTTGCTTTGCTCTTCATGGGTTTATCTCTGCATTTAGTCCTGTTTGTCCTTAAAAGTTTTTACTAACCAATGTATTGATGGCAAAGTCAGTTTAATTTCTGTGTCCTGGACTGTTTATGTGTTCCTGGGCCCTAAAACAACTCTTGCAGGAATGTTGTTGCCCTTTCTTGTCTTTCATGTAGAATGCTTGGCTCTCAAGTCTGCTCACCATTCACAGAATTAGAACGGTGGCTAATAATCATCATATGATACCTCAGGTATAAAATGTGCGAATCCAGATATTTCTGTCCTCCAGCTCTGTTAGATTTTGTTGCCTTTAGCTGTATTTCCCTTGAAACACACTGATCATCAAAACTTATTCAATCTATTGTGAATTTTCTTGAAAAGTTCCATTCTAAAATTTCTGTTTTATAAATTGAAAAGGTTGAATTATTAGCTACAAAAATTGGAAATGCTCTGTTTTAAATAATAGCATGATGTCATTACTCAGTGTGTTATTATCTGCTTTAAGCTTAGAAAAACAGATATTTGGCACAAGTGAGAATAACCGTAAACCTATTGTTATTAAAATGCCTTATTACATTTTCAGAGGGGATTTCCAATTCATTTGTAGGTGTGGTTGTACTTTTCAAAGTACATTGAGCACTGAAATATTGCGTGCTGAAATATTTTTAGCACTCTTATGGAGGAGAATATATTAGGAAAACTTTGTGAGTGTGTGCATCTATTGCTTTTTCAGGTTCACACATCTCTCACAGAGCCTCAGTGCAGCTGGTCTAAATATTCATTCTTTGGCTGTATTTAAGGTCAGCATTGCTGAGAGTTAAAATGAAGGAATAACATACTGCTCTGGCTGCAAATTCCAGAGACTGAAGATTTTCAACTATGCAAATGTTTATATTTTATTAGTTTTAATTCCAAATGAAAAAAAACCTAAATATATTTTTCAAAAAATTGAGAACTGAATTAAAAAAAAAGCTTCTGAGCAGATGATGGCTGAACCCCTGGATGGCAAATGAAAGGGAAAGTACTTTCTGCCTTCAGTGGCAAAAAGTTTTATCTCCTGTTTGAAAACTCTATTGGCACATCAATCAAGTGTTCTGACAGGGAAATTAAATTGGGTTACAGCACTGTAAGAAGTCCAGATTATATTCCCGCTGAGTAGTAACAAGTTATGTTGAACTTTATAAAAAGTTTCTTTCTGTTTTTCACCAAATAATGTGGTATAGAGGTAGTTAGTGGTGATGAGAAACACTGGGGAAACCCCTGGAAAAGCTTGCTATTCTTTAATAATGAAAATAAGTGAAATTATAGATGTGGCTTTCTTTTCCTGTAGAACCATTTGTGTTCACTGCTCCTATATAAGCATGCTAAATCCACCCAAGCTGAAATTTGCTTTATTTGCTGCAAATAAAAAATATAAACCAGCCTTCTGACCATGAGACAATATGCTTGTGCCCCAATTGTGACGGGTCACCATTGACTTCCACTGAACATGGTAAGAGATGCAGCTGTTTTGCTGGGCCTCCCTAGGGAACCCTTATTTTCCTCCAATAATAAAGTAGAGTATTTTTATTCTACTCACCTCCTGAATGCATTTCAACTAGACTGAGAGTTCAGGCTTCCTTATCTTTGATTTATTTAAACAGGGGCTCTTACACACAGTTAGGATCCAAGTGCTTTAGAATGCAGCTATATTCAGTTCTAGAGCCACAAAGTATTGTTGGCTTTATCTCTTATCATTCCATTCTGGATCTGAATATCTGTCAACTTGAAGAAACTTCAGACTCATCTCTTATGCCAATGGGAAACTATGAATATTTGAAGATAGGTCCAGAGTTGTTTTAAAGCTTTCAGCCAGCCATTCCATTAACGTGTCATTTTCTTTAACCAAATTTTAAAGAGAGCAAAGTTTCTGGTTTCTTTGCATCCTTCTGAAAATCTTTTTATTAATTTGAAAAATTAACGCCCTTTATATCTCTGCATGCATCTAGGTATAGACAAATAAAACCTTCAGCATGTGTGAGATCCTGAATGTTTTAACAAACAAAAATGATTTTTTTCTGCTAATTCTTTGTTGTGTCTTCCAAACCAGTTACATTTATCTATACAGCCTGGACTATTTTTGAATAATATCCATGCATTCTTAGACTCTAAAGAAAAATACAAAAGGGAGACATATTTCCTTCCATTTGGATGTTCCTCTTACAGTGTGAGCATTAAGAGCCATTGGTCACTTAATATATTGTTTATATAGAAGCTAAGCTACCTTTTAAAAATAAATACAAATGAATGCAATAGAAAAATAAAGGAGAAAGTTTATTGGACAAGGAAGGCTGATGTTGTTTAATGAAATGTGGCATTCTGATCTGTTTTTAAAAGCCTTGTTTCTTCTCAGTAAGCAATAGGGGCAAAATGTTTCTCTTATGGGCTTCTGCTTTACACATTGCAAGCTTGCCTTGATGGATCTGAAACCTAAAGAAACCTTAACTCACAAAAGATGTAAGTATGAGAAATCTCATCCTTTTTCTGGAACGGCTTGGGGGCTGATGGTTTATTTAACAAGCTGGTACCCTGATTTTGCCACTGACACACTTTGACAAAAATCCCCTTACAGGCATTTAAAGTTGCAAATGGGAAGAAAATTGAAAAGAAAGATGTGACTCAATGTACAAAGCCACAAAGGTCTGCTGACCTAGGTGTTTTCAATATTTAGTAACTATATCCAAAGTTGCAGCACTAGAATTGTCTCAGAGAGACAGGAGTCAGGGATGTACTGATATCATCAGACCAAACAAGATTTTTCTATGAATTGTTGGTTGCTTGAGTTATATACAGGAACTCACTTGGGAAGAGGGAAATCTCGTCTGTGAAAAGACCCAGAAGAGTCCTTGCAAAAATCCAAACAGATTAAAGTGAAATTTAAATAGTGCGTGGGCTTTGTGCCAGCTCATAAAAGGTGAATGTGTTTTATCCTTAGATGTCAAGATTGTTGAGTGGCTGAATTTGGGAACCGGCTTTTTTTCTCTTCACTGAAGCAGCTGGGAGTTGTTGCAAAAGGCAGGTACAGATGCAAACGTAGCATCCCTACAATTAGCACTTCCCAGAAGAGTGTGAAGTGCCAAACCCAACTATGAGAGCCAAGACAAAAGTTGGTGTTTAGCTGATGGATTGTGGTGGTGGGTTTTTTGCTAGGTTTTATTTGCTAGGTTTTATTTATTTTTATTTATTTTATTTTTGCTAGTTTTATTTTTTGCTAGGTTTTATTTGCTAGGTTTTATTTATTTTTTTATTTATTTAAAATTTTGTGATTTTTGGGGGTTGTTTGTTTGGTTGGTTTTTTGCGTGTGGGGGTTTTTATTGTTTGAGTGTTGTTGTTTTTTTGTTTTTTTTTTTTTCCCATAGGAAAAATACTTTTGAATGTTTTGAAACACTGATTTTTTTTTTTTGAAACACTGAAAACTATTTTCATAGCTGCAAGATTCCCTTCCCACTAACTGGAGTTTTTTGATATAGAATTTTATTCCCTAGTAAAAACTTTTTCTAACTAGGAAGCATTGGCTATTCATCAGGGAAGAGGGTTTTTTCATTTGCCTAGTTCCTTCCTCTTTCTTATTTCCACTTTTTATACCAAGATGCAAGAAATGGTATGGTATGAACTGAGGAATGGGGAAATTGGTGGAAAACCTCCTATTTATATCATTTAGAACCAAATAAGGAAGAATGAAAACAGTGGTTTACATTACTGTACTGTTGGATGGGAAGGGCAAAAAAGAATGTTGTAGATATTCTAATTTTTGTCATATGAGTTTCTCAAACTGTTTCTACAGGAATAAACTATCACATTTCCCCAGATAAAATTTCCTGTGCTTACTTCATTGAAAGTCACAACAGGCTGCTCAGCAATCACTTTTTAAGCTCCTGTTTTAGACATTGTGAAACTTGGAATCTGCTATAATTATTATATTAAAATGCAAACCAGGAATCTTCAAATAAGCAAAATTTTCAATTTCTTTTCGTGTATCTGAGGTGTTTATGGGTTTTAGGAAGCATTGTTTCAATGTGATTTCCCCTTGGGGGTCAGACAAATTAATGAACTTCGCCAGTGACAGGTTTAGAGAACCTTCTGATCAAAAGGGAACTTGAGCATGATTCTGAAATGTGCAAGCAGATTATAGTGTTATGTGTCTCATCTTAAATAATTCATTCAACCCTTTTTGCATTTTTTAAGAAATTAATTATTCAAGGAAATACACATTTTTAATATTAAAATTAATCAAAAAAGTGATATACAGGTATATCCTAAATTGCAATAAAATGCAGCATCTCAAATGCTTCTCAATGAATAATCTTATTTGTCCGTCCTTACTCTACATGTAGAGAATAATAGATTTGAAGTGGTTCAAGAAACTTGATTAAGAACAATTTGTCTTTCACTTTTTAGAACAAATAGTAGTATCTTCTTTTTCCCTTCAAGTAGTTCTGATTGGAAAATAAAATAGTTTGTATAACTTCAAATTATATCATTTTCCTTAGATAATTTTTTTATGAACAGCTTTTTCTCTAGCGTTTTTTTAATTTGCTGAAGGAGCTGGGAGGGAGTCAAGCAGGAGAACAGAGCAGGCACCTGTTTAAATGAAAGCTTTCCAACCAGTTCTGTATGTAGTCTTTTCAAGAACTGATTTTTTCCCCCTCACTGAATAAAGGATTCTCCCTTATTATCTTCATTTGTAATTTCATTGTTTGACCTATCAAATACTGCATACAGCAAATCTTTAATTTTCAATAGTAGGTGGTAAAGATGAAAATGAGTCTCTTAGAGTAACTGCAAAATGAGCTTTAAATTCTAATTAGAAATCATCTTATCAAGAGTACATTTCACATTGTATATTTATAGGTCTGATATTTTCTGAATTGGTTATGTCAGATTACTTTATAGTACATTGTGATTGAAAGGGAGCAGGACTTTTTTGAACAATTTCTTTTGCGCAGCAGGGTGACTTAAATTAGTGTGACTGACATCCCTCTAATATGCTTACAAATCTTTGGAACAATTGATTTGAAACTCAAGCATTCTCGTTCTGAGTGGCTCACAGCACAGGGAAAAAAGTTGGATGTGCTGGATATCCAAGTAAATTCACAGAGCTGTTTCTCTTAAATCTTAATCCAAGATATATCTAAGCATATGTGTAAACTTAGCTTATGAATATTGCTAAAGAAAGTGGAAAAACTGAGGCCCAAAAGAAACTGTTGCACCTCACAGGAGCAAAAACGAAGCCAAGATTCTAAAAATGAGTAAATTTACAAAATGCTGGTGCTTAAATGGTTGAGAGAAATACATAAATGAAGTGAGGAAAAAGATATTGCCCTGTTTGGAAATTCTCCCAGCGAAGGATCTCGCATATGTAAAAATTCCAATTAATATCAGAGATGCTTTCTCTGGACTTAAACCTAAAAATTTCCCTGGACTAATCCCTTAAAAAGGATTTTCCTTAACACTGTTGCTGTTAATCTCCAACATGTAGTACATGGTTTACGTAAACGGGGATTCCATTAAATGGAATACCACTGCTGTCCCCCTCCCCTGTGTCAGGCATTAATTAACTTCCTTAATGTATTTTGAGTAAAATTTTTGCTTCAAGATCTCTAATCACCTTTCTTTGTATCTGGCCAGTAGGGTAGTGCTGCCCTTGTGAAAGAAAATTTGGAAAATAGTAGCCAGTGTTTAAAGCATCAATCCAAAAAATTGGTTGATAATACTCGTAAAGAGTTATGTCCTTCGTGCTGCTGAGTGCACCAACACTGAGAGCCAGTGTACCTCACAGTGTGGGGAAAGGTGTATAAGGGATTAGGAGCTGCAGAAGAAGCTGCCCAGAACTGTTAAACACTCACGTAAATGAGCATGTGCTGAGCTCCAAAAACTGGAACAATCTGCAAACTATATAGCAATTTATACAATATCTTGCTTTTTAAAGATACTGTCAAAGATAATAAAAACAAATTTTGAGTGGAAATATACACATGCATCCTATAAAACACCTGTGTGACCAGTGGTGTGGTTAGACTCAAATGAAGTCACCAAGCTTTGTATTTATCTGTCTGGGAGGTGAGCATGGTGCTAACACACTTAGGTCACAGTTTCAGTCCCTCAATGGGCCATTCACTTAAAAGATAGGCTGATGAGCCTTGTGGGTCCCTTCCAACTCAGAATATTCTGTTTCTCTGATTCTGCTCTCATGGTTAAGTGTTGGTGTAGTGAAATTTATTCTAGACAGTTATTAGACTTGCTCAATAGCATTTCTTTAAGATCTTGCATTACACTCTGAGTGTACTTATTTTCTCTTAGAGATATCTTAGACCTTTTTAATTTAGAAATAGATCATCACTATGAAGAAGCACTTTTTCCTAGTTACTCAGAAATTACAATTGTGTGTGGAATGTTTAATGTAAGCTGCACTATTGTAGTGAAACATTTTCTAGTGACAACATGAGTTTCTCTAAAGAAGAAATACTTAGTCTTGCACCTCACTTATCAGAGTAGGAATGCTTTTGCATTGACTCTCATGATATCAATATGGCAGTGCTAAAGAAAGGTACAGTCCTTTCCCCTTAATCTACTTGTCCTGCTTTTTCCTCCTATGACACAAATGCTGTCTAGTTGAATTGTAGGGGAAATCATGTTAGCAAAGGTCTGTGGGTTGACTGAGCATGTGTCTGTCCTTTGATACCCCCCAATCTGTTGTGGGGTTGTTCAGTCAGCTGAGAACAGAGGTCTAGAGTTCAGCTGGCATTTAGCACAAGTGATGTCATCACACCCACAGGTTGCACTTACAAGGCAGAGCTCAAGAGCTGATGCTGATCACATATTGACATGGAGTTTGTTATGCCATGCATTAGGCTTGTGCATAGTTACTGGTAGACTTGCTAAGGATGCATTTTGCATCAGTAACTATACTGCATCTTAGTTTAAGATATTTACAGAGATGTAGGGTGGTGAGTTTCCAAAAGACCTAGAGGTGGGTATATGAATGCAGTTTTTGTGACATTCTTCTCTGAGATTCTCATCTGCTAATTCTCCATTTGTACAAAACTAGACACAAACTCTTCATGTGCATGGATGGTGCTGCCTGTTCTCCTCTAAGTGCTGCCAAGTTGGGCTGGAGCATGCAATAACTGCTATTTCATAAGGACAGTCAGTGTTGATATCAACATCACTGTTGTGTGGCACCCACTCACACTGAGGCATTAAACCAGAACAGCCACAGGTCATCTCTTGTAACAAGCATGTTCCCATGGCACTAAGCAGTAGTTCAGTTGCTTTGCTTTTTCCTTCAGTTACTGTGTTTATGCTCTTTCATTTTTCAAATGATCACAAAACAACAGTAACCAGAAGGTGAGGTGGATCTGCCAAACCCCAGTTTCTAGAAAGCATGGTACAAAAAGGTCTGACCTAGCCCTGGAATCCAAGAAGGGGAAAAATTGCAGTGCATGGGTTTATACTGGAATGAATTGAAAAGCATATCCCAAAGCTACCTTGAAGCCAATTACCACTTTAAAGATCAAAAATGTGCCATCTCAAAACTGGATCCCAGAAATAGCTATAAACCTGCAGGTCCTCTGAACCTGAGCCCGTGGGACTGTGGCATGTTTGTGGTATCCAAACGTCCCTGACAGTGGCTGGAGAGTGGGTGTGAATGTGTTTTCTAGGTGTTGGGGGTTTGTTTCTTTCTTGTGTGCATATGATTGGAAGCTGTGTCTTTTCCCCCAGAATTCCTCGGTTATTGGGGATTGATCTCTTGAGATTCAAGTGGTAAAAATTCCTGTTCTTTTACATTTATGGTTATTGCAGAGAGCGAGGTCTTTTGGGCTAATTCCTATATAGAACCTGTACTGCCAAGTGTGGCATGTCAATCCACCATACTAAGCCTTGAAGTACTGCTCATTTTTCATCTAGTCCTAGAGCCATTGCTTTTCAAAGCACCCGCACATGATGTACTTGCGTGGTGTGGGGCCTGAGGAGTGCATTTTGCCTCTTTCAGTAGGTGTTTCTGCTGCACACCTTGTGGCTAAAGACAGCCTAATGGTTCTCTGTTACCAAACAGCCAGGGCTTTAGTGTATATTCATACTATGTTAGACATCTTATTTTGCAAAAGCTAGAGCAGCCTAACTAGCCTCTAGAGAAAAACCAGTCCAACCTTTCCCATTTTAGAAAAAAAGTCTCTCAAAGTATGAAAAATTTGACATCTAATAAAATAATGCTGAATCATGTGAATACATTGCAGTCTATGAAGAATCGGAACTGGGATGCTGACAGCTCTTAAGCTTATTTTAAAAGTTGATAACTGTTCAAATCTCATCAGCTTCTGGGATTTCATCTGTTTCTTTGGGAGGGTGGGATAAATGTGTCTGGACACGATGCCAAGATTGAATCTTTAGGAGGAAGACTTGAACGAAAACTCCTTTCTTCTTCTGACCTGATCTCTTCTCACCCATTGTGATATTATACAAATTGAATTTCAGGTCTAGCGAGCTAAGGATTCTGCAGTGTTCGGCAGAAGTGTCTTTCCATCTGATTACCCTTGAGGTCAGGATCATGTAATATATTCAGGGGGGTTTCTAATCGAACGAAACTCAGAATATGTGAGGGTTGTAGACAGCAGCTGGCCCCACCAGAGACTAACAGATTTGCTGAGAACCTGCAAAGATCTTGGCAGGATGTCAACAAAGATACTGCAGGGTTGCTAGATGCCAGGAAAAAGATCTTTGGTTTGCAGCAAGGAAAATGGTATTTAGGGAGGATGGGATATAATAAATTACAATAATAGCACTGCAAACAAGTCTCATCCGAAAGTATCAGACACTGATTATAGCTGGAAAGTTGTGTACTCATTTTCAATGGTGAAGAAATTGAGGTGGAAGCAGGTGAAAAGATGTGCTTTCTTATAGTGGCAGAATATTATTATTAGAGCCAGGGAAGTAGTAGCTGGATTCTTTGTTGGAATTGGTTTTTAAATTTAGTGAAGGATGACAGGAACAAAAGCTGTGATGGAGAAAGGGAAGTGACTGTTTTAAACAGTGGGAAATAGAAGAATGGATAAAGGTGGATAAAGTATAGATATTTGTGAAGAAGAAGATCACAGAAGAATTTACAAGGACTTTATTGTCTTTGTCGGATGATAAGAAGTTGAAGCTCTACAACATCAGGAGTTTCTAGCATGCAGTATCCAATTATAAATTTAAGTTTACTCTGACCATGCATTTGCTTAGTGAGTTGCTCTGGCAAAATATGTAGTAATTTCTGTGGGTGCTGTAAATATTGGCTGGCCAATTAGCTGATTGAGTGTAACAATGCCACCCACACGCCTGACCCTTAGATGCTTTTAGAAGACTTTTAGGTCAGTCTGCAGAAATTTTTTTGACCTGTTGTGCTAAGGTGTTCTCCCTGCTCCTTCAGGAGAATTTAGTGAAGGAGCTCTCCAAAGAGCCTGTCCAGAATAAGTATTTGACTTGAAGCAAAATTCTGGCTTTTAAAAAGGCAGCTTCACAAGGAGAGAAAAGAAAACTGGCTCTTCTCTAATTGTCACGTTGAACATGGCACAGCAACTCTAGTGGGGATTGCCTACATGGAAATTTTCTGCCCTATAGGATAGGTTTTTCTTGGTGTTTCAGAAATTTGATTTATATTATTTCAGGGGGATTTCCTGTTCATTTACCCACTAAAGCAATGCCTACTATTTATCATTGTTCTTAGGACTTGATTTGGTGATTACCTCATCAGGTTAAAGTCTGTTACTGACAATCTGTCCTAACTAGATGGCTTTGTTTTCCTGGCAGGATGCCAGCAGAGGGGGGGGAAAAGCAGCTGTTCTTTGAGATGGGAATAATAAAAAAATGCCAACTGTTAAAATCTTCCTGACTTTTGCTGAACTGAAAAAGGCCATTAATAACTCTTGGAATTCCTTGGTTTCTTGCATCCTTGAGTTCCAAGAGAAATAATGTGGCAGGCAGGATACCATTGAAAAAGTAGTGTAAGTGGTACTGGACAGAAATGTGTACACTGAAAATGCCAGATAGTGGGGGCCCAGGAGAAATGCAGATTGCAGGCTAATAGTAAAATACATGGATGACAAACAATTCTTTACCTGTATATGGGTCTATTTCAAAGTAGGAGACAATGTGGGCTGGTTTTAAAATTACTGAAAGGGCCAACTTCCTACCATGCTGTCGGTCTGCTCAGAAAATAGTGGCTTCAAATAGCAGTATGAAACTCATTGGTTTTGTAATAGCTATCCAAACCTAACAGAAACTTTCAACTACTTGTGCTTTCTTACTTTAGCACAAGTATTAAACAGGACTAGAGGACCTGTTTTTGTTGACAGTCTCCATGTGAGCAGTCTGATGTAGAAAACAGAAAACCCTGAAAATCTCTGAACCCTTGGGATAAACTTCTGTTTTTCAAGATTCTGTTAAAGTAGGGAGGCCATGGCAGCAGACTGGTCAGTGTGGCTTAGGAAGCCGTGGGGAGCTTTCGACAGCAGCTGCTGAGTGTCAGAAGTCTATAAATTGACTTCCTGCCACAGGAGGCCTCCAGCAAGTTCATCTGGAGTGTTACTGGGGGAAATCCTCGCCTTTCATCTTACCAACAGAGCAAATCTATCCAGGGCCATGCCCAGGGCTGGGAAGGGACTGAGCTGGTACAATTCTCATGTCAGCCAGCATGATACTGATTAATGAAACTGCTGTGGGTGGGAACCTCAGTGTTTTGTTGAGGGAGAGAAGGCACTCTCCTTTGAGTAGTATATACACAAGTCGATCATATTCTTTGCTTTTAAAAAATCCCAGATGAGAACACACTTCTTTCATCATGTCTCAGATAACATCAAGCAACATATTTTCTTTCCCCCCACCTCTTTCTTTTTCTTCAAGGAAGTTATGTGCTGTCCCTTCTCTTAGGAGTGGATGTATGTTCCCTTTTCAATGTTCAATTCCCTTTACAATAATCCTTATCTAAGAGTTTTGGAACTGTCTTTCTCCAACAGGATTTAATTTCCTTTAAAAATTGCACTCTCACTGAATCAATAATCCAACAAGAATTTCTGGCAAAGGATGGGTTTTGGTCTGGTAGGTGTCTCAGGAGTTAGTAGCTAATATCATCTTTGTTGGACCTCATTATTTAATTGAAGTTTAACTCCTGAGCTGCTGAGTTCAAGCTTCTTGTATTTCCTTTCTGTCCCTGAGGACTCAGCCTGTTTTTTGCCAACCAGAGGTGAATAATCTCGAATATATATCTTCTTCCATATTGCTAAAATTTTTCTTTACTCATTCAGCATATTAGATAGGTTTGAACTCCTTTAGGTTAAAAACTCAACCTGAATATGCTGTTTCATACCAAGAATAGTCATTCTTTTGCATATCTGTGGTTTTCAAATACAGTCATGAATACTGAAATGAGGAGGAAAAATCCACAATGAGATATTTTGAAAGTTTATCCTGGCCTATATCCATCCTTGATTCCTTTGGTGTGCAGGAAAAGGCTATGTTTATATTGAAATATGAAATACAAAGAAAGCTAAAGGTTCAAAAGCCTGGAGATGTTTTGAGCCTTGTGGAAGTTGGTAAAGTGGAGGAAATGTAACTTGATTTAGAAAAACAAAGTGCAATGCCTGACTTTTCAAAAGTGTATTAGGAGATTGTTTCAGCATAATAGATTCTGGAAATTGTATTTAAATGCAATTTAGAAAACCTATTCAATAAAGCTTTCTGACCTTGTTGACTTTTGGAGTTGGAAGGGTAGGCATAAATAATAGTGGAGGGGGAGGGGGAAGGAAACCAGGAGTTATAGTAATCCTTAAACCATGCTTATTACTACTGTGATCAGTTTTGATCACTGCAATATAAGAAAGATATAAAGCTCCTAGAGAGCATCCAAAGGAGGGAAATGAGGATGGTGAAGAGTCTTGAGAGAAAGCCACTTGAAGAGAAGCTGAGGGCATTTGGTCTCCTCAGCCTGAAGAGGAGCCTCATCATAGTTACAACTTCCTTGTGAGGGGAAGAGGAGGGGACAGCACTGATCCCTTGTCTGGGGTGACCAGTGACAGGATCCAAGGGAATAGCCTGAAGCTGTGTTCAGGGAGGTTTAGGTTGGATATTAAAAAAATCTTCACCCAGAAGTCATTTGGGCACTGAAACAGGCTCCCCAGGGAAGTGGACACAGCACCAAGCCTGGCAGAGTTCAAGAACCATTTAGCCAATAATCTCAGGTACACGATGTGATTCTAGGGGTGTCATGTGCAGTGCTGGGAGTTGGATCCGACCCTTGTGGGTCCTTCCAAGTCATCATGTTCTGTGATTCTGTAATTTAGGCATCTCTGGCTTTAGCTGCTTACTTGAACACTCTCTAAAGCACTGATAACTGCTTTCCCACTGAGCACAAATCCTAGGTTCAAATACCCCAAGTCACAGACACCAGATTTGAGTTTTACAGATTTTTGTCCTATCTCAGTGTTCTACTAAGTGTGGCTGTGTGGGCAATGAGAACTATTGCAGTAACAGAAATCCACCCTGCAAAGACAATTCACATATCTGGGTATAGGGTTTGTTCTGCCCTTTTGTGCATAAGGCAGTGGGGTCCAAAAACAGTCTGCCTCACTTGACAGCAAATCAACCAGCAGTCAAATAACACTATTAAGGAAAAAACTCCCCTGAAATTCTACCCCTCTTCAATTAATTGCATTTCAGAATATGGCAGGCAATGGGCAGAGCTTAATTATAAAACTCCTGTGTCAGGCTGTGGCAATTTGGTCTGCAAGACTTAATTTTCTGTCTGTGCATGTGTATTTTGGAGAGATAATATTGGGAAGGGCCCTGAATCCATCAGGTAAGCAGTCTGGGGTTCATTCAGAAGTTCTCTTAGAAGTCCCTTGTGCCTTTCTGTATAATTACCTGATACATGCATCAGAGTGGTTTGTGCATACATAAATACAGAACACTCACAGGAAGTGTATGGATATCAGTTAGAAAGCACTGCTGAATTTTTGGCTTATGTAGGCACATTCTGTGGCCTGACAAGATTACTCCCGTTGGAGTAATAACTAGAAGTTTTGCTTATTTAGGGCCTGTTCCTACTCCCTTTGAAGCCAATGGCATAATTCCCAGTAATGTTTAATGGTGCTGGGTCAAGTCTTTAAGGATGACAGAATTTGATGTTGGAGGCCTGAGTCAGTGCTTACCAGAGTACACAGAGGTTTCCTCAGTTTTTTCAGCGAGCAAATTGCCATTATTTAATGAAAATAATTATTTTAAAAACAACTTATACAGAAATGGTGTTAGTGTTAAACTTCAAAAAGTAGAAAGTAAGCTAAGATACTTTATTCTGGCAGATACCACACACTTTTTACAACACTAAAATACTCAGTTCATGTAAGTTCCCAGAAGCTGGAACAGCTGAATCCAAAAGCAATGAACTTCTTAAATTGAAAAGGACATGTTGTGTTGCTGCCACATCTCTTGTGACTTCTGAATGTATTTCACTACTCCTGTTGCAAGAGCAGCCATTCTCATGATATCTCAGCCTTCATGCTTCTGGTCTCAGCTGCTCTGACACCGTATCATCTGCAGGGAAAGGGAGATGGTGAAGAGAAATGTTGCATCTGCTTGAGAAAAATGTTGGCTCTTGCTAATCTAAAAGGCCAATACCATCACAGGTATTAAAAAAAAAAAAAAAGATAAAAAATTCCCTCCTCTTTCAATGTGTTTTAAATACACAGACTTTGGTATTTCAGGCTTGCTAAGCTAGATCTTTAGAGGGATGAAGTAAAAATAAAGCAGACTGAGGAGAATCACAGAAAGCTGCTAGAGAGTGTTTGTTGGCATTTTCTCTTGCTTTGGTTCAACAAATCTATTGACCTAGAGGGTGTACAGAAGGGTCCATCTGTTTTCCCACAGTTCTAAAAGGAAAGCAGAGAAGGACATGGAATTTATTGTGTGTATTGATACTTGGATACTGCTGATCTACTGGGTTGCTTTAACTGAAGGACAGAAAACACTTTTCCTGTCTTCTTTTCTTCTGTTTAGATCTGCTTACATGCAGTTACAATGGACCTATGTACATGGGGCAATCTAAATCATGTCACCAGCCAGACTGCCGCAGTGCTTGGCTGGATGTTGTTGGGACTTCTTAATGTACACATAATCTCAACTGTGTGATTTAAGCTTCTTTAGGTCTGTATATCTACAGAACTTTTCATCACTTGGAATATCTGCTAACCTTTCACGGAAGTCAGGCCCAATGAGCCAGATGTCCTTCCCCTTGCAATGGCAGCATCAACACTTCAGGACTTCCTATATTTTAAAGGCACATCCCAGAGTCCCAGCATTTGATGTGACTGCCCTGTGTAGGGGAGGCACCAGATTCCACTTTAGATAATATGAAAAACACTGAGCTCTTGAAGTTAATGAACCAAATAAGTATTTCCCCATCTCTCTTTCATTACTGCTCTGAAGAGTCCTCTAGCTTAGGACTGTAGGGTGGCTACCTTCTGGGTAATGCAGCATATTAAAGAAAATACAGTAACATGAAACCAATGTGATTTTAAGCCTTGTCCCTGGAAATGGAGAGTCTGGCAGTTAGTGTTACACTAAGGACCCATGTTTATGATTTATGATATGACCTGCTCTTTTCCTTGTGTTTAGTGTCTCACGCAACTGTAAATTTTACAGCTGCTTGAATGATTTTCTTGTCTACTACAGAAGATGGCCATAAATTTTAATGGGTAACTCTGCACCAATTCAACAAGATCCGGTGGTGGTGTTCACAGATGATATGTGTGAATACCAGGGAGCTCCAGGTATCTGAATGTTTGGCTTTGGGAGGAGGTGAACCAGGGACAGTTGTTGAGATAGGTCATCAGTATTGCTGTTCAGGATTGAACCCTGTGTCCAACCCATCCCACAGTGAGATGTTGGATCTTCTGGGAAATCTGCAAACTACTCCTGCAGCTCCTCATCTTCTTATCTCTGAGGCACTGCTATCTACATGTGGCTTTCAGCTGTGGGGGTCACAGAGTTAGGAAGGCTGGTTGCTATTTCAGAGTCTGCTTGGAAAATGATTAATTTAATTTTCACATGTGTGTTTGATCATAAATATGAAAGTGTGTTCATAGTGAAAGTATGTATATCCGTAACAAGTGTGTATTAGTATTTAAGTCTGCAGCAGAATCCCCATTAAGAAGTGAAGGAAATATAGACATTATTGCAAGAATGGCTACTAAAAATGCGTGGTGTGTATTTATAAAAGGAAGTTCTTTGTCCAGATGTCCCCCTGCACTCCTTAGGGAATGTTTCTGATTGCTCTCAGAAATTTATATCACTTCTAATGAAATATAGGATACAAAACCCCCCCAGGGCCAGGAAAATTAGCAAAGGCACTTAAACTGTACAACAGCATCACTTAACTGCTCTTGTTGAATTATATTATAAATGAGACATCACAGAAGCCTCTGGGGAGCTTCTGGTTGAACACTTCAATGTGAGAGAAAGCTGCTTTTCTTGGTGTTGTTTTAAAATTTATTTTTATATTTGCACCAAAGAAGAGAGGAAGCAAAAAATTAATGTCACAACATTAGTCACAGAAATCTGCCCCAGTAACACAGTAATACCTTTATCTGCACCAATAATGAATGTTGAATTTTTGTATAATTCTGAAAATTTGTAGTGTTCATCAAAACTAATGAAGCTGATTTTCTTTGTGGTTATTTTCACTTGATTTTTGCCACCTTATACTTGTAAAATATTCTCAAGTAAGTTCTAATTTGTTAAGGCTTTATACTCCCACTTTGCACAGGCATGAATAGCTGTAAAGGGAAAGAAAGTGCAAATCAAGCAAAACTGAAACACAAATTGTTCCACATTTTATTGGTATCAGACAAAAAAGGCGAAATATTTTAAATAAATGTTGTCACCTAGGATTTCAACATGAATGAGTCTCTGCTGCAGGTGTTTGTTGCTGGTCAGATTTGTGGGCAGGAACAAATCAGAGAATTGTTTTTATCTCCCTCTGACTTAGGGCTGCTCAAAGACATTGTGTGCAGGAGATACCCTGGGGTTGTTACTCAGGGTAAGTTGCAGGAAACAATTCCCTGAGCTCAAATAATAGCGGCTCTTTCATAACTTTGTAAAATTTTCGTATTGTTCTTTGGAATCCCTTGGAAAAACTTTGCATGTCATACAGCAAAATAGAAATATTATCTGTAATAATTTAAAAACTTCTAAAATAGTGTCTAATACAATATCACTTCATACATATTCACTTCTTATGAAATTACAAAACATAGAAAAATTATCAGGTCTTATAGATCACAGACGTAAAAGTTGAGTGGATCAAAAAAATTAATTTTTGACTTTAAGCTAATCTTACAATTGGTCTCTTCATGGCAGTGTTCAATTCAGACATTGCTGGCACCAACTGAGATTGAGTTTTAGGACAGATCCAAACTGAAGTAGAAGAGTATCTCCTTGGTGCAAATTTTTCATTCAACAGGAGTGAAAAACGAGGAAGGATGGAAATAGTCATCCCATGACCAGGTATTAGAGGTTCTGAGAATTTTTCAATGAGCGAAAACACACAAGAGATTCTGCAAGCAATAAGTGAAATACAGATCTGTTTTTTCTTGGACTTTGCTCTTGTTTGCACTGCTGTAGTGTCTGTCTCATACTGATGCCTCTTTTGCCTGGCTTCAGCAGTGCCTATAATCTTTATTTGGTGGATACTGGGTTTCCTACTTCTTTCCCTTATTTTAATGAAAAATAATGTCTCTCTCTCATCTGTTCCCAAACGGAAGAGAACAGAAGTTAAATAAGAACACCCTCAAACTTATCACAGAGCTGTAACAGCAGCTGTGCTTCAGTCTGTGAGACTGTGTATGAGAATTTATAAAGTTCTCCATAGGATAGCATTACAGAGACTATGGCTTTCCTTTTTCTCAAAATATAAGCTAATGTTATTGTCTTGAATACAGAATTGCATCAATTAGAGATAACAATTGATTTATTATTGCAGTCTAGGATAACACTTTATAGACCAAAAAAATGAATTGCACCAAGTAACCTATTGGAAGCTGATCCAATCTAAGCAAAAGGGAAGAATCAACTCCATAAAAACAACCCACCACATTTTTTAATTGATTAATGTAATTCATAGCCTTTGACAGTTGCCCACGAAATGCTTTAGAATTTTGCATCAGGCGACTGCTAATTTAAAAGGAAAGCTCGCAAGCATCTACTTGATATTGGATAGTAAAATCTCCACGATTTTCTCCATTCCTGCTACTGACTGAGAATCTGGAGTTAAGAATTCAGAAGGAACTGGGGCCTGAGAATCTTGCTGTTACTTTGAGTGTTACATGTGGCTTGTATTTTTGTATGTATGTATATCTTCTAGTAGCAAAATATAGATGCAGATACCTTAAAAAATTTATACACAGGAATTCTTGCCTTTCCAAGAGTAACTGTAACTTGAATTTTTCGAGTTTTTCAGAATACTGTTATCCAAGTTTTGCGAGTGATGCATATGAATCTTATAGGCATATTACAAAGTTGGTAGCCAGCTTTAAGCTATAAAGAAAATTGCTAAATCTTAACCAATTATAATTGTTTACAAAAGTTTATTTAATTTATTTCACTTATTCCACAGTATTTATTAAGATATAAATGTCAGGAAAATGGAAAACATTCAGAGAAGAACACTGTCCTGTTTATGAAAGTATTTGCAGTGGTTCTCCAGATGTTCCTGGACTCTGCACAAATCAATGAATAGGAATCAGTATGCCTACTCATTTCTCATTTGCATACTTTTATATTTATAAACATCAACATGATTATAAAATTCTGCTGGAAAAAGGAATTTACTTTTTTCCTTATGATTTCTCTGTTTAAGGCTGAAGAACACCCCTGGGGAGTGCAAATGTACTCATCTACTACACTGGGGTTTTTTTCCCCCAAGCACTCTTGTCCCATATTAACATCAGTTCTAATAACTGTAGCAGCTCACAAGACCACAGTAGTGTGTTTTCTTTGCCATTGGGAGTATTATAAAAGTCCAGCAAACCTCAGGTTTTGGATCCCTTTTGAACACCACAGACACAAACCTGTTGCAGACAGGACTGAGAAACCTCTATGGTGACATTGTTTCAAAGGCTTCTTATGTGAACGGAATACAGAAATGTAATTGGTTATGCAACCTATTACTGCAGCACTTCACGTTGAGTGGCACTAAGTAATTACACTGTAACTGCTGCACAACTGTTGTAATTTTTCATGCAGCTCTGTTACACGATAACACGATAAGGCTGATGCTAATGCTAACGCTGGGTTAGGCAGCTAAAGAGGGGATTACAACCCAGAAGTGCTAATAGCATGTTGTTAGGAAACAGGATGCCAAGGAGTTATTATAAACGAGAGTAAAAGAGTAAAATGAAAACTACAGTGGGAAGGCAGAAAAGATTTATTTAAGACAAACTACAGGCAGAGGGTGTTGTGCTGTTTTTAGTGTATTTAAATCCTTGTTAAAGGATATAGACTAAGAGGTTAAAAATCATGATGATGTGAAAAGCAGTGGGAAGTGATGGGCTTTACAGAAGTCACCTCATTTAATGCCTGTAAGGTGTCTTCACATAATGCATCTGCTGGGTTTTTGGAGTTTTTCTTTGGCATACTTCCATAGATATTTTTTCTGAAAAAGAGTAAATTGATATTCCTAAAAATATCAGAGGATCTCCTAAGTAACGTGAAAAGAAGAAAAGAGCTCCAGATGGTGGTGACAGGGATGAGATAGCAAACTCTTGCAGTTTTGTAATATCTGAGGCAAAGAAGGTCAAAAAAATGGTGTAGTTGTGAATGGACAAAGGGCTTCTGTACCCAGAGCACTGTGACCTCCCTTCCCTTGGTAATTAAACTGGCTTCCTTGAAATGTTATACATACAAATGCCAGCATGCAGAGATTGGGATTTTCACAAGTACATTCCGAATGTGATAAGTTTCCTGCCACGCTATCATTGCAGTGACATGCACACAAGTGTCAGCAAGCTTGCTTTATTCTGCACCCATATGTGGCAATGGGAACAGCACAGATCTGAGGGGAGAGATCAGGCTGAGGAGGCAGTGGAGATGCTCCCTGCAGAGCCCCTGGGCTGAGTTAGAGACACCCAGGGCAGATAAGGACATGGGAGTCTCGAGGGCCTGAGACATTTGCAGAACAAGAAGCTGGAGAGCAGTGCTTGGCACACCAGTGATTGTGGCCAGAGATATTGTAGCGGAAAGATGAAGGCTTCCCTGTTTGCAGTCTAGCTCTTCTCTTGCACACTGTTGACTGACCTACTGCTGCTTTTGCAGGTCTTCCCTCCCTTCAGAATACAAAATATATTGTATGAAATTTCTAGATCTCTTTAATTAACTGTTACACTGATAGCATTTGCTAACTGTTGTACCAACCACCTGCCTACATTTGAGGACTGAAAATGAGGATTTTAGTGTTAGCCACACATGCAAAGGAGTTTTGTGCACACCAGAATATGGACATTTGACTGTCTGGTCCTTACTAGGTTAAACTATAAGAATTGTAATAATAAATATTGCCATACTTATATATATCAGCTTATCAGGCCAAATTTCTGCTTATGGGCAGAAAAATCTAAAAGGAGCAAGAAATTTTAAAAACAAACTGAGCATTTGAGAAGTTTTTCCCCACAAATTATGATTATGAGGCAGGGCACTCAAGTAAATTTTGGACTAATTATTGCACAGTAAATAGTAGGTGTTTAAAATACAGAGGCATGAATAGCTTTCTTATGAACAAGCAAAACAAAAAGTTTCTGATTAGAAGGCTAATCATAACAGTGTACTCAATTTTTAGTTATGTTCCCTCCCGGAAGGAGGAAAATAACACCTGGTTCCCATTCATTTTGTCTGAAAATCAGAAATATTAAACCTGCTCTTTACTAGTGAGGGTTTAGGTCTTGTAACATGACTATTGTTATTTCTTACATCTCAACTAAATCTTTAATGAGTGTTTTCTCTCTGAAATACTAATTAATTTTTTCAAATGAGTTCAATTTTAATATAAGTGTATCTGATTTCTTCTCAGCTCGTTTTTTTTTTGTGGTAATACCTCAGGGGTTTTCACCTTTCCACTAATTCTTACAAGGTCTCTGTTCTTTCAATACATAACATTTGGGCACAACCTCTCTATCTCCAGGAAACGCTCAGCCAGCTGTCAGGCATAAAGAGGCAATGGACAAACCCAGGGGTTTTCTTTTGAACCTGACCCTTTCCAGGCAGTCAGGCAGTTATGACCCATTGTTTAATGCTGAATTCCAGAGTGAAGTATTATTTATTGGGCCCAAGGCAATATAACCCCTTCAGATTTGTTCCCCTCATGGTCAGTGAGTCTGCATCTCTCCATACTGTGCATCCAGGATACTCTTTAGCTGTCACAGCATCATCACACCCTGGCACTATTGGGCTGGAATAGAGGCTGGTACTAGAGGTTTGTGACTTGCTCAAAAAGCATTGATTGTATAGTATCTGTCTCCTCTCTTTCTTACATTTGCAATTTTCTCTTCTGTATCTTCTTTGTCAGACCTGATGGTAACAGTGGTATTTGAGATTATTTAACACTCTTCATCATAGTTCTCCCTTACAAGTAGATAATTAAAATAATTGTTAGGGTAAAAAATGTTATACTGCATGTTTGCTATACATTGAACACTGTGGAAAAATAAAAGGGCATCAAGTCTAATTTCTAGGCAAAACCATTCAAGAAAGTACATCCTGTAATTCTTTATTCCAGGATGTGGGGTGCTTGGGGAATCTTGCAGCAACTGAGGAAGATGTTCTTAAAATGGATTCTCTGAGAGAAAATCTCTAAATTCTGCCATAAATGTATTCTTTACAAGTTAATAATGAGTGTGTGTGAACAGTGTCCCTTAACTATATTGTATTTCAGCTGAAATACCTTCCTAATATTGACTCACTCCAGTAAAAAGATTTTTTCCACTTCCTCTTCTATTGATACGCTTTTGTGTTTCCAGGAGAACTTCAAGTCAAACGTGGTTCTGGGATCAGGGATTGCTTTTGCTGTTCTTTCAAGACATTGACCTAGGATGGAATTGATCAAAGCCAAATATCAAAACATTTTGGTTCAGATTTGCTCAGTAGAAGCAGATGACTTCACCCAAGGCTGAGTGCTGCTCTAAGCATTCCCCCAGGGCATCCAGGTGCTCTGCATGTTCTCCTTGCGAGCACCTCTGCTGGCTGTGCAGATGTGGGACAAATCAGATAGAAAATGTATATTTTCTAGTGCAGAGATGATAAGAAATGAGGAGAACATGTAGGACAAGGCCTGTGCAAGGCAGTAGAAAGCTCAGGCTGGATCATGAGGCAAGTATTCTTCTGACGAAGTGAGGCTGAGGCTGCAAAAAAAAAAAAAATGCAGAAAAACCATAATGAGGGATAAGTGAGAACAAGCAAGGAGCTTGAGCGCTGGGGTAAAAGTTTATAGAAGAAGACTTTGGACAGATGGAGTGGTACCTTGTAGTGGTGGTTCAAGCCCAGAGAATTTCTTCCCCCTAAGGAATCTGTAGAGACCTGAAGAATGAAGCCCCCCTGGGGTGGAGTTGAAGGTGGTTTGCCCTGGAAGGGGGATCGGGCTCCCCCTGCCTCTCAGTTCTCAATGACGTTTTGTATCTCCCTCTTTCCTCCCTTCCTCCTTCCCGATCGGTCCGTGGCCCTTTGTCCCTCCCCCGTGCCGTTCCGAGATTGGTTGTAACCCCCAGAATAAAAGTCTGATGCCCGACTGGGCCGGGGTCTCTCGCCCCTGAACCCAAGATTGGCCACCGTGTGACTGATTTGGGGTCCTGGCGAGGGAACACTCTCTCTGCAGCACTCCGGCTTTTGGGACAGCGTGGCTGCCATCCTAGGGAGGCGCGGCTCGTGGCAAGGGGAGAAAGTCCCTAACTGAAGTGGACTTGATTAAAAGGACACTCTCAGAACCACCGAGCCGCTGACCATCCCTGGTGGTCAGCTGTCCAGCCCACACCACCGGCTACAGTACCTGAGTGTTAAAAACGAGGTCCTTTTCTGTTAAAGTTAAAAGGTTTTTAATAAAAAATCAACAACAAAAGACAAAGACAAGGCAAAGCAATTACAGTGTCCCTGGACGCTGGGTGCACTTGGCCAGAACACACTTCTCCTAGAGAGAGACTTTCTTTAAATACGTTTTTTACTTTTACAACTTGTTATATAATTCAAATGAAGTTCTTTTGAAGAATTTAGTTAGTTCTTTATCAATCCCCGGCAGAGGAGTCTCTTATCCAGGAATATCTTGACAGAAGTAGAAGTTTGCATAGTTGTTTGTCAATTTGGCAGAGGAGTCTCTTATCCAGGAATATCTTGATAGGAGTAAATCGCCTCGCTTGAGGGGTGGTTTGTGAGTGATATTTAACATAACAATGTTAGTTATTTCTCAACTGTTAAGCAAAACTAGAATGGCTACATTTCTACACAAACACTGCTTCTACAAGGGTCAATATTATATACATAGTATTCATTATTTGCGAAAAACCCACACTATAATATGCATTTATAACATGAGTCAAGAAGAAACTATGGCAAGATACTGGGAGTCATCATATAAAAGTAATGTCTTTCAAGGTGACATCCATTGTTTGTGAAAGTTAAATTTGTTCTTGTCACAAAAATGTTGAGATTCACTGTCAAAGCACTTGATGTGTTCTCTCCAGTGGCTCGTGAATGAAGAAGACAGCCATTGTACTGTTGCTGTTGTTGTGCTCTCCCTGCACTTGGCTCAGTTTAGTGCTCTTGTGTTTCCATCCCCTGTCCCTTGGATTTGTTTGATCATTCCTGTTGATGTTTCTTTCAAGTAAACTTACTTCCTGGGCAAACTCATTTCAGGCATTGATAGTCTGAATTTGCACATGTGACTAGTTTAACATATGCGTAATAACTTCTAGATTCAGCCACTCTTCTGTAGCCAACAGTGGTGACATTAGTTTAGCAGTATTTCTCCTGAAGTTGTGTTTTGAACCATCACTATTTGCTAGGACCACTCTGCACAACAAAACGGCAGCTTACACCTCTGACAGCCAAGGAAGTTCTAAATTAATTGCTGAGAATGGGCCTGAGCTGACTCCTTTTGCATGAATGTGTAAGTGGAGAAGGACAACGCTGGTGGAGTGGTTCAAGTTCCAGATCAGGCTGTGCTGCATTCCAGCAGCAAAGGGCCCTTTAACTACTGGCATTGATGAGGTTGCTGGGTTAGGCTAATCCCAACTGGATTGGGTGGGACCAGTACTGTTAAATCTTTGTGACATGACAGATTGCGTTGTGTGGTGTGGGTTCACTAGTGGGATTCTATGCAATTTCAGACAGCTTGGCTCTGTGCTCTCTTTCTGTTTATTAATATATATTTAAGCATGCTGCCCAAATCCTGCTTATAATGTCAGCTCAACTTTGAGCAAGTTAACTGAGTAAATAAGAGTAGCTTTTTTTTGTAACCATCTTACCATCTTAGAATTTGGCTTCATAATGCTAACACTGTTTTTCTCCAAAGTACTTATTATATTAGAAAACACTTTAAGTATGTCAGCCAGCCCAAAGGCTGCAGCTGCAGTCTGATAATAAATACAAGCTAATGAACAGAATTTCACTATCTGTAGCACATCTCTTTATTCCAATAGAACATAAACACATATCAAATAGGGCCTAGGATTTCATTTTCTCCACCATGTGCTCCACTTTATTGGCTTCCTGAAGAGCTAACAAAAATGCTCCAAGACCACAGGGAGCTTCTGCTTTGGAAGCATCTTTGAAAACACTAATGTGAGTAGTAGAATACAAAAAAAAAAAAGTATAGAATTGCTGTATAAGTCAATAAGTAGCATCATAACATCCTTTAGGAGAAGAGGTTTTAGAGTTCAATGTTTAGAGTGTTAATGGTCTTTGGGATATTGCCCTTAATGGAGAATGAACATTTCACTTCTCATAACAGGACACTTCTGAAAGCCAAAACACCTTTAGTGTGCTTTTGAAAGTCAGTTGCCAGAAACAAAAAGTAAATAAATGTAGTTGCCAAGACCCATGCTTAGTGACCTTTAATGTTTTAGAATAATTAGATTTATAATAATTATTTTGGTCTTGACTAATATTATTACATGGTTCAAAAATACTTGCACAACATGTCAAGAGACGATTCTTTCAGCAATAAACTATTACAGTGAAGTCATTAAATCTGTCAAATTTGCTGAATAACATAATTTAAAATATCATATGATGTTCAACCAGGTCTGGTTGTCACCTGAATTTTGAGTTTGCAGTTTCAGATTGTATGTAATTTTTGCTGCTGCAACTGTGTGCCTGACTTGATAATACGGTGACAATCCAAGGCTTAAACAGTATATTCCCAAAGAGCTCAAGCTGCTCTTATGTGTGTAAAATACTAAGGAGCAAAAATAGTTCCTACACGACATTCCACTCTTGGGAAACTCTTCATGAAATTTTTTATATTCTTCAACCAAAACCTTTGATGTGACACTGACACTGTGTTTGAGGGTGTCTTTCAAACAGGGATGAGTGCTTATGTCTTGCCAAAAATGAGCTGCAACTGAACTCAAAGCTGTTCTGACTGTGGCTCTGGGATGGACTTGTTGATTTGTGATAAGTAATCCTCTGAGGCTTTTGTGGTGCAGACAGCTATGTACATTTCTTTGTAGATGCTAGAAAATTTGCTTGTGTTTCCTATGGGTTTATTGGAGGCTCAGCTGCAGTCTAACTTCTGACACACTGACCTCAGCTTCACTGGCTGCACTAATGCTTGCCAGGATCCCTGGAGAAGGAGCCTGTGCTGACTGAGTGGGGCAGTGGCTGTGCTCTGTTTCTCCTTCTGCCAGACAGGTGATCACAGAGTGGGCCAAAGAGCCTCTCAGCTTGCTGCTGCATTTCTGTACCTGCTAAACCCTGGAGCTAGTAGCTTGCAATGCCTCTGAATCTGCATTGAAAAGCTAAAGTTGGAAGGCTTCCAAGGATCAACAGCAACATCCCATTTCTGCTTCCCCTTCTTTTTCCCCAAAGAATTTTCAGGTATTATTTGAAGCAGAGGAGCTCATGAGCTCATTGTTTCTCATTGCCTGCTCTTTGCCTCCTGTAGGCTGACTCTCTTGCAGTTTCCCAGTGCAAGGAGATCCTGCAGTTTCCTCTCCTGAAAATGGTGTGTATGAATGTTAAAGAACTGAATGGCAAACAGAAGTTATAGCTAATGGCTCTTGTATTCGACAGAGCCCTTAATCGGCTGATAAAAGCCGACAGAATCGCCATGTTTTTTTAAAAGTCCCAAAAGATGTGAGGCCAAGAATGCATAACTATTCTAGGAATGGATACCAGTGAAGTGGAGCAGAATGCCCAGAGATGTCATGGTCCTGTCCCTCTCAGGAAATCACTCTTGGGTGATGCTCATGTAGGGGATACTGCACCTTATCTGGCCTCTGTCTTCACTTAATCTGTGTGATCCAATTGCCCAGAAAACAAACAGCAGTCCTAAGTTCATTGCTAAAGAAATACTGTAGAGAGAACCACTCAAAACAGCTCATAGGAAAAGAAAGTATGGCCACTTACTAACCACATCTCTGGTCTTAACAAAATCTCGGCTGCTGGTGCATTCCAAAAAGAATTTGAATCTCATTCATCACTTCCTATTTGTCCTAAAGTGAATGCCATAGATGGGATCTGATTACCATGGCACAAAACCCTTTTGTGTTATTTTGCAGTGACACAGTTTTACACCAAGATTTTGTGGATCCTGTTTTCCCAAGAGCAGCCTGTGGCAGCTGGGATTTCAAAAGCTTTAGGATGCTTTCCAGCACAAATGGCATGTTCCTCAGCAGCCTTGAAGCTCCCACAATCCAGAGACCAGTGGTAGACCAGAGGCAGCTGTGGAAAAGCCCTTCCTCATCTGAGGCAGCATGGCATGGCCTGGTAGTGGGGGGGAGGTGGCAGAGCTAATTCCTCTCTGCTGCATGGTCTTTTTTACCAAGGTGGCTGAAGAAATGTTAGAAGTGTGTTTAGAAGATAGTTTTTACTATTTTTCTTTGGTTGTTTTTTTTGTTGCTTTTTTTTGTGCTTAAAAAATTATTTTCTTCACTTTTTAACTTTGTTGTTTAACTGTTTACAGATCAATTTTGGAAAATAATTTTCCAGATTGTTGGTTACATTGGCTTCGTTCCCTGTTCATTGTGTGTAGTGAATAGTTGTCACGGAAATCATAGGCTGTTATTCGTTTGATAAAATTGTTTTACAAGAAGAATAATGATAGATTGGTTTGGGTTGGAAAAGACCTTAAAGATCATCTCATTCCAAACCCCTGCCAGGATCAGAGACACCTCCCAGTAGACCAGGTTACACCAGTGCTCCATTCAACCTGGCCCTTCCAGGGGTGGGGCATCCACAGTTTCTGTGGGCAGCCTGTGCCAAGGCTTCACCACTCTCACAGTAAAGAATCTAATCTAAACCTATCACTTTTCAGTTTAAGGCCATTATCCCTTATTCTCTCCTTGTGAAAAGTCCCACTCCAACATTTTTGTAGGCCCCCTTTATGTACTTTAAGGTGCTATAAGTTCTCTCCAGAACCTCATCTTCTCCAGGCCAAGCAACCCCAACTCTCTCACCCTCTCTTCACAGGAGAGGAGATCCAGCCCTCTGAACATTTTCAAGGTCTCCTCTGGAATTGCTTCAGCAGACTTACATCCTCCAAATGCCAGAGACTCCAGGGCTGGGTGCAATACTCAAGGCAGGGTCACACTGTTGGTGTGACTGCCCAGCCAATTCCTTACTCACCAATAGATCCACTCACTAAATCCATGTCTCCAATTTAGTGACAAGGAAGTTGTGCAGAGCAATGTTAAATGCTCTGCACAACTCTAGTTAGATGATGTCAGTTGCTTTTCCCTTACTCACCAACACCTAAATGAACACCAAGTAACAAACAATGAATAGCTATAAATGCATTTATGCATGAATTGCCTTTCTAGCATTCTAATATAAGCATTTGTATGAAGGAGAGTAATTCCCACAATATTGTGAAACAAAACCTTTGAACACATATTTGTGTGATGAATATGATGAGAATACTTAAACATCTGGTATTTGACTGAATTTAAAGTAAAATCACACATTTGCTTTTATGATTTCATCAGAGAGAGCTCAGGGGGTGATTTTCAAAGGCACTGAAGACAGAAGAAATAGCTGAGACTCTGAAGTTTTATGATGAGGAGCTGCACTTGAGGAGACATGAATTCCAGTCTGTTTTTGTACTGAATTGGAACAAAAAGTGACATTTCAAAATTTTCCACTCAAAGGAAAATGAGAAAACTTTAAGTTCAGGAAAATGGGAAAACATGGTGTAAGTTTTCCTAAATAAAAGCTGTCATAACTTCTGACTCCTGGCTCTGCCATGCTTCCTTGGGGCACTCTGGGAAGCTCCCAACCTGTTGGAAGCAGCTCAGGAAGCTCCTTGAAGTGCCAAGGGCTGCTCAGGTTGGAGCCATGTTGATGGTCAGTCTCCAAAATGAGTGGCAGAAAATCAGGAAGCCCTGAATATGTCAGCTGTGATTTGAGGGCTTCCAAGCAATATCCTGCTGGTTTGCTCTGGCGCTCATTGTGGCAAGGTTGTTGTCCAGTGCAGGATCTGGGAAGGTGGGTTTGCAGCAGTGGATCAGGCTAAGTGGAAGGAAACACAGTTGTGCTTCCAACAGGAATCTGCCTGTCTTAGGAAGGTATCACACCCTTTATGAGAGAATTCATACATCATTGTTCCCCATAAGCTGTTTCACCAAGAAATTCACAAGTGCCTGTTGGAAAGACAATGAGGTTTGGATACCAAATTGTTACAATGTTTTGGAAAATTTCACTTGAAGTTAAAAATTACTCCATTAAAAATCATTTCAGGTAAACAGTCCTCCCCTCCATGCCCCATTCCCTGACAGAGAAGTGGACTAATTTGGCTTGATTCAGTTTGTGGTTTTGTTTTGTAGATTATCTACTCTCACTCTCACTTAAAATACCCACAAACTTTTAGATATTGTAGCTTTTGCTTGTGAAAACATTTGGAAAATGATTTAAAGATGGCTATGGCAGTTTGCACCAATTTGGGGTCTGCTCACTCATTTATTAGGGGATAAATATAGCCTTGTGAAGTGTGGCAGTGTTAAGGGGCAGCTAAAGGAAGCATGATAGGCAGCATTTAGACAATCTACAATATCATTTCTTTTTTCAAATGCATAGGGAAAATTATTTTATGCCACTGGGTGACATTGGGAACCAACTTGTCTATTGGGCAATGGTATAAAAAGTATAAAAGGTACAGAAAGCAATCCAGGCTCCTTTTTTGAAGAGGGAAAAAGTATCCATTACAGTAAAGTAACAAGGGCATGTGAGGGTTAAGCTGAAGAATGTATCAGCACAGTTCAGTAGAAAAAGGAGTCCAGGAAGGCATGCAGGGAAAGCTAATGCTGACATTTATTTGTTTCTTTCAAGTATTTTACCTTGAAAACTGGAACTATTTTTCATTTTTATTTTCTCATAAAATAGGCCAAACATTCAAAAGAGAAGGAGAGTTGGTGGACTTGTTTTAATAATGAACATATGCCTGCATGTGTGTGATTTCTTTTTTATGCTTTATAATTGGCATAAACTCCTCATGTGACAAGTCTTCAACTTTAAGTACTGAACTTGTACAGACATCAAAAGTCATTGTGGAATTTCAGACCTTTGATGTTTGTTTTAACAGAAGAGCTGATGGCTGCTAAAGAGTAGCTACCAGGAACAAACAGATTTTCTAGGTCTCATCACACATGACTTATTTCTCCCCATTTCTGACATTTTTCAAAGTTGCACAAATGTTCATGGTGCCTAGTTGAGTGTACTTCTGCTGTTTCTGATGTTCATAATGAGAATTTGGCCTACAAAAAAAGACCGGATATTAAAACCAGCCACCCCACCCCCCCCAATTTTACAATATTTTGTAGTGACTTTTTATAGACATTTAATCTTAGTCTTGCATGTCCTATTTTGCCTCAGTTGTATCTTTCTAACTCTGTAAGTTCTCATGGATGTGTATTCACTTGCTTTCACTAATATTAAACCCAACCCCTCCCCACAAAAAAAAAGAAACCCGAACCAAAATCCAAACCCAACAAGCAATCCATATTTATTATCTGAAGTCTTGCAGACAGGTTTGGTCTTTTTCCTCCCATTATATCTCAGTAATCCTGATTGCTATTTTAGTGCAAGTGCAAGCAGATTCTATAATCTAAGAGCTTCCAATTTATGTGGCACTAACTACACACAGCTCTGAAGTGTGCACAAACTATTCTTGAGTAGCACTGTTAGGGAAGAGGAGTTACAGATGGCAGTGGAGGTGAAATTGCAAAAAGGAGGAAAAAAAGTAAGGGTAAACAATGAGGGTGAAAAATAAAAGGAGAACAAAAGAGGCAAGAAAAGGAAAAGAATGAGAGAGAAGAAACAGAGGCACAGAACTGTGCTTTTTGCCCTTGCTGCTGTTTGAGTTACTCTGGAAAACAGTGATGTTTTGGGTGGATCCAATTGCTTTTGTGTAGCAGAGACTGCAAACAGAAATTCTGCTGGGCTCAGACAACCATTCTGAGAACCAAAACAAAAGAATAAAAGAAAGCCTCTTTTTATTGTAGAATCTATATCACAGGATAATCTCCTTCTACTCTGTGGCTCCTGAGTGAATTGGCTGGGAAAGGCCAGCCTTGCCTTGCACGGGATCCCAGTACCCCGGGGGATCTGAAGCCCGGGATGTGTAGGAGCCTCCTGAGGCACGTCCAGGTCTCCTGCCAGAGAGCAGGCAAGATGCTGTGACCCTTCACTGATCTGCTCTGTGCCAGCAGTCTGCTGACCCAGGCCACGAACTTTCCCTGCTCACGACTGGATGCGTGTCTGCTCAGTTGCTCTTCCCTTACCTTTGCATGGGCATGGATTGTTTCTGTCAAATACAGTGCTAAGCACCTTAGGAGATTTCTGTGCTTGTGCGTATTTAAGTAAGAGGATTAAAAACAATGGTTCAGTGTCTGGGACACTCCCAAAACAGTGTCCTTATTTGGCTTCTTGCTGAGGTGTGAATACTTTTTTGATGATGGAAAGTAATTTTCAAGAGTGTTTCTAACAGGTTTTCAGGTTGAGACATGATTGTCAGACTTTTTTGAGTAAGGAATATGAGGACACACTCCTGCAGCTCAATACTGGTTCGTTTTGGTAGGAAGTAGCCATCTCTGCATAGCATCTTGAAGGCTTGATTTTCCAAGGAGCATCTGCAATATGCTGGATTCAATTGACTGCTAGTATTTGTGTTTGGCTTTAACAAATCTATAAGTGCATGAACTTTCCTGTGTGTCCAGCTACAACTGCTGATTGCCATTCTATCTGCAGAGACTACTGAGCAGCAGTTAATTGAGCTAATGGAAATTTTCTGCTAGATAGAGCCCTGACTTAATAGCTGTTACGGTGATGTGTCTATATCAGCAGTGTGATGGTATGAAGAGATTCCCCTGCAGCCAGCCCGTGTCATTTCATGAAGAATTAACAAGTGCAGATATGTAGTTCTTCATGAGAGCACAGAAATATGTGAACAGTGTTCCTTTCACCAGCTTCAGATGAAATGGTTTATTCTTTGCTTATCTCAGCTCTTCCCCCTGTGTATGACAGACCCATGAAACCTGCTATCCGAATCCAAGTTATTTTCTGGAACAACAGGCAGTATTTTCAATTGACTGTGCAATAAACTCAGCAATACAGATGTTTCAGACAAAATGTAGCTCCCTAAGGACAAAACTCCACAAAAGGATTAAAAAAGGTCTGTAACCACCATGCAGAGGTTAGGAGCAGCTGCAAGTGGGGTTTTCCAGAGTTCAAAGAACCACCCTAGAACAGGTGGCCCATCTGGCTAACACAACCCAGAGCAGTAACATGTGGTAATCTGCAATTACAATATACCTGTAATTACAAGGTATCAATTGGAATTAGCCTTTCAGGTGAGCAAACATTTAACAGAGCAAAACTTTTGGGACCACAGCAAGATACTTTGGCTCTCTGCACAGAGCATGATGTCTCTGTCTGAGTGGTGGGTGGAAATGCCTACACAGCAACTTAAGGAGATGGAGGTGGAAGAGACACAACAAACGGTTATAGCCTGGTGGTAAAGAGGCCTGCCTGCCAGGACAAATAGATGGGTGTGAATTCTTCTTGGGATTAGATACAAATTGGCTCAGGTGGAACAAGTGTAGTACAGTGGCTAGGTCACTTCTGATTTGTTTGGGACTATTTCACAAAGTCAGGGCCTAATTTTTCACTAGCTTGATGGGGATATATCCCTTTGAATACCAGTTTAAGTTTAAACCACAAACTGCAATTCTCCAAACTCCATTCCAGTTCCAGTGCATCAGGGAGGTGCATGACTCTCTTTTCTGCCTGATGTTCAGAAGCATCTCTGACACTCACTGTTCTCACTTCTGAGCTCTGTTGCTGCCAGGTACCAAAAATTTGTCTGGTGCTTGTACTTTGACAGAAGTGAAGCATCTGATGATGTGCAAGAGCCCAGCTCACCTGCCTGCTGAAAATTCAGCAAACTGAAGGCTCTGCACATTGGATCTGTAAATCCTCCCCTGAAATCAGTTACCCTTGTAATTGTAATGGGACAGATGCATCCTCAGTAACATATATAAGGGGAAACAAACTGCGCAGCTGCTGCAAGCTCCAGAGGCAAGAGGGGGAAAGTGGTAGTAAGGAGATCACCCGTTTAGCTTTCCGTGTAAATCTGTCCTGGATGAAGCCCTTGCCCGTGTTGCAAACTGTGAAATTGGATCCCAAGAGGGTTCAAAGTGTGTTGGTTCAGCTGCTCGGTCCAGCAGGCTTGAACCTATTTTGGTACAGGAGGTTGAGGGTCAGCAGTCCCTTTCCTTCCTTCTTTTCAGAATTTTTCATGCTTCTTAGTTTGAAGAGAAATAGTGACTCTTACTCCCCTCCAGATATTTAGTGTACTTATATAGGAAGGGGGAGATCTGTTGCTCCAAAATCAATTTGGCTATTGTTGCACAAAAATACAGAAAATTATTTGCTGAATACAAAAAATACCATTTAAACGATGAACTGAAATTTGGGGATTCCACCAAACCAGAGGCTGCTTACTCTAGTGTGCTCCTTCACTCTGTTGAGCTGGAAAGAGACTGTGATACTGTGCTGATTTCCTTTTCCAGGGACAATATGGTTTTGTGATCACCCATAATGGTGCAAGTACTACGCCAGTCATTATTAAAAAATGTACCTAAAGTATGTTTTCCTTTTTATTGGTTTTAAAGGGGACAATTTGAGCTCCTGAACTTTGTTTAAATTTTTCACTGTGAGTAATTAATACTTTTACCTGCTGTTCAGATCTTTTATGAACTAAATAAGTAGGTGGTTTAAATCATCACCATTCTGTTAAGCCTGGCAGAATGATGCCAGTGTAAACCTTGAAAAACTTGGCCCCATTTAACTTCTTCAAGTATTCAAAACAATTTTATTACACTTTCTGAAAAATAAATTAACAAGAAACGTAGTGCAAATCCTTGAGGAATCTACCCATAACAAATCAGGTTCATAACAAGTGAGATGTGGAACAGAACAGAAAATTTGGCAGGAAACAGATTTTAGTCCAAGGTGACAACTGCACATAAGGCAAACTGCAGAAAATACCATTACAAAAAATAGATGCCAGGTGTATGGATCCTTTAGCAAGTAGGAGACAACACTCTTGATAGAATAAACTGAACATCCCATCACACAACACAGGAAATAATTTAGATTTCCTAAGATCCTTTCTGCAGGAAAAAAATCACCAAAAGAAATGTACACATCTATAATGTGCAGCAAGAATGATAAATGCAAGAACATTTCAGCTGCTAAAGACATTGCTTTGCTTATGGCAAGGCATTCCTTTCCAGCCAGCCAAAGGCAGCAGCAGCTGCACATGGCAAGTGGAAAGCTTGTACTGTGGGGCAGATTTAGTACCAGAGCCATGAATGTCCATGGCCCCAGTCACTCCAGATCCATTGTACCATTATGTGCTAACTGTAACTGGCTTATTTATTAAACATTCACTCTAAGTGTAAATTAGGCCTTGCTAAAACAGAGACTGAATGCATTCCTATTCCTGATCATTCATATTTCAATTATTCTGACTCTCAAAAAAGCTTGCACCTTCCTTTATAGATAATGTTTATTTACCTTTAGCACAGTGTATAGTGAAGCCAGTAATCTGTATCTTGGGTGTTGCAGTTAAGGCATCGTGACAGAAGGGCTTTTCAGGGAGCTGGGATGCAGCTAATGATATCATAACCCTTTTTTTCTTAAGCACTTAGGTTTTTGAGTCTTGAAGCTGTATTTGAATGTGTATAAGCAAATCAAGATGGAGGAGAAGTTACACATCTTTAGTTTTTACATTAGCAAATGGATGGGACTTATAAGTTGAATACAACAGAGAGCATGTAACTGTTGTACTTAAGTATTTAGAAAGCAATTTATAGTACTGAAACAATGTGTATCTCAAGTATGATAGCCTTCATATTTATCAGTCTCTCTCCATCCCTCCTTTTTCCTACATGCAAGAAAAGAAAGCTGACCTGCCAGTGATATTACTGATGATACTTTTCTTTACTAGACAAACAAAGACTTAAAGTTGCTATGGAAATGCACAAATCTCACAGTTCATGCATTTATCAAAGGAGGATCATCATCACCACATAATATTGATAGAGTGCACACTGTCTCCTACATGCTTATCAGAAGACTCTTAATGTTGAACAGAAAAATGAGCTGCACTATTTCATTGATGTTGTGTCCATTGATCAGTGTCTGCATGACTAGTTTCTCATTTTAATGGTGTTTAAGATGAAAATCGCACTTCCCGAGCCCCAAATATGCAGATATTATTTCAGTGTGATCTCATTTCAGAAGAGTGGTGATTTTGAAGGCTGTGCCTTTCCAGAAAGCCAACTGATGACAGAATCAATCTCTGAGCTTTTTATATTTTTCTATGTTTGTTTTTATTAATGAACATTTATTTGATGGAGTTTGATTTTATCGCCCCTTCTCCTCCCTCTGTAAACCCAGAAAAGGAGGCAATAATTTGTTTTCTAAGAAAATTTGGAACATAGTAACTCTGCACCAGCTGTTCTAGTGTTGCTGTGGAGACTCACAATATCTTTAGTCTTCTTGTTTTCTAACTTTGGATCCCCTTCGATCTATGGAGTTTCTGGGGCAAATGGGTGAGGTTGGATTATAAACTGGTTCCCACATTTGTACATTTGGGTGCTAATGAACTAAAGACCACCAAAGCTTTCTGTGTTTATGTAGCATGGATACAGACATGTCATCATCCCTTTCCTTGGTCCCAGTTTTCAGATTTATTTCTGAATGGCTTTTTCATGAGTCTTTCTGTCACGTATTTCAGTTTCACAGATTACCGGCACCATCTGAGCACTGAATGTGTAAGCAAAACTGAGATATCCAACATTTGTACAAAGGCAAATACATTTTAAAAAAATCAAAATGAGCAAATTCTTAAGCAAAACTATTGAGTTGATAGCCTTGAAGAAGAAGAAAAAAAAAAGGCACAAATCTAAAATAGTTGTGAATTTGCAGTGTAGGAATGGCATAAATCAGAAATATATTTGGATATTTTAGTAGAGGAGTTTTTAGTGCTATCATTTAAAATATTTGCTTTGCTTCAAAGTGCTATATTTTCATTGACTTCAATGAAACTTTGAAGATTCTGAGTTTGTGATACGATCAGAACCCCAAGCCCTTGTTTGTGAGGTGAGTATTCCAGTTGCCTGAGTTGGCAGGAATAAACTGAGAAGCTTGACACATAAATGGGGTGAAAATTTCAGAAGTAGGAGAATCAAGATACTTTGTCATCTGATTTCCTAAGGAAAAAAGACTTGCATGACTGTGCTTTGTGGTTGATTTCAGTTGCACAGGGATAAGTTATCAGAAAGACATTAGTTACTCAAAAATTCGAGCAGTAAATAAGAGGAGTATATGTATAAAGGATATCCCATAATTCTGTCCTGTAAGTCTTCTAGCAATGCAGAAGGCTACATGCTGAGTTCATACATAATGTGGCATTCGTGTGTACATGGAAGAAATACTTTATAAATGCCCCAAGCTCTGAAAAAATCTTCTGCCAGAGTTTGCAGGACCCTGATTTTAGTAGTTCTGATGTCATTGTAGTGTTTGCTTGTTCTCTTTGTCCCTCACCTGCAGAGAAAGTTTTCACTGAGTAGATCAATCTTAAAGCAGAGCCAGTCTGACAAGAGAAACCATCATGGTATAACTTGTTTAGTGTTAATAAGCTCAACAGGTGTATGACATGATAAATGGCACATTGGCTAATAACAGCTGACCAAATCTCAACCAGATACAAGTTTTTTAATTATCATCCTTCCTTGCAGTCTGCTCTGGGGGAAGGGATTCTTAATACAATTGCTGGCCTCAGCTATAGGATTTTTGTTCTTGTTTTTAAAATGCTATTGATCCATAATGTCTGTAACAGTCACTGGGACCACTGAAGAAGCCCTGGAGTTGTAGAATCCTTTATGTTGGAAAAGACCTCGAAGCTCATCAAATCTAACGTGCGGTATTTGTGAATTTAGTGTATATTTATTTTGATAAGGATTTCTATTTTCTATACCTTTTTTAGCCCAAGTGTTTCTCCTCTTTTGCAGGCCAGTGGCTGGCTTAGATACTGGTTGGACAGACAGGTGATGATACAATTACTTACAATTAAAAGACAAGATCTAATTTCATTGTGCAACTTGGCTACTTGTACGCAAGTGTCTTTTCTTAATTAATTGCATTTCAGGGTAGACATACTGTAAACTAATCAGCCTATTGTCACATGGCTGCTAATTTTGTAATTAATTATTTTTGCTAGAGTTGAGCGAATAATTTCTAAAAAATAATTTGATGACTTTTGTCTTTTTTCTATCTATTAATCCTGTACAAACATAATGATTTTCTGAAATTGGCTTGTTATTTTACCATTATTCACTGAGTTATTCTTCATCAGTACCCAACACACAGTTCATTACAGCCTTTAAAGACTGAAATAGGTTGCGTTTTGATCAGAATCAAATGAGCAAGTTATGTATCAACCCCCTTTTGTAACAGTATGTTCCTTGCAGTTGTGGTTTTAGTGTTGTTGTAGTTGCGTGGAGATTTTTTTTGTTTTGTTTTGTTTTGTTTTTTAAATGATTGATCACTAATCTGACATTTACTTTGTATCAGTGTTCTTGCAACATTTAATTATTGTTCTTTTTTTTTTATTGGGAACATTCTTGCCTGTTAACTTGTTTGGTAGCACATCAAAAGGTATAAGGCAAATCAAGCAAGAAGCTGGAGAGGTTTATTTTGGAAGGCTGTAAGATCTGCAGTTTTGCTACAGGGTACCATTACCTATGAAATACTTTGTGGAACCAGACAATCCAGCTCTGCTATATCCTGGCACAAATGGCATATCTGCACCCAACCAGTGTTTCATGATTTGGGGGGGTTTTTGTAACTCCATTGGGGCAGTAATGGTGTTTAGTAGACCTGTGCTTTTGTTTGGCTGTGCTTTTCTGCTGTCAGTTCATCCCACTAATTGCTGCTCTGCTTTCTTGATGGAGGAAAATAACTGGTAAACTGGGCCCCGCTCAGGCCAGGTTTGCATTCTGTATTTTATTTGGGCCTGAATCGATGTTTACATCACCATTTACCAACCATCCACACTGTTATATAAACAGTGTCATTGACTTCAGCCTGGTCAGTGACACTGAGGTTTCTCTTCTGAGAAGCAAAAATTGAGCTTTCCTGGACTTGAGGTGTGTTCAGATTCTTTGATGCAATGTCAACACAGGAATTTGCATTAATAATAGAAAGCAGCAGCTGAGAGGTGGCACAGCCCAGCTCCTCGGTGCCTCTCAGCTCTTAAGCAATGGAAGGAAAGCACTCCCTCTGCCCTGCCATTGGCCACAGGCTACCTCAAACCGATTGCTCTGGAGCAGAGAACGAGTGCTTATACTCTTGGGCTCTTGGGCTCTTGGTTGTGTGCTAATTTGGACTCTAGCAGCAGTCAGGAGACTGGCCAGGCCGAAGTCCCTGAGCTCAGGCTTCAGGCCAAATATACAATGTAGACATGTCCTAAGAGATGGGAGAGAAATTGTGAGCCTGAATTTCACTGGCAGAACCCACAGAGTGATTCTAGCCCCCTGTATGCAATAACTCATTTTGGACAAAGCTGCTTCTCTGTTGGATTGTGTGTTTCCTCCTGTGTGACATTCCTAATAAGCCCCCAGCTTAACCCTTGGGCTCTGTTGCCATAGCTCTGTTTTGCTGCTGTTTGCCATTCCTAGCTAGATAAACTTCTGAGGTTCCCATTACTTCACACTCTCAGTGGGTGCCCAGAATCCAGTTCAATTGTTTCCCATCCCATGGTGCCTCCAGCCCTCGAGCTCTCCTGCTGCCTTGTCAGATGACACTCCACTTCAGCAACTCCCCTAAGGCTCCTCAGTTTCCAGGCTACCTATGGTATTTGTTTTTCTTGGTCTCCTCACTCCCAGGCAGGCAGAGGTTTTTATGGATTTGTCTCACAGAAAAGACTAAACCATTTGAATTTTGCTTTTCTTATTTCTAATGAGCTTTTCAGGGATGAAATCAGATTGGTGGGATAGGGTACAGTTTCTTAAAAATGTCTTCAGCAACCATCCAATGGCATCAGATGTGTGCACTACAGCTTTTTACAGGACAGAATTTATTTTGGAGAATGATATTTTTTTTTCTGACAAAATGGCTGTTTTCAGCAGGGGGGATCCAACTCAACTACTTTGGATGTAGCCAGGAATGACATGAAACATGAAATAGGGGCCTCTGCTACCTCCTGATGTGGAACTAAGTATCACAGCAGCTCTGCATGAGAATTAGGGTAGGTTTGGATAAACATGACAGAGATCTGAACATTTTCTAGAAGGAAGACTGCAGATGAAACCCTTGCTTACCTTATTGTACTATAGAGACAAACTGGAAAGGCAGCAATCTCATGCTCTGAGCTATCAGAGGGAAGGATTCACTCTATCCTTGGGAAGTGGGTGGTGGATTTGAGAACACCCAGGCAAGATTTTGCCTTCCCTGAGTAATTTTGTAGTGGTTCTGAGATGAAATTTTATTCACAGATTTCTGTCTTTCAAGTCTACATTTCCTCCTGCCATGTATGATACCCCTGAAATAGGCTTATAGTATTTCATTAAAGTTTTTATCATTAAATGTTTTTCTTTTCCATACTTTTGAAGGTAATTAGTGTTGCATGGGAGTTCTTCTGACATCAACTTCACACTAGTGTACCACAATTTATTGCAGTGAAGTCCAAACTGCTCTTCCCTAGATAGTCCATTTATTTTTTAACAACACTTTCTTTTCATTAAGTTCTATTTAATCTTATGCAATCCTTATAGTAACTTCTCTTTGCCACTGGAACTTGCACATGAAGGGAGGCTGGATGTTCTAGAAGCATTTGTCTATTTGTCAGCTCTCTATTGGCCTGTTAGCTAACGTTAGTCAAGAATGGCATCCTGGCCTGGAGCAGCAATAGTATGGCCAGTGGGGTCAGGGCAGTGACTGTCCCCTTGTCCTGGGCACTGGTGAGGCCACACTTAAATCCCGTGTCCAGTTCAGGGCCCCACATGACAAGAAAGAAATTGAGGTGCTGGAGTGTGTTCAGAGAGGGGAAAGGAGCTGGGGAAGGATATGGAGCACAAGTCTAGGGAGCAGCAGCTGAGGTAAGTGCGGATATTAAGTCTGGAGAAAAGGAGGCTCATGGGAGACCTTATTGCTCTCTACAACTTCCTGAACGGATGCTGTAGACAGGTAGGGGTTGGACTCTTCTCTCAGGTAACAAATGATAGGACAAGAGGAAACGGCTTAAGTTGCACCAAGAGAGGATTAGATTGGATGTTAGGAAAAATTTCTTCACTGTAATGTGATCAGGCATCAGAACAGGCTGTCCATGAATGTGGTGCTTGGGGATGTACTTTAGTGGTGGACTTGGCAGTGCTGGATTAACAGTTGGACTCGATCTTAATGTCTTTTCCAACCTAAAAGTTTCTATGACTCTGTAATTTAGCGAGGTATTGCTAAACTAGAACCCTTTATGTGTCTCCTTCCTTCCTTCCTTCCTTCCTTCCTTCCTTCCTTCCTTCCTTCCTTCCTTCCTTCCTTCCTTCCTTCCTTCCTTCCTTCCTTCCTTCCTTCCTTCCTTCCTTCCTTCCGCCACTTCCTTCCTTCCTTCCGCCACTTCCTTCCTTCCGCCACTTCTTTCCTTCCGCCATTTCCTTCCTTCTGCCACTTCCTTCCTTCCACCACTTCCTTCTGGAATTCCTTCCAGAATACCTTCCTTCCTTCCGGAATTCCTTCCTTCCTTCCGGAATTCCTTCCTTCCTTTCGGAATTCTTTCCGGAATTCCTTCCCTCTGGAATGCCTTCCTTCCTTCCAGCATTCCTTCCGGAATTCCTTCCTTTCGGAATTCCTTCCTTCTGGAATTCCTTCCTTCCTTCCTTCTGGAATTCCTTTTTTCCTTCCGGAATTCCTTCCTTCTGGAATTTCTTCCTTCCGGAATGCCTTCCAGAATTCATTCCTTCTGGAATTCATTCCTTCCGGAATTCATTCCTTCTGGATTCCTTCCGGACCTTGCTTCTTCAGTGTTGTGAAATAAAGTCTCTCTTCACAGAGGCACAAAGCAAGATGTTTCCTCCTATATTTACACCTCCTAGCTGTCCATACTCTATCAGCCCCCCATCAGTCCCTCTCTTGCTCCAGGGTCTTCCAGCCACTACTGACATCTTGGTGCTTTCCCTCAAAGATTTTCAGAATTTTTCATCTCTTTGTATTGGACAGCAGCACAGAGGTTTTGAGTGTATTTGATGCTGTTTCAAACCCTTCCTGTTACAGGTTTTCTGAGAGCAGTGATAGCTTCTGGGGCTAAATATTAGGAGTATTTTGATTTATTAATAGCTGGTAGTAGTAACACTTCTCAGTAGAAGTCCAGAGTAAAGCAACAACAAGCAGTCAGAGTCAGAATCGTCCTTTAGGCCATCATAAACCATTAGTCTTATTTTGCTTTAAAAATAATTTTCTGAGACTCAAGTTTGGCTCTTTCCTTTTTGTGTTATGCTATAATAAGCTTTTCAAATACTTCAGTGGAAAGTTGCCTTAGACTTGAGCCAAATTACAGTCTGGATGGAACACAAATGCAGGTTTACAGTTTGTAAATCAAGATAATGAATGCAGGATAGTATGGTGTCACATTTTAGAAATTTATTAATATTTATAACCCATACTTATTTTGGTATTACTCATAAGTTTTATGGAATTACAGGATATTTTTGTTTGGTTTCTGGCCAGGAAGTGCTTCTGAGTTGACTTGAAACATGTAATTTTTCATGAAACTAAATGTTTTATTTAATCTTCCAATTGCTTTGCCCTTTTAATTTTTTTTTTCTTTAGAAAGGTCATTTGAAACAAAAAGCCTAAATGGTTTATTTTGTATTCCCTTTTTTACAGTTGGAAAAATTTGCTAAATTAAGTTTGCATTTAAAAACAATATTTTGCAGTATACTCTTTGCCAAAATAACCACACTAGTAATCTTGGAATAATCTTTTTCTTATACTGGTATCTATGAAATTTTTAATGGAAGATTTTTCAAAAGACCTTTGCAATTAAAATAAATGATACACTGTCTTTAAAAACCCCAAACAAACAAAAAACAAGCAACCACAAGCCAATAAATAACCCCCCACAAAATCAACAAACAAAACCCCCGGTCTTCAATACACTATTTAATGTTGTATATATTCAAGGACTACTATTGATATGTGTATAATAAATTTTAAGTCTTCTCTGTGATACGTATTGATGATCCTCCGAAACCTGACTATGGCATGCTGACAAGAAAAACCTAAAGTGACTTTGTGGCACTTGGAGTAAAATTTTCTCTGTGAAAATGAACAACTGAAAGTTGTTTGCATTGATGTACTAAGCCCAGAGAAATTGCTATGGATTGTATCAGAAATCCCAACTTTTCCTTATTATGAAAAAAGCAATAAAAGTACATTATTAAATGCAAAGAAAAAGCTGAGAGGACAGTAGGGCAGACTGGAAGGAGCAAAATCTGATGGCCATCATGCTGCAGGTTTGCTCCTGGACTAGAATTCAGGTGTTATTTCCTGCTTGGTTGGGAAAGGTTGCAATTCCTCCAGGAAGCAGGGTGGGCTGAGCAGGAGACACAATAGCTGTCTCCAGTGTGCTGTGCCTGGCTTGTTTCACAGATATCTTTAATGTTTTTCTTCTCAGTAATTCAGATTTACTTATCTCATATCACTTTTTTTTTTAGGATTTCTTATGTGTCTAAAGGGTTTCTATACGGTTTTCCCATTACATGATACATGATACTCATGCACACACTTTGTAATAAACAGGAAATAATAAAGAACATGAAGAAATCTTTATTTTTAAAAATGCATTACCATTTTAATCAAAAGTAGGTATTAGTATCTGGTGACAAAGCCTTATCATATGGTGGCAACACACAACTTGAAGGTGGAGGTTAAGATGCAGGTTTGCTTTAGTCAGCAGGAGCTTTTCAGTTGTCCCCAGTCAGGGATTGCACCCTGGAGGTGGTGATGTGGATGTGACAAACTGCACTGAAGAGCTTGCTGTGTTATAACTTTCTGCTGGCCCAAGCCAAACAAGCACCCCTGCCCAAGGCAAAGAAACAGGGATATGGTGTGGAGAGGGAATGGTGGCTTAATGGACACTAGGAAATTAATTCTGAGACTTGGAAAGCCTCAGTGTGTATCTCTCAAAATATGGCACCATCAGCTGGGTGTGGGTTGCACCTGAGTGATAACGTGTGTAGCTAAACCAGATTGTAGCACTCCGTTTACACAGCCCTGTGACTTGAGCCAGGATTTGTTATCAAGCTTGAGCCCCACGTCTTTTGGATTGTACCTGCCACCCTAGGAACATGCACGCTGAAACTGAGTTGTTTTGTTTTCAAGAAGTGTATGGAAAATATTTGGGTGTTGGCAAATGCTTCCTCCTTTACCAGAGACCCAATCACATACAGATACAGAAGCACAAGCTTGCAAACACATCTCTTTTCATAATACAGGCTGCAGAAAAAAAATGTTTTTCTATCAGTAAAAGTGTTTATTTGCTACCTTTTCACAGCTGAAAGATTTAAGAAAGGAAAATGAAAATGTAAAAACAGACACTGGCTGAGAACTCTGTGATTTAGCTGAAAATACTGGTGCTTTTGCTTGTGTTCGTATGGTACCAGTCATACAGATGAACCTAAGTTCCTGATGCTGATCAATAGCTGATTAAAAAGAGTAGTTTCAAAATGATTTCACTCTCACAGGGTCAGAAGTGTGGCTGCCTTCATCTGTGCCTGAAACTTGTGGGGCATAAACCAGGTACAGCAGCACAAGAGGAGGGCACAGACAACTAGAGGCAGAGAATCAAAAAAGCAGTAGTTACTTCTCATCTATATGATCTTTTTTTATCAAAAGGCCTTGTCTAGAACATATTTTTACATATCTCTTTTAGACAAGGCAGCTTTTTTTAGTTTGAAAGTTATGCTTGTATTTAATGATATTTTAAAATAGCTGTAATTTATTTGGAATCTGACTGCTATTAAGTTACCACTGATACAGTATTACTGTAGTTTTGTAAAGCTATTACATGTAAAATATTGTACCATGGCTGTTATCAGAAGGGCTTCCTGTGTTTTTGTAGGCATAATGTAAAGTCAGATTTCTGGAGGTATTATCTTACGGTTCATATATTTATGTTTGTGTTCACATATAAGTATATATGTTTAGACATATCTCTATTCATGTAGATATACAAAGACATACCTATGAACAAATTTATTTTTGCATGAAATGCAAAGTGTTAGCTTTTTGAAAAATGGTTCATATAAGATGTAAGGTGTAATTTTTCAGTTAAAAATTCCTGGATGATTCTGTATAATTGGCTAGTACACGTTTCTGAACTGGATGAAGCCTTTTGAGGTTTAACAAGCTAAATACTAAGGAGCAACAAGAGATGCACAGCCATGCTCTGTTGTATATGATGGTGTTCTTTGTTTGTGTAAGAGGTTTCTGTATCAAATAACAGGATATCATCAGTTGTTAAGGATCATAGAGTTAATTGATTCTGAGCCATTTATCATGAAACTCAGTGGGAATAAGACTAAACCTGACGAGAAGCATGAAGAGCAACATTTTGAAATCTGCGCAGCTAATTTCCAAGGTCTGAGTCTAACCAAGCAATCTGATTTTCAGAGTTAAGCAGCAGTGTCAGCTCACAGCAAATGTAATGGGATCTGCAAGTGAACTGGTACTTAGCATATCTTTTACTTCAGTAACTAAACAGAGATGTGGCTGTTTAACAACAGCAGCCCTGAAGTTTCAAAATTATATGCAGTGCATATCAGTTTGGGATTCACATGTGTTTGCTGTCTGGTGACATTAATAGATTATGAGGAAGAAGTCTGAGAATCATTAAGATCTCTTAGTAACAGAGCTATTAAGGAGATTTTAAAATTTCTAATATTCTTAAGTTGCCATTTTGCTTGCCCAGAACTGCCCCAGCCTGGCTCAGGAGTCACAACTTTTAACATTGTGATTCATTTTCACTGTATGGCCTCTTCAGTACATGTGCCTCTGCATGTACATCTTCACTTAAAACCTGTTGGCCTGAGTACTCTGTTGTGAGGTAGCAAATAGGGATTTCACCCTCCTTGTCTGAATCAAAAGGCAGAAATCAGTGCCAGAAAGAAGGTTCTGAATAAAGGAGGAATGACTTCTTCCAAAGGCAGAAGGCTGTGTTTAAATAGGGCCACAAATGTTAGCACCCAAGATCAAATCTTCAGTCTGGGGATCCTGGTAAAAGACAATTGTTTCCTTGTCTAGAGTCAAGTGCATTTTGAAAGGAACAGTGGTATCCTAATTAGTGCAGAGGTTTATTTTGTCATTTTCTCACTTCTTCTATGCACATTTGAGGGATTGTAGATGCCCTGTACAGCAGACTTGATTGAATTTTGGAGTAGGGTCTGAAAGGTAATGGGTGACGACTGACGTGGAGGCATTGATGGCTATTGTGAGTTCTCACCCTTCACATACACACCTTGACACACTATTATACCTGCATTGCAGTCTCACAGACTTACACCTCTGATGTAAAATGCTAGGCATTTTATTAATACTTTAGCTATTTGCATTCATAAGGCATAACTCTGGAAGCTGTAATTGATCACCTATCTAACCATCTTATACTTTTTTTTAGAGACACCCCTTGGAATTGTGAATCTCTGTAGGACAGGGTAGTGTGGGCTCACTTGGATAATGTGATTGAGAAATAAGGAAAAGCCTGAGCACAGACAGTGCTACTCTGGCATGGGAGTGCTGGCACAGACTTTGTGCTGAAGCCACTCAGTGCCCTGGCATGGGATCAGCACCTGAGCTCATGTCAGAGAGGCTGGCAAGTGATAAAGAAAAGGCTAATGTGAGGAACAAATGTACCTCAGATCCAGATTTGGGAGGCAAACATTCACATTGAGGTTGCTTAGAATCAAAAGCTTTTGCAGCAGGTTTAGTTGAGTCACACTCCCTAAATATCCATCCAGCTACAGCACTCTGCACATGGGTCAGAGAGCCCAGAAACACACAAGGCATTGATATGAAGTTTATCCTGCTCAGTCTAATTAGCTGAGGCTGTCTGAAGTGCATTTGCTCAGGGAAAGCTGATTGTCAGGCTTGGGCTTCTATGTCTGTTGTTAGAAATGTGACCATTAGGAAATAATGGGAATGGCAACTTAATCTCATTGCATTGTTGAAACTGAATTTTTTTCAAGTTTATTTGGAATCTGAAGATCCTATGCTGGCACTTTTCCTCACAATCACTGGTCCTTCATTCTGTCAGCGATGCCCATATAAAACACATGATATAGTCTTGGAAACAATAATACCTTCTAGTCTACAGAGTTTTTCTGTATGAAAATGGACCCCGTGGAATAGAAGTCTTATGTAGCCTCTAAGCCAAGATTCTTCATTCTTCTTTCCATTTTATTTTAGTTGTTGCATTTCCTAATTAAACTGCTGTATATCTGGCTACAAAACTAGGGAAGGAAGAAGACCCAGACAAAATCAGCCAAATCATTTAAGTAATAGAAGTTAGAATTATTAAGGGTAAACTATTTTTTTACTAGACTTTCTGAGTTATTGTACCTCCAAGGGACTTGAGGCACTGGAAATACTCAATCCAAATCCAGTCACAACCTTAAGCAGCTGGATTTGTAATACCTCTCTTGTGAGTCAAATGTAAGAGTTTATCACTTTTAGAAGACACTTTTGCTCACCTCTGCAAAGAAAAATTGGTTCCTGTGGTGAAAACTTATAATGTAAAAGTTATAAGTGTAGTTCAGTAGGACATTAATGAAATCCTGTTTAGAATCTCCAGCTTAGTCTGTTACATGTATCCCAAGAAAAAACTAATTGCTGGTCCTGTTCAGGGATATTTCAGCACCTGATACTGGAAAAAAAATATTTCCATCACAGTTAAACATATTTTAAAGCCAGAGGAAATAAAAAAATTATCTCTTTCCTCTTAGTAAGATATTTTTGGTTTAGTTTTCACAGCTTACTCAAGCTCATATTCATAGGAATAATCTGTAATCTTGTTTACAGGTCTGCCAGGAAACACCTTTTTGGCACCAATGGAAGGAGAAGAGTGTGCTGCTTTGGTTTAAGAAAGTCTGCTGTTGCAAAAGTCCTGACTTTACACTCCAGTATTTTTATCAGCTGTGTTTGCAGTCACTGCAAGCTGAAGTGATGGGGTCTGGAGAGTAATGTTAACATGATTCAGAGGAAATTAATCGTTAGTCAGCATTTGTCTCATGTACTCCAGGTCATGGCCTGTTCTAAACTAACTTACTTTCTTCTTATTCAGTGATGCAGGAAGGAAGATTTAAAATCAGCAGGAGGGTAATAATAGCGTGACAGGAAGAAAAAGGTCACTGGGAACGATATGAAAGCTGATTAATAGGATCATACTCATAGGTGAATTAGAATTCTGCAAATGACTTTTCTATTTCTCATTCTTTCCCTACTCTATTTCTGGAGCAATGCACCTGAACAGGTGTATCTGAAAAACAAGACTTAAAGCCTGTAAGAATTTTTTTGCAATGAATTTCCTTTGTATTTTTCTTTGAGCAGGGGCGTGCACTGAACCAAATAGAGTTTCAAACTGTGTAGAGATTTTAAAGAAGAAACCAACAAAAACCCTGACACCAAAAAACCCCAATGACACCAAAACCCTCATGGCCATCAAAGTTTGCTGATCCAATGCAAGAAAAAGTGGTTCTTAATATTAAGCAACAACATTTCTTATGTCATCCTGTTCATGATAGGCTTGATCTCAGTTATGTGAATTTTAGGATGGAGTTTTATCATAGTCAGTATGTCTGGGGGAGAATAAAATGCTAGTAAGTAAACGGATAAAAGCCATGAACCTCTGATGCTGTGTTGCTGCAAATAAGATCTTTGGAAGATTCTGAAGGTGAGATTTCTCTTCCTCACCTTTAACTATCTAAAAGCTGGTGTTCCAGGCTCTTTCTACACAAGGTTAAAACAGAAAAGCACCTATAAGATGCTTCTGCATTAAAGTTGCCTTCTTGAGGTGCAAGTCCGTTGCCTTCAGAGGTACAACTCAGATGCAAACATCCTCTACAGGCTGGGCAATGGTAAAGTCTTCAGCTTCCTGCTCTGATCCCCCTACTCTTCTGGCAATGCTGAGCCAGGGCTGCCCCCCCAATACTTTTGGTGAACCTGCAGTCTTGGCTACAATTTCTATCAGTTTGCAACGTACTGTTAAGCCACAGCTTTTGGTTTGAACTCTTCATGTACTGGGAGAATGTATTGTGGATGTGACTTCAACTGTACACTGGAAGACTGAGATCATAGAGCTCTTTGGTATTTTAGTACTCTTTTGCTGATTGCTCTAAGGAAATGAAGTATGCACTGGTGAGATATTCTGTTGCACTGTTGATTTAAGTTTTCAGTCAATCATTTTGATTAGTTGCCTTTGTTGTGTCCTCTTTTTTCTGCTCTTTCTGCTACCTCCCAAACCGGCTGAGGGCTTGCAAGATTTCTACAGGCAGATACAGTGTCCACTGCAGAAACATCACTGTGTCTGCATTGACTTACATGTTCAAATACAGTTTTCAAGCCTTCTTTATAATTTTTGTAGGCAAACTTTAAACTTTTGTACTTTAAACTGCAAAGTGAACATAAAGGCCACTTCAGCTCCATTATGGCCTTGTCCAAACATTATTCAGTGATTTCGAGGGTATAAACCAAGTTTAGTGACATACACTTGATTGTTTTTTTCAGTAATGATATATAAGGAACTGCAAATATAATGTTCTATTAAAATGCAAGGTTTGAGTCATAATGGGTTTTATTCAAGTAATTTTAAAAGTACTATAACCAGACCCTTGGGGAAAAGACAAGTGAAGAAACATAGCTCTTTCATGTTCTAATTCCATATTCTGACCTTCATACACTGAAGTTTGGATCTGGCATATCTTCTCAATATTTATCCCATTCACTTGCTCACTTTGGATTAGGTATATTAGGCCTACCAATTTGCATGGGATCTTGAGGCACCTGTCATGTGAAAAATCTCTCCTACACTAGAAATATTTACTATTTATGATAAATGCCATCTGCTGCTGGGAAGAGCTGAAATATCTATGGTCTGAAGTTTCAAAAAGACTTTAACTTCTTTTTCTTGGCGACAATAAATTAATTAGCCTTAGCAGAACAAATCACCTAATTGGATTTCTTTAGGTAACTTCTAATTATTTAAGGAAAAAACTGATGAAATCCAGTACATGAAGATGATGTATTGTATCAATGTACAGAGATGTCTGTATTAATTAGGAGGTGGCACTTGTAGTGTCAAAGTAGTGAACAAGTTCCTGAACAGTTAATCCAGGATAACATTAATGGTATGGTAGGCAGAAAAGATGAACACACAGTGAGACAATCCTTCTCTTTAATGATATAAAGAAGGAGATAGGGGGATGAAATCTGTATTCCATGAGCTGAACTTGGATCAGGCCTGCTGCAGCGTCTGTCTGTGCCTTACTGGGGCTGTGAATTAAACCAGAGCTGAAACCAACATCAGAACATCATCATCACTTATCCAGAGCCAGTCCCCATCTGGTTCATGTCTTGTGAGATGAGCAAATAGGGAATGTGTTGAAAATGGGGCAGTGATGATTGGGTTGGTCCATTCTGTAGCTTTTCTGCATGTGTTGTCTCTGACTGCACTTGGAGTAAATCTCAACCCAAATCAATTAACTCTGAATTTAAACACAGAAAAATAGAAATCACCATCAGCATTGACACAGAGACCATAGTGCCGAAAACTGAGCCCAAAGACACTTAATGAAATACTTTTTGAAAAACATGTTGCTCTCCTTTACAGCTTTCCCTCTCCCTGTCTTTTGTGACTTTTCACAGCTAATAATTCAATTTTAATTTTGAGGTTTGCGAAATTTCCAGTTTTCCCTTTCCACAGTTCAATGGAAAATGCTTATTTTAAATGCATGTTAGAAGATCTTGGTTCTATGTTAAGGCATTAATTATCTTTGGTACTCTCCACCTTCTTGTAACATGAGAATAAGTCACCACGGCAGCTTGCTATAGAACCAGAGACAACAAGGAACTACTTAATCTAAAAGGCAGCACTAACACAGAAACAAGTATATGGATTGACCATAAATGGCTGCAAATGAGAAAAAATATTTCTATGCATGCTTGAGCACTTTTATGGAGGAAGAAAATGTGATTGTCTGTAAAAGGTAAATTTCTGTTTTTGTGAGACAATCCTAAGATGTGGTGTCTGAAGACGACTGGAAATTATGACCCTCAGAATGTTTGTAGATCAGCTCTGGGGAGTAGGCATGCCAAACCAAACAAAAACTCACACCTCCTGCTGTCCCCATTTTCCCAACACACCTGCCTGAGAGTGGAGTGAAATCTGTGGCAATCTAGCTACCATGACATAGCAAATCTGTTAGCCAGAGAAAAATTATCCTGGCTTCCTATAAAATACACATAGCAATTAACTGCTACTACCTTGATTTCCACCAGTAGCTCTACATAAGCATAGCAGGCAGTTTGCAGGCCTTGTGAATCACCTGCACACAATTCATCTGTGTGAGGAGCCTTGGGTAGAGTTTTGGTCTGCATGATAAGTTTATGCATACAGAATTAAATGTTTCAATCAGTTGTGATGCTCTTTTTTGCAACCCCTTCCATCTGAGACATGCACAGAGGCCCTTGCCATGACAGTTTCTCAAATATAGTGGTTCTAAGCTGAATATTAGACCTCAGAGTTGTACCTAGATCTGCAGGAAATAAATGAGCATTGTAAAAGTCATTATGACTTACTTTGCCAACACACCAAGGAGGAGACTCTCAGGTTTAGCTGTAATGCCAAGGAAGGCATGTGGAGAAAGTATCTGGGAAAAAAGGATGTGGAAAACACCTCTAGAGGTTAGGAAAAAGCATTCTGAAAATTTGCTCTTTGAAGAAGAGGGTGCAGTGGGCACTGGATACCCTGAATTTTGCCTGTTTTTTTGAGTTTGGTCTCCATGGAAAAGTAGCAGCACAGCTAAGCTCTTTTGAGATAACTGGGAAATCTGAGTGTTCCAAATAGATTCCCAGCTAACAGCTTCATCTGTGACACTTAATCCAGAGAAGGCTGGAAAGCTGCACATCAGTCTAGAAAGGACATGGTGAGTGAGAGACTATATATACCTTTATAGGAAGTTGATAGACATGTGTTTGCTAAGGTTTGTTTCGCAAGTGGTAATAGACCTGTAGCATACATAGAGGCAGGAGAGCCCCCACCTGTTTTCTGAAATTGTGTGTAATTGTCCCTTAAATTCAGAGCCTGGATTCCTCTTTTTTTTTTTTTTTTTTTTTTAAATATTAGTTTTCAATCCATCAGAGCATTTTTATCCAGCCTGTTCTTATGAATTCTGATATCTTGGTGTAAAGTCAAAGCATGAAAGGATGTTGTGCACTTGGTCACTGGTAATACTGTAGAAGTAAAATACTTTACTGGTATTTGGGCTGTTATAGAGGGTGAAATTTCATCACCCACACCTCTGCATTCAAAGCTACAAATAGCATAACTCATAGAAGGAGCTATGGAACTCTTGAAAAGCTGATGGAAGGCAGAATGGTGTCCACTGAAATTCTGGAGGGAGGCGTAGCGCTGTCATTTTGGTTAATCTCTGAAATGCATTCTGTGCCCAGCACTAAGCAACCATGAAAACTTCATTTGCTGCAGAAAAGTCATGTATGGGTGTGCCCATATTTTTGCATTACAAGAGAGTTTTCTTAAGTGCATTTCCTGATTGTTTTGATTAGAAGAAACAAGGCTGTCAAATCCACGTAGACAGTTTCTCTAGTCTGCTGCAGCATTAAAAATGATGTGATACCCCTGGAAAACTCTGCATGAGCTGGTGAAGAAAATGTAATAGTTTTCCATTATGATTAGGACAGCAGTTTGCTGCCTGTCTTTGATGATGTTGAGAGGTTTGTGACAAACCTGGATGTCCTGTCTGAACCCGTTCTTCTGATTAATGGTAAATGATTCTGTAACAACATTTCTCTGGGGGTGGTTGAGTAGTGGCAATATTGCACTTCCCTGAGCTGGCTCTCTTTTCCTTGGGGGGGGGGTCTAGTTAAGGGATACTTTTTAACTATTTCCTAGTGCCTATGTAACATTTTCACTAGGAGGGACAAACTATTGTCACAGGAGTTGCTTTTTGATAAGGGAATACACTCTGCATAAAGCATTCACTCCTTAGCACACAATGCGGACTAATTAGGGCCCCTCTTCCTCCAAGTAACCGTAATATAACCCAGGCTTTGTCTGAGCCCATGCCAATCCTGTGTCTAGAATCAAGAGCACTCAGGATTGACTTGTGTTTGCAAGTTTGTGTTGAGAAAATGTGCCAAACTTGTTAAAGAAAGGGGATTGCAGCTAAAATATTTTATAGTGAGTTGCACATTCCAGCTTATAATTCACATGGGGTGGACTGAACACTGGGTGTAACCAGGTTCCAACAGGAATGCCTGAAAACACCCTGCCCCAGGAATACTGAGGGTCTTGTGGGTAGAGCCATGCCTTGCCATGTCTGTAGGATTGGGATAGATGAAATTTTTAGTTCTCTTGTCGACCAGTTTTCTATTTTTCATCTGAATTATGCCTGAGCATATGGACTCTTAAGTCAAAAGCAGTGATACTGATAAATAAGAAGGGAACACAATTTCAGCTGTGTCAAAGCTACAAGGCTCGGATTACGGTTAGAGGCAGTTACTATTCACAAGAAAATTAGGTGCTCTCAGGATGAGGTAGTAGATGAGTAGAATATATTAGATTCTGAAACTTGAACTGAATTTTTAGACTTACAAAAAGGTACATCCTTAGTACTTGAGAGTGCTATTGTCTGTCTCATTACCTTTTAAGTCTTAAATCTGTCTGCCTCTAGGAAAAGATTAAGGAGCAGTGCATACATAGGGGTCTTACAAAAGACTTTGCCTTTTGTCTTTCTTTGTGTACAGTTTGTCATTGGGTAAATGTAATCTGTAGCCTGCTTCTACTGTTTTAAATGGTTATGAAGGAAAGTGTGTTGTAATGATGTAGGAAAATATCTATCAACATTTTACTTGGTGATTTACAATATTTATAGTATTTTTAAGATGTTCTATGTGAAAATTCTGTCTGCCTTTAATCTGATTGGATGGACATTTTTTGGCTTAACAGTTTTCAAAGAAAAGGCAAAACCATCCTGGTCTTTTTTCAACAGTGGGTGAACTTTTGGAAATTTGAAAAAAGTTTACAAAAAAGAAAATCTCTGTGTAGAGTTTGGAACCACTGTTGCCTTTGAAATTGAAGCTTTGAATTGAAATTGAAATTGAATAGCAGTAAAAAAAACAATAATGAAAAACTCTCACACCTTCAATACTTAAATGAAGTGTTTTCAAACCTGAAGTGCGAATGTTTTGATTGACCCAAACTAAATAATTCTGTTTGAGGATTGAATAGAAGAAAGAAATAAAAAGTGCTTCAGTTAAAGGGTTTGATGCTGTAACTGTTTTACACAATCTGCTTAGGGAAAGTTTTGTGAAAGCTCAAAAGTCTTGGCTGATCTGAATTCAGTTTCTAATTCCTAATCCTCATAAAATGGAGACAGAGGAACACTCAGTTTAATCAATTGTGGTGTGAAACTCTAAATGTTGCTAAAACTCAACACACTGGTTTTACCAAAACCTTTTGGTTAGTTCCACAAACTTGTACTGCAGTTATATGTCTCAAAGAATCCTAATAGAAAATTTTCAGCAGCTGCTGCTGCTTAGATGATATCTTTATCTGTTAAAGATGTTGAGGGTTCTGCTCTGATAGGGTTCTGTTCTGTTTAGCTCACTAAAAGTGAAGTGAAAACTTTTCATCTCTACACTGCATTGTAGAATATTTGTTTCTGGGACTCATTCAGTGGATCAGTTAAAAATGGCTAAAAATCGAGTAGACTGGAACTGTAAGAAAGATTTTGTGATCACCTCTTCAGAATCTGCAGAACAGATCCCCAGTTAATTTAATTTTTCATTTCTCCACGGAAGTTGATGGCTCTGCAGGTCAAGATGTTTTTCATGGAAAAGGCCAAGTCATACAGGGATGCATCTGACTGATTTTTGTTTCCTGCTCATCATTGTCTGTGTTTTTTGGTTATTATCTTTCCATAGACCTAAAGATTTTTGCAGATGTTAATGTATCCAGCTGTACACTGAAATATATAGCTGAAAAAATTGCTTCTACAATGCAGAGGACCAAATTGGGAAAGAAAGAATGTAGATGATGGGATTCAAACTATGTAGGACATTAATTGAAGGCTGGAAAAGTATGCATTCCTAACCATTGTTTTTGTCTGATAATTGCAACATTTTTTTTCCCTAACATCCTTAGTGAGAATAATTTATCTTGTAAATATTTTAAAGTTTTCTACACTATTTTTCTTTGCTTCTTTTTAATAGGATAATTTCATGGTATATGCGTTTTTTCCTGTTTACTCCATGCATTGTTATATAAAGATTTTCTAGTGTTCTTCTATTTATTTGCATGATTTTTTAGGCCTTCTATTGTTGATGTGAAATCTTTTCAAGTATGTTAAGAATTCTTTATCCTTTTTCGACTTTTCAGCACTCCTTCACTTGTCTCCAAGCCTTTCCAAGTTCTCTTCATTTAATTCTGTTGTCCAGTCATAAGACTTGACAAAGTAAAGTGTATTTCTCTTCTTATGTGAGCAAACATCAATTATTAATGCTAATGGAAATTAGGTGTATGCTGAGACCAGAACAGACCTGGTGGAGACTAAGAAAAATAGATATTTTGACTGAAGAAAGATAAAGATACATCATCCTTTTTTTGGTCATATTACTTCTCCTTCTTTTCCTGTTTTTACTTCCCCTAAAAAGTAACCTTTTCTTCTCTTTGTTTTACTAAAGAAATTCAGGAAATATTGACAGTAAGAGAAAAAAGTGAGAAGGATAAATGAACAGAGTTTAACTTTTTTATATAGTTTTTCCTATATTTTTTCCAATAAGAGCATTAAAAAAATCTAAAACTCTCAATTTTTTGGTATTAGTTTCCATTACATTCCTTAAAGAACAGAAGGGGATAGCAGCATACATCAAGATTTCTCAGGCTGGTTTTTTTTTGAGTAATTTTTTGTGTGTGTGCAGTAATTTCTGGGGTAAATAACAATAGATTAGTTACTGAAAATGGACATTATTATCTTTTTACTGTTCACCAGTGATCAGTTTGGCTCCAAAGATTACATATTTCATTTCTCAATAGCTAAAAATGTTTGTTTTGCTCTCAAATATCAGGTCATGTGTTTTAGTAGGCTGTAGAAGTTTTGTCTCATTTCTTTGGTACCATAAAGATTTCACTGAGATTTATTGGTAAATTTGATTAATGCTGCTAACTAATATTATCAGTTATATTTTGAAACAAGGACTTTGTGTAATAAAATTTTTTACACTTGTATTTAAAGATTCCTTTTGTGCTTAAAATGTTCAAGGTTTTGGTGGTTAGGAGTAAGTCCATTTGGTTTATGTTTAAATCCTTTCCCTGATCATCCTGCAAAATGTTGAGCACTCCCATTTCAAAAATCAAGCCCATGTCTCAAAAGGTGTGCTCAAAGGAAGACATTTTTTAATGTTATGATGACAGAAGAATAAAGTAATATATTTTGAGAATTGACTTGAAAGCAGAAGAAATCTGGGACTCACGTCTTATTATAATTTACGGTATGGTCCTGACTGAGGCACAGTTCTTCTCCCAAGATCCATCCTCAAGGTCATCTTCTCCTTCACGACTCAGATTCAGCTGCCTGTATAAATGCCCTCGCTCTCCTAAAGGCAGTGAGACCAGGGGCTCTGATCTTGAATGTAGGATGGGGGAGTGTTGCTTGCAGATTTGCACATGAGCTTTTTCATTTTCATCTGCAGAGACCATTCCCACACAGAGCCCTGCTGACCTGGGTGCATGCAAAGCTCTGAGCAGGAAAGTCTCAGATCTTCGGTGCCATTGGTGAAGTTAGGGAGATGGGGCTGAAGATCTGATTTTGGTGCCTGTTGCATGACAGAAGACTTTGAAATGCTGATGTTCTTTAATCCCAGGCTAACTAATAGCCCAGGGTGTTCTTTGTTATGGGGCTGTTCACTGGTTTTCTGCCACCCAAAAAATTACAATGATTTTCTGTATCCAAGGAGCTCTGACATTGTTGCAGCTGTTGTAGAAAGGAAAAAGGATTTTATCACAGGCTGAGCCATGTGTTTGCACAGCTGGTGCGTCCTCTGACTGTTGAGATATGATCATACCTTCAGCTTCTACTTTGGTGGAGCTGCAGAGGGTGGGGAAATGGTTCTGGTTTTTGCATCTGTAGTGGATCTTTTGTGAACTGAAGTCAATGATTTGGAGGACTTGCTGGTAAAAATATCAGCATTGGATCTTACTGGTAGGGAGGCAAACAAATCCTGCTGGTGTAACAGCATTGTAATGGAAGTTCATTTAAAATTATATTATGTGCTCTGGTTACACCAGTCTTTTTAAAATATATGCTTAGTAGAAGGAGGGAAGCAGGAAGTGATACAGCAAATGAAGCCAAGATACTGCACTTAGATAAATAGATGCCATATTTTAGGGCAGATATTGACTTACATGTATTTTGCTTCACTCATTTTGTTCCTAGATCATACAACGTGTGCTAATTGACACAAATATATTTCCTGTAAGTTGCCTCAAAGCATTTGTCCTGGCTAAGTTCATGGTAACATGCAACGGTTGGTAGGAATAGCAGCCTAATGATTTTCCTAATGATTTTGATATTGCAGTGACTTTGCATGGATATTTAATAACAGAATTTTGGTTCTCATCAGAAATAAATTTAGCAGATTTATTAGTTTGAAGGAGGATGTTAAATATTTTCTTAGACTGCTCAGTACAAATCATTTGGAGGCTATGTAGAAGTCTCTCACTGATAACAACATGAAGAATCACACATTGTTTTGAAAAAAGTGTTAAACTTCCCAGAAAATTCTGTGAAGCTTTGGGTGAAGCAGTAAAAATATCTCGTATCTGTTAATCTTGTTCCCTCACTTACCCTGCTGTAGTGAACTGTCGAAGGTTATGTAAGAACAAGGAAACTTTCCTTACAAAATCAGAACTTTCAGTGAACATACTGAAGATCAGAACTTACCGACTGCATCAGCTCTTCTGTTCAGGTATGCCAGCCTGTGCTTTTTTCTTCTTATTTATTGGTTCCATGGGAAAATAAGATGGAGAGAAAGCAGCATCACCTCTTTTGTACTCTGTTGCTTCACAGGTTTCATGGTCCTGCCCATTTCTGGACAGCTTGGGTTTCTTGTTTCTCCTGCACCAGCTTTGCAAATGAAATGTTTATTAAAACCACTGGTGTAAACTTTTAGAGCAAACAGCCTAAGTGCAAAATTGGTTTTACATTTTGACATCCCAAAGGCTTCTATTCACAACAGAATTGTGGTTGGTCAGGTTTAGTTGCTCATCTCTGCACAGCCCACCAGTGGAGTCAGTTAGGGGGAAAAACTAAAGATTTATTTATACTCTTGCACTTGTAAAAAATCCAGTGAACTAAAAACCACCACTGTATTTCCACTTGCTTGAGTTACATTATTCCAGAAAAGAGCAAGACACAAGGGGGCTTTTTTGTGTAAAATATGGCAGGTTACAGTCACGATTTCCTTGTAGGCATTTGCAGCTAAGATGAGCTGAGATTAACCACAAATCTCATTTCCCATTGTCACAGACGATATCAACAGCCTCCTAACAGGATTATAAGAACTTTGATCTGTCTCCTGTGCTAACTGCTGACCATGTGGCACTGCTGCATGGCAAGAGGGATAAAGGAAGCTGCTGTGCCTGGCACAGTGCACACTCTGGCCTTTTTGTCTCACAAAGTTGCTTTTACTTATCTTAGATAACACTCAATGGGCAGAAAATTTGTCAGCTGACTTTTTATTGGCCAAACTCTTTCTTTCCCTATAAACTGATTTCAATAATTTTTTCTAAAAGGACACCAAGCTTGTCTTCCTGAGGAAACTCCAAATTTAAGTGTAAGTTAAGCAGTGCAGATCAAGATGGGAAAATCATGGTAAAATCTTCATCTAACAAAAACTATGACAGTTGCATTGAGCATCCTCTGGAGTAACATAATCCCTTTAATCTCTAGTAGACTTTAACTTGCTCCTGTAAAAATCAGGTTTTTTTCTCTTCATAAAACCTTTAACAAGCTGTCAGCATAACTACACATGCTTGTCCAGACCAGATCCTGTTTTGTCCTTTTCTGTAGTTATGAGAAAAAGGAGAGGCAGTCTTGGAGATCAACTACAGCACATGAAAGATAACTGAGCACCTGTGGAACATGAGCAGAAATAGGTGTGAGTACTTGAGAAATAGTAAATGTGAGAACAAGGGCAAATTTCCAGATGGTCATCAATCAGTATTTAGTATTTTATCTTAGGAGTGAAATGATGTGGAGAAATACTCTGGAGAGGGTATCCATGCAATACAGACACATTATGGAGTTTTAGCCAAAGCAGCCACTGCTTCTGCAGCAGTACCATTTGGAATGATTTGGGATGTCATTGTAAGGTTCAGGCCCGTGCTTGGCCAGAGGCACAGCCCAAGGTTGGCATCCCATTACCAGATGCAGGGAGATGCATCTGTGACTGTGATGACTGCAAGATGTGTTGGTGCATCCACGTTCTAATCCTCAGCTCATTCTTTAATTTATTTTCTTCTTGTGTTATCCCAGTTAATTCTGGGATCTGCAATACCCCAGCCTGAGATGCTCCTGTGGGGACAGCACTGTACTCAGATCTTTATGGTATTACATCCAGAGTTTCACCAGCCCATAAAATGCTACTGCTCCCATGCAGGAGTTCTGTGATGGGGAAGCTTGTGGGGAGTAGGGGTGGGAGAGAAACCTAACATCCATGCTAGGGATTTCTTTTGTGGAGGGGTTGTGAGCTTCAGAACTTTCTTCCATATTTCTGAGAATTCATAAACTGGAATGAGCCTGAAGGCAGTTGATATTCTCCCTTAGATCATGCCAATAATTTAGAAGATTTTTGTAAGCAACAGTCATATGCACGATTTAAACCCTTTCGAAAAAAGAAGGGAGAAAGAATAAACATCCCTTGTTTATTAAGTGCCAGTATTTTTTATTTAGTTAGCACTGTTCAGTAATTCTTTAAATTTTCCTTTACAAGGCTACGTAATTGCTAATTATTTGTTATTTTTATTCACCTGGCTTCTGGCCAAGGACATCAGGAGGTTTCAAGACATCGACCCTATGAATATTTCTTTAACTCATCCTGTAAGTGAAGATAATTTCCAGAACTGATGTTAGATTGGTCCTATATAAATCTTGGAAGTGTTTTACTCATTGCAAGCAGTGGGGAATAAAATGAGAGTTTAGTGTCTGGGTTATATTTTTTTATAATTTTTCATTGATGTAAATATGGTATTTTCACTTTTCTCCATTGAAACATCCCACTACAGAGGGGGATATGAACTGAAGTTTTTAAAAGGCCCCACTATAAAACTTTAATTTGTGGCTGATTTGAAAGGTTTTTGTTTTTTGGGTTTTTTTTAATTTGAAATTTTTCCATCTTTTATGTTCTTTGCTATAGAAAATATTGTTCACATCCAAATGTGCTAAATTATATGTCTTTATGTATTCTGTGGAGCCCATTATTGCTGTATTTTTATGAACAAACCGTAACTTAACTTTTAGCAGGTTAAAAATTCAGCTATTTTCTAAAAATTAGCTCAAGATTTATCACAGAAAATCTAGCACTAAACAGACAGGCTGCACTGTCATATGGACTTGGAAGGCATTAAAATCCAGGATAATTTAAAAGTTTCAAATATTATACTCTTATGCTTCTACTTCACTGCATTTCTTGAGGAATTTAATGTGAAAACTAGCCTTTAAGAATGTGAAAAGTTAATATTTTTGCTAAAAGGATGTTTTATTAGGCTGTACTGTTTTGCTCATCATGCCATTAGCATATAAATAGCTATGTATTTTAAGAACAGTAAAATACATGTCTCTGTACAGTACAAGATAATGTGAGAAATTAAAAAGCTCTGCCTTCCTGGCTCTAGGTAGCTGTAGCATGTGACCTAATTTTTGGTCCATGGCTATAAAAATACCCCATCCTTAAAATATAGAGGTTACCTCAAATAACCCATCCCTACACAGAGTTATATTGCTGGGTTTCCAAATCATACAAATTACTCTGAAGTGAAAACCGCAATGGAAGCAGTCCAAAATCACATTCTTGGCTCAGCTCATCATACCCTATGTTATTTGCCAGTTCCCTTTTGCATGAGCTTTTAGGATCATTTACAGCAATGTTTCTGTGTGTCACATTGAATGTTATCTTCTCCACATTCATTAATTGCTGCTATCAAGATGTAGTAGCAAGAAGGAACAATTTATTGTAAATCAAATGGCACATATATAGCTTGAGCTTCTTTATTATATTAAAAGATGGCATGTTTTATTGTGTTAATATGTTACTTGAGGTAAACATTGTAATTCAATACTTCAAAAATAAGTACGGTAATCAAGAGATGGAAAACACCTTTGTGATGGGTCACAAGCTGTCTTCTTGTTGCTCAGATCTTCAACCAATCATGCATGAATTTCTGGGTTGGTACAATGCCCTTGAGGGGGTGTTTCTCAAACAGGGATTTCAGTGCAAGAAAACATATAAATAAATAATCAGAATATCTTGTCTGCACTGGGCGTGTTCCAGGAGAAGGAATTTTGGGGAAAAAGAAGACAAAGTCCAAAGTTTGCAAAAGCATGTAGCACTGGTCGGTGGTAATTCTGCTATGTAAATTCTGCAGTTTATCTTGTTCTGTTCAGTGCCCCATTAAAAAGACTGATTACTCCATGATGACTTGGTTATAAAAATCTAGGCTCAGCAGCCGCTATTTGATGACGTAGGCCAATGTGGACAAAAATTACTCTATAAAGAAGAGAGGAAGGGAATCTACAAAAACATTCCTGAGAATCAAGGAGAAACTTTCTGATATGTTCAATTGAGAGGATCCATACTGCTTAACACACTTAGACAAAGCTAAGGACCGGATTATGATGTCCTGCTGTACCTGACACATTCCATGAGTCTTCCAACAAATCTATTAAAATCCAGTTGGATTAGGAAAATAGGATGTTATTCTGTAAAGGTAACTGTATCATAATTTCACTATTAAATGAAGAATTTTTCCTGGAGTACTTTGGAACAGATATGTTATTACTACTGTTCACCATAACAAAGTAGGGCTGAATTATAAAGACAACTACTTCCCCATGTAGAGGCAGACAATATAATTCCAGATCCTGAAAAATGAAGTAGCTACATGTTTGAATCTGGTCTTTGATTTCCTATTTCTTCCTGTGAAGGACAGATTAGTTGGTGGTTTCAGCCTTGAGTGAATGTATCAGCTTGCAGTGCAGTTCGTTCTGAGACTGCTCCTGCTTCAGACTAATGATCCATCAGTATCTTCATGAATGGACTAAAACTGTGCTGGCAAGTGCTGCGATGGCTCATCGCAGGCTTACTGCAGCCTTCTGGTATCAGCCACTCATGGATATTTGTAGTGCCACAAACATTTGGATGATGACTACTTGTCACAATTTTTTAGTCTTGTGTGAATATGGTTATTCATTCAGATGTAAAAATTATTTACTATTAAACTTCTAATAAAAATATTTCAGATATGTGGTCTTAAAAAAAAAAAATCCATATGATGTGAATGACCAGTTACACAGCATAAATAAAAAGTAGGAAAGAGTCCAAGTGAATATTTCACAAATTCTTTGCATAAAGTTTACTCATCTACAGCACTTTACCATAGCCCAATGAAATCAACGAGAGTTTGGGGCTTTGGCTCAGCCGCTTCAATTGTCTGTCCTACAATTACAATAACAAACACAGCAGTAGTCTGTTTGCAAACAGCTGGTAATTGGAAAAAGGGCTGAAGTTGTCAGCAAATGTATTTGTCAGCACTGATTTGACCAGTTGTACACATTACCTTAAATGACATTTCTACTCTTCCCTGAGGAATGTGGAGTCTGTGTCCAACGAGTTTCCTTGGTGGCTGTCATGCAGTGAGCATGGCAATCTGTGGTGTGTACCCTTTGCATGTTAAATACCCTCCAGCACTTGCTGTTATTAAACTTGGTGATAATACAGGATGAATAGGCTGTTTTCCAATTCATTTATCAAAAAACAATCCTGGTAACACAGTAGACTTATTTGTGACAAATGGATTTAGGCAGCTCTGTCCAACTTCAGATTTGCCTGTTGATAACTGTTAAATGTTCCCTCTTGGCAGGAGAATGATGACACTTCTAGGAAAAAAAGTTACCTTCATCCTAGCTATGGTTTTGTTTTTTGTCTTTGTGTGTTTTTTTCTTTTAGGTTAAGAGATACCCTAGTGCATGGTTCCCTAAAACAAATCAAGCCTGTGTAGTAGTCACCAATGTTCACAGAGGAGTTGATTGAATTTCCCTACTTTTTTACATCCTTTTTAGAGGCTAAAATATATCCCCCGAACTCATCTGCATTTCCAAAGGTCCCTCTGCCTAAGAACTGCGCTGAATCACTGGCTACAATAGAACCCTCCAGTGCGAGAGCACAGACGGCTCTTTTGCCTGAGTGAAGTAAGTGCTGCTGTTCTTGCACTTTCTCACGTTTCCCTTTCAAGTTTGCAAGAGCTAGCAGTTATTACCATTCTCCTGTTTCCCACACTCTATGTGTGGATACCTTCCTCTTTATTTATTTATTTATTTATTTATTTTTGTTTTGTTTGTTTATTTTAGTTTTATAGTTTTTTCAGAGAAAGTAGATGGAAAACATACTCTAGTCACCAGTCATGTTTGTAAGCTGAGACAGGGATATTGTTCTGGTCTGAAGTGTGTATATTCTTTTTTCTTTATGGTTTCTTCTTCACGATCCACAGGTGCTTATAGCAAATGTTTATGGATGACTTAATAATCAGCTCTTGGTTTCTGTTTTTTGTTTGTTGTTTTGGGGGTTTTTTCCCCCCTAAATTGCCATCTATCCCTGTTCATGTTTTCTTCTGTTCTTTTTGCCTACTTGCTGTGTTCATCTCTGAGCAGGTGCCTCTGCTGCCTGAACATTCTGCGGTAAAAAAAATGTTGACATACTGTCCCCTCTAAAATTGTTTCTTTCTGTGGCCTACAGATAGGAGTGAAGGAAGCGGTCACTGGTGGATGCGCATCAGCCATGGTCTGTGTGTCTCATGCTTCTGTTACTCAGGCAGTTGTAAAAGCAGGGAATTCTATTCTTACTGTCATTGACGAAGAAAAAGCAAAGCATAAAAGTGAATTAATCAGGTGTTTTTGATGCAATGCAACAAAAAAGGATGCTATAGGATCAGCTTTGCTGGAAATTATTTTTGCTCCCTAAAGCAGTGGGAAATGGAGAGAGCAAAAAGCTCTTATTTCTACTAATCTCCAACAGATCCAGATTTGTATGCCTTTGGTTAGATAGAAAAAGAAAAGGATGGAGAGAAATTATGAATCTTGCTACTCTCCACTGCACTGATAGGGTGAAAACATACCTAACAGGCTTCATGTGAATCTTATATTTCATACTTTTTCTATTGTCACTTCTTGACTGTAGCAGTTACCATGGTCTATTGCACATCCTCTTTGCTATAGTTGCCTTTCCCTGGATTTTCAGATTCTGGCCATGCAGGTTAATAGGGAACTCTGCATTTACAGCATACCATAATGGACTGAATAATCTGCAAGCGCTCAAGGAAGTGAATGTCCTACATTAATGGTTAGGCAAGGGATCTGTAAAAACATTACTGGTTTTGCAAGCATGAATTTTGCAGTCAGGTTAAGCAGCATGATGAAATTAAATGGTGAAGTGCAGAAATATCAGCAATTCACTATGATGCTTAACAACTAGGAAAATAGCCCATGTGATGGGTACTTGATCAGTTGGGATGACGGCACTGTTGATCATACATTACCTGTCTGGTGGAAGGGAATTTTGTCTCTTGTGTGTCTTTTTCTTTACCCTAATATTGTGTGTGCTTTCCTTGCTTGTTGTTTGTAGGCTTCTCTTTGGGCTGTTAAAGATAATATTTGACAATGGCAAAATTTTCATTATCTTCAGCCACCATGATCCAGAGCACAGCCTGGCTCACCACAAACACCTTTACTGGGATCCTAAAAGGCAAATCCTAAAGTGAGAAATGGAAAACCTGGAGTCAAAATTCTCTCGTCTCTACATGTCCCACTGTCACAAATGGAAGATGGTTGAACATTATTCTACCAGTAATCATCATGTCAAGGTTAGAAAAATTCTATCCACAAGGAGCCAGTGGATACTATGCTTTTAAAAATATTCTATATGCATGATAAGACTTTCTTCCCTGTTAGCTTGCTAATTGTTTAGACTATTTCTTTTGAAATAAGAAACAGATGGCAACACATGCCAGCCAATTAGGGATGTTTCAACTGACTGAAAACCTGAATCCTTTTCCAGTATTTTGGTGATTTTTCCCTCCCTCTGTATGTCTAGAGGATTTTTATTTATCATTGGTTTAATAGCATAATAAAATTAGAGATTAAAGGAATCTTAGGTCATTAAATCTCTAGTAATGAACCTAAGAACAAAGAGCTGAAATACAATTTGTGGATTCTTTTATTTTTCAAAGGTTTTTTATCTGCCAGAAGATAAACCCCCTCCCTCATTCAAATACCCTTGTTAATGTGAACCCCATCCCTCACTTGAAGGGCCAGTATAAATTATATCTGTATATGATCCTAAAATATTTACTGTGTTTTCAAACTGCTTCATTCAAGAAGTTAATTTTCAGATACTGTAGATTTAAATTCCTCTTTCTTCAATCCTTAATGTTGTGTTCCTGAAATTGTGAAATTGTAATTCCAGCAGTTCATTTCTCAGCAACAATTTGCAGGCAATATACGCCCTTCTCACTTCCTCATCAGGGAAGGTTACTGTCCTCTCATTTCCTTCCAAAATCAGGCAGACCTTAAGATATTTTAGATCCCTCAGAAAAAGAGATTCTTCTTTGTCTTGTGCTATGACGCTGAAGTTAGAGGTCACTGCTGAAAATGCAGGTCATTACTGATCTGCTCCTTAAGCACCTGTTAATGCCTTTATCCCTTTATAGCAGTCAGTGTTATTGAGACTATGGAAAAAAGGGCATTTGGCTTCTAATATGTATTTTAGCCCCTGGTTATGTAGTGCTTTGATAATTTTTTGTTAGAAATTTTGCATTCCTGACCTTACTTCTCCACTGTTTCACTTCAGACGTAGAACTATACGGATTTCACTGCTTTAGGATTTTCAGTCCAGCTTCTGGTTTTCTAAAATTTTTATTCTACTGCTTTTGTTTGCAACTTTTCTGTTCTTAAGATTATGCCCTCTAAGTGTCTACTTTAAAACCATTATGTATATTTTTCTACTAATCTTTTGAAATCACTCTTCTTCAATGACTTCTCAATTGTAGTCAATGAGCTTCGAAGGATGTAACTTAAAGCAAAACTGGTGCCACTTATTAGGGTCGATTTAGCCTATGAAAGATGAAATTCTGCTTCAGGCAGTAAAGCAATTTTCAAAGTAACATATTGGTTTTGATCCGGCTTGGTCTGCTCTTCCTAAATGAAGACATTCAATCTGTTTATGGGTGACTCTGGGAAGCATTTGGTGTTAGTTAAGGGTAAAATACTGATTGTTCTTCAAAATTAGAAACAACTGGTAGTTCTGCAGTGATGATTTAAATTTCTTTTTAAAATTCTTTCAAACCTCAAAGTCGCGTGTTGTTCAGTGATTGAATACATTTGAACTTATGGAACTTTCCATTTAATGCTGCTCTCCATTGTTTTTGGCTAAAGCCCAAGCCTCACATCTTCTAGTTGCAGGATTCCTTTCTGCAAACTCCATCCTCTGCTGAAGCCTCAGTGTAACATGAGACCCTCCCTGTTTCCTAGAAGGCAGCACATTAAAGTTCTGCCTGGTGACCAGCTGCAAAGACAGGTGTTTTCTGCTCTTATTTTTTCTTTTCCCTTTTCTTGGTCTTGTAACTTCCCTAACACACTGTCAAGTTCTGAATGAAATGAATGATTGAACTTTATGGGCTTGGAAAAAGCTCCGATTTAGACAGTGTGGAGCTGGGGATTTTGGTCTAAAATGGAGTGTTCTTAACTGCTTGTTTTCCACATTTCTTTGGGGCCACTGAATGTTTTCCACATTTCCTGCAAGACACTGAGTCAGACTAGAAATCCAGCTCAGAAGGATAACTGCAGGGATCACAGGCATTGAGCATTTATCTTTCCAGAGCTCTTAGCACTTACAGCACCAAAGTGCAGATGCTGCAGGAGCCTCGAGTTTGGTATGGCACACTTGTACTCTGCTTCCAAGTGTTTCAATGTAAAAATCTGTGAGCCCTCAGTGCAGCCCTCACTGGTATGTAGCCCACAGACATGTTGGGCTACATACAGCTATGTGTTGGGTCTGTCTCACTGCAGTCACGGGCTGTGGGAGTCACAGACTACCTGTGTAGTGTTCACAGATCTTCAAGAAGAATAAGTAAGGCCTGAGAATGATGTGCAGTGAGATCCAGTCCACAACTCAGTTGCCTGCCCCATCACTGATGAAATGTAGCCCTTCTCCCTGCTTTTGCCACTATTCCATGCTCCCAAAATTCTGTTTAATATCTAATTTAAACCATAGCCTTCACTGCCACAGTCCATTTCTCATGCTTGCCTGCACCATATACACCTGTGATGTTCTACTGGTAACATAGAATAACATATTTTATGAGCAGATTATTTCTCAGAGGACAGCAACCGCTCTAACAACAAAGAAATGACTCCTGGAATTTAAACCAATCCACAGCTTTAATTTTTCTTTTTTACCAGTGAGAACGGCTGAATCCAGTAGTGCTCTATCCATCACTTAACATAATTCTAGGTAAGATTTAACACTATACATCAGCTTTGTGGGCCTGTCTCAGCCACAGTATCTGCTATTGCAGCCTGGATGATTCACTCTATCCCTTGAAATTATCACAGGTAAAACTAATATTAAGGCTCTTGGAAAGATATTTTCTTAATTTTTGCAGTGGTTATGACAGAGCAGCTTATTATGTGCTACAAGAGTTTGTTACTGTCTATTAGTAGTTTATGATCATCAGCACAGGGTGGGAAAGCTACACAGACATTTTGAAAACCTTTCTCCAACTCATGATTTTTTTAAATGCATTAACAAGTCAGAGAACTGATACTCTGTAACTTCAATGGAATTACAGTTTAGCGATTGACATAATCTTTCTATTGTCAATTTGGTTAACACAGTAAACACTTAACATTATTTATGAGGACATTTTGAAGTTATAATTTTGAGTGAAACACATAATGGCAATAATTCTTTAAAAACATTTTTTGCAAATAAATTATCATTCAAACACTGTGAGGTAGCAGTGACCTCACACACTAAAACAGTGAAAAGTACCAAAGACACAAACATTAATCATCTATAAAACTCTAACCACATTCACTTTTCAGCTTTTAATTGCATAGCCAAGAAGTATTAAGTGAGCCATAAAGTATGTGTAAAAACTTGACTGATAGGAAAATCCACCAACTAGTAAAACTTCAATTCATAGTAGTATTACTCTGTTCTAGTAGAGTTCAGGCAAACTTCTGAATATTTATCATCATTTTTTATCAAGTTTTAAAAATTATAGTGAGTTAGAACATATAGATATGCTGATAGTTCTAGGTTTTATTTCTTTTTCCTTAGCCTGTCTTAGGTAAGACCCAAATTATTCTCACTGGAATTTTCCTTAGGAATTAAGAAGCTTTGAATCAGGCCTTATACAAGATATTTAAAGCAAATACCCATGCTCACAAAACTGCATCAGGACCATGTGCTGAACATGAATAGTGATAATGTTGTGGCCAATCTGCTCAGATATTTCTACTACCCTGACCAAAAAGCTGTCCTTGACTTAAGAAATACTGTACATAATTTACTGCATAAAATTGTATCAACCCATAGATTTTAGTCAATGACAGGAGTCACTGGAAAAAAGTGCAATAGTTATTGTTGAAAGTTGCTTTTAATGCCTCATATTATTTGCTTTTAAACCAGAAGTGTAGCTGAAGCCTCTGCTGCTTGAGGCAAAACATATAACTTGGAGATTACTTTTATAGAAGTCAGGGATTTATAAGTTTCCATTTTTGAGTATACCAATCAAGATTTCACTGGACAGAAGTACTCCTTTAAATATTTCAAGATTATTTACCTTTGGTAATGTATGAAATAGTTTAGCCTTACCGATCCTGTTTTCTGGAAATGGCCTTCACAGGAAAAGTGTGACTTTGTAAAAAGACTTGTTTCCCTGTTTTTCTTTGCTCTAACTTGGGGTGTAGCTGAATTTCCGTAACACTAACAAAGCTGCAGTGATATCTGACAGTAGAGCTGTGGTGCTCCCTACTTCCTGTTCAACCCTTGTTTTAAATCTACCATTGCTGTTGTATTTCCACCTCAGTCTGCTTGGGCAAATCAGGTTAGGAGTCATTCTTGTGAGAAACATGTCCACACTGCCCAGCTAAAATGAGGGCACAATGCCCAAGGCCAGAAGAATCAGAACCAAGCCCTGGTTCAATGGTCCCTGGCTGTGTAGCAGCCACTGCAATGTCTTGGCACAAAAAGAGTTCAGAGTTTCCCCACTCTGCTTTCACACCAGCCAGCCAGTGGCTTCAGGTTCACTGAGAAGGAAATTCCTTGCCTTGGGAAGGAAGTGAAATAGTATTTGCAAATATTACTGCCAGTGTAGTTTTTCAAAGGTTTTTTTTTTTTTTTTTTTTTTAAATCAGTGATTGTGTGTAGAAATCTGTTGTGCCTGTTGGATGGCCTCTGTGGTGTGTGGATGTAATTTGTATGGAGACAGAGATCTCTAGAGATTGGTCTTAGAGCATAAGGTTTATTGTAATAAGGAGTGTGGGGGTAAGAGACCTGCCATGAACCGCCAGGCGCGGCCCAGAGCAGGTCAGAGAGGTGAGAGAGAGAGAGGTAGAGGAATCGGAATTCCGTGGTTCTCACTTACAATACAATAAATCATGTTCTATGCTGAATATTCTAATTTTTACTAACCAATCTAAGACAAGATACAAATTCTATAGCATTTACATACAGCTTATGAGCATCCTTGTATTACCATATGGTGTTATATTTTAAACCCTAAAAACTGCTTTTTTTACCTTATGCTAAGTTAGTAAAGTCTACTCTGACCCTTGGACTTACAGGCAGGCAAGGGCCATTGTCTAATCAAGGAAGGCCATTGTTCAATCAAAGAGGGAGATTACCTGTGGTGGCTATACCATTGTTTTTCAGTTTATTCAGTAACTGAGGTCTGGTGTCTCAAAGCTCATCTTCATTTCAATCTCGCTTGTAATTTCTATATTTTCAGCATCTTTCACTGGGTAAAAATTTCTATAAGACTTTCCTACTTCTTCCTCCCCAACAATTGTGTTCAGTCAAAAGCATCAGTAAAGGATAGAGAGAAACTTTTAAAGCAGAAAGGATTTTCTTTTTGGAATTAAAATTATTAGAATTAAATTAGGTGCTTTAAACTGGGCTTGCTATAGCTAAGTATTAAAAAGGTCTAAACTGTGGTATTCTTATCAGATGAATATTTCCCATTGAGTTGAAATAACTTGTTCAGAATTCCTATGTGTCCATATTTTTCCAGGTCATATCACAAACCCCTTTGGAAACTAGCGATGGATCTGCTGACAGCTGTGGAGTTGATTCTTCACAGCTGCATGGTTCTCCAATAGTGCATCACACAAAATATTTGTCTTATCTGGACAAGTCTGATAATGTGGAGAGCAGTAATTATTTTCGCCCCTGCTTATAATGGTCTGCAGATACCAGGAACAAAGCAAACCTAGTGGGGGTAAGTGACTTCTAGCAGTTTTGAAGATCTGCCTAAAGACCAGGGATCCCTCAGATGAACAGCTGTCCTTCTTCTGTGGTTCTGAGGAAAACTTGCTCTTTCTTTCCTCTCAAAGAACAGGATACTGGACGGGCATTATCAGCAATTCCTTCTGGTTTCAGAAGAGATTGATTGAGCTGAAAAACTGCAGAATTTGTCTGAACATTGGTTAACCCCATTACAGTGGGTTGTTAAGTTAGTGGGATACAAAAAAATGCATGAATGTGCAGTGCTTTGTTCTATGTTCCTTTTAAACCAAGACTTTATTTGTGAGATTTAGGCCATGGCTATGGCTCGATACTTCTTCCCCTCAGGTTTCAGGACTTAAACTTTTGGTTCAGGGTCTGGAATTATTTTGGCAAAGTTGATGCTCACCTTGGGATGAGTTGTTGTACCACAGCAGCTGTACTACAGGACAAAAGTCACACGACCTCTCTGTGGCCATGTACTGAGGCTGGCCCTCAAAAGGGTGTTTTTAAGTCCAAACAGCCATTTATCTTGGGCTTCACATGCAAGCATGTGCTCTTGCATTGCAAGATTTCATTTTTACTCTCTTATGTTAATATGCTGTTGATTTCAGTGATGTTTCATACAATACTGCTTTGTCTGTTATGTGCAAAATTTGGTCCTGATAGACATGGAAAGGTCCTAATATGTAGAACCTGACATACTTCACTAAAGAACAGAGAGAAGATGATACTTTTGACATGTATCTAATAGTGTATCCACCTTTCTTCTCTCACTGAGAAGAGTGCATTTGGCTGTAGAATAAGTCAATACAGCCTTAAATGGATTGACAGAAATTTGTATAAACAGATTTACCAGAAGGGGGGAAAGTTGTTTCATAGCTTGTGGCTTATGAAAACACTATAAAATTTCAAGTGTATATGGCCACACTCTCTATACAACAAACCCTGTCAATCTCCTACATTGCTGTGTTGAGAATTGAGAGCAATGCCAATCTTAAGGACAAATTTTCAGCTACTGCCTCCTTTTGAGCCTCTGATAGCATGAGAACATGGATATGATCAAAAGGCACCAAGGCTGGGATTTTTGTGTGGTCCCTGGAGGGACATCCTATGTTGCACCTACCATAATCCTGAGTTCTGCACTAAAAAAAAGCCTGGTTTTGTTACAGGTACAGCCTCAGCTCTGAAAGACACCGGGATTCTTCTTTGTGAGTGAAACCCCTAAGAAAAAAAAATGAAATAAACAATCTTCTCTAAAGTACCATCACAGAATGCATTAGCCAGCAAAGGCAGCACTGTCAAAAACAGTGACAGAAAATGGATAGCTTCTGAGAAAGTGAAATGTGTTTAAGTTCTTTCAAGTAATAAGGGATTTGCTTTCAGCTCTGTGAGAAATATAAGACTTGTTAAATATCAGATTTGAGCTGAAGCTACAATAGAATGTTTGCATTTCCGTACTTGGATTTCAAACAAAATTCCAGAGAGTTTGTAACTAGGGAATTCTATCAACTTGCTGTTAAGGTGTGACACCTATATATAAACACAGGATCAGAAATGGAACTAAAAAATGAATTTAGGTTCTGCATATTGACAAAATATCATGCAGCATCCAAGTTACACTATTTACTTCTGTATGTTTTAAGTAGTAGCAGCAAAGGCAGAATAAAATTTTGGATAACCCTCTTTAATAGCAGGCTAAGTTAAATTGAATTAAACTTCAGTAGGCTGGTGAATATATCCGGACAGTTACTGTGGCTCAGACAATTTGCAGTAGCTTGAATTCCTTGCATCATCTGACATGTGTAACTTTTTCTTTTGTGTTGGCTGCACAAATCTCAGATATCTCAATTTTCACAGACTTATTGTATTTCTGGGCTCCTCTCTACAAAAGATAGAATGTGATATACCTTCATGGAGGTTTTGGTTTACAAAGATACAGCTGTAGAAGTAAGACTTTCAGCTTAAAAGGACCCAGTTCTGCAAATCATGTTCTGTTAGTACTTTCCCAAGATAGCGCAGTGACATTTCTTGTCGGGTTTTTCCATACAAACAAATAATACTACTCCAAATCTCAACCCTATACTGCACAAAAGCCATGCATTGAGCTGGCACCTCTTTCTCTTGAAACCATTTATAATTTCATTTTCGGACTGTAAGGAACACTGCTGATATGAAAAACACCAGCTTCTCCAAAGGCAGTTCTCACCAGAGCATAATGATTATAATCCCATCATCAGATTTATCATGTTTGAATTTGACCAGATATGTCAGTAGTTTGGAGGGATTTGCACTAATAGTTTGCTTCAGATTAATGTGAAGTACTTTCAAATCATTGGAGATTTCATCGTGGAAAATGTTTGCAAAACTGCATATCCTAAATGGCTGCACTCCAGAGTCTGGAATTCAAATCTCATTTACCGTAAATAACTGGCAACCAGAAGATGTAGAAGTTTTCTTTAACATACTTAATAGAATATAGGGGAAAGGGGGCTGATTTTTCAATTTCTATGTAATGCAAATGGGTTTATTCAAGAAATTAACTGTAAATAAAGGAAATATTTGTCAGATAGTAATTGGGACAATGTGTATAATATTTGAAAGCAATACTGTGAGATTTGACATGTTCTCACATAGTGGATATAAGGCTCATTTTGTTGCTTCGGTGTCATTTGGTGGTGCTTTTCAGGTTTGATTGCTCAGCGCTGGTCTGAAACCTCAAGTTGCAGAAGCCCAGTGGGAAGAGAGGAAGAGTTAAGTGGATGGTGAGTGCTTTTCAAAGTCCCACATATGGTCCCTAATGGGAGTTGTGTGGATGTGGGTGGGCTCCAACCTAAGAGTCTAATGTTCAGCTGGCAAATTGATGCTCATTATCCATGGTCCTTCCTACTCTAAGCCACCACCTGGGAATCAAGCAAGTGCCTAAAAAAAGAAATTAGGAATCTAAATATGGACTCTTATTTTCAAAACTATGTGTTGACTTAGATAACATCTGTTTGAGTGGAGTAATATGCACTGTTTTGCTCTACATGCTTTCAGTATGCAATTAAAAATACAGTAGCTGCTATCCTAATTTTGGTAACTGACAGTTACAATTATGAACATTGAGAAGAATAATGTTTTGCAATAAAGAAGTTTTTAGTTATCGCTTTGGGGGAGTTATTTATCCATCTGCTTCATCCCGTAGCAGTCATTACTTCTTCCATTCATACAAAGGAGCTCCTTCCAGTTTCCTCCAATGAAAAAAGTTTATATTTTGAGGAGAAAGAAGGAAAGCAAAATAGAGCTGAGAACAAATTATGTCTCTAAATATTAATGTAGGACTTGTAGTAGGTCTTGCCAAATAACGTGGACTAATCAGGCTTTTGATGGGCCACATAGTTCCCATTGCCACAAGTAGAAGACTAAGAAACTTGGATTCTATTTCTGTCTTTGCCATTGACTGGCTGGTGTAACCCTTGGCCAGACATTTAATTCCCTTGTGGTTTTGTTTTCCTTATTACACATAGCCTGTTTTGTCTGTTTGGTTCGTAAGCATGCCTGGATAAGGATTGTCCCTGATGATGTTTGTATAATGCCGAGCTGACAGGGCTTCAGTCTTGGCTGGACCTTTGATGTGCTACCTGGATATTAAATGATTATCAGTTATCCCAGTTTCTGTTGCACTGACAGTTTGCTTCTTTGACTCTTGGTAGTGTGGATGAAATCAGAGTGGGTCTCCATGTATTCCCACAGTGGGCATTGTTGTATAGAAATAAAACAATCATAACAAAGAATTTGTTGGAACCTTCTGTGCAATCCTGGCACCACTTGGGTCATTGTAACAACTCTTCCTTTCTTTGGGCTGGATCAGTTTTGGGATAGAGATTATCATGCTTTGAATGGGGACCACAGTCTCTGCAAGACACACAGTGACTGTGGCAGGTTACATCCCTTGGGTCAAACATCTCTTTTCAGAGCCATGGCACTTTCTGGCTCTGCAGGGATGTCACAGGCTGGGTGTGCTCAGACATTGAATTACTCTGGGTCTCATCCAGTTTCCTTCTGAGCACAAGAGGAATCCCATCCCTTTGCAAGGGAATGTAAAGGGCGTGGAGATAAACTAGATGTCACACTGTTAGATTGGCTACAGATAAGAGTATTTTTTAGATCAAAGGAACTCATGGCAATTTTATGAATACAGATAAAGGCAGATGAATATTCCTAGAAAGACTATCACTCAATGTGCTTAATGGTGTTCTAAATGGCTTTGTCAATATGCCTCTCAGCTTTTCAAATGTTGCCCTACATGTGTTAGTTTTCACAGGCCCTCTGAAACCAGCCCTACTGGTACTCACTTGGAGTGCTGCTGCTGTCCAGTGTGGCAACCAGGTATGAGACCATCCTTTTGGGCTGGAATCAGGAGGTGTTTTTTCTGACCTGAGACATGAACAGGCAGATCTCTTCATCCACTCTATTTAAGGTGTGCCTTTGAGGGCTTTCAGAAGGGGATGGGAATAAAACTTAACCCATAAACAGAACCCCCAAAATTTTGGCCCAGGGGAAAAGCTGTTACTGTTCATAAATAAAAGATCATGAGGTGACTTTAGAGATTGAAGCAATGTTCATGGCATACTTTTCAACGAGATGAGTGGTGAGCTGTTCTGGCTGTACAAGAAACAGTTTCACAATACTCATGGAATAGGAATAGCACCAAAAGGAACAGTGTAGCAGATAAGAAATACTACCTTTAAGTGAGTCTCCCTTTGATGAATATATTCTTGAGCTGCTCAGACCTTACAAATTAAATAAATTATCATGTTCAGTTTGGCATGTTCCAGCAAACAGGTACCATGCACTATTGACAAGAACAGTTGTAATCTGGGGAGTAATTGATCATATCTGAACAAGAGGTTATTATGATCATCTCTTGGGAAAAGGTAAAATCAGGAATTTTGAGAGATGCTTATTTGTTCGTACTGTTACAAATGATGGCTTTTGTTAAGTATGAGGCAATTCCTGTTGCTGAAATTTGTACTTATACTTGAAGTTTTTCCACAGCAGCAGGGAGAATTAAATATCTTATGGATTATATTGATTTAAATTACATGAATTTAGGTTAAAAATATAGGCCTTTACTTGTTCCATAAATGTTTGAAATCCCTTGTAGCACCCCATGAAATCCAGCACCTACTCATGACACTTTCCCCTTTAACTCAGCAGTGTGTGACTGCTGAGGACCAGAATATAAGATCATCTGTTTGCTTATGACTATTTCTGTTTTGATTCTTCTTGGAGGTGTGTACAAAATGTCTCTTTTAGATGGGATCACTATGGTGTCCCATGTTTGTACAGCACAAGAACACTTGTTGCATGGCTGGGCCTCTCAAGAGCCTATACCATTCAAAAAAGAGGGTGCAGTAAAGAAAGGAATTGTTTGGTGATGGATTTAGTGTGGCTTTCAGTGTAAACATACACTAAATGAAATCTGGGCTGAAGTCTGGTTCTTTGGTCTTGCTCTTTATTTTCAAAGTGCCAAAAAAAAACCTGCTTTGGGCTTGACCTCCCAAAGGTGCTGACACGTTTGGGATCTCTGGTTGTTGCTAAACACTGAACACAGGTTCTTTCCTCTTGAAAGAAACTGTTACATTTTAGAGAGAGGCAGCTTGGAGTTCTCTGAAATGGCAAGTGTTTTGGAAGAGATAAATTACTGCTGACTTTTGCAACAGTGAGCTCTTTGCAAACATTCCCCTTGAATAATATTAAGAACAATTCCAGTTTCTGTAATTTAGCTCATCTCTATCATCAGCATAAATTAAAAAAAATTTACAGATTCCAGGCTCACCAGGACCTTTCCAAGAGCTGGCATACTCAGAGCCAAGTAACACATAAACAGCGACTATTGATGTCAACAAATGTGTATGTTCTTGCAGGATGTTTGTATGTGCTGAACTGGCACTAGAGGTGAAGAGCTTCAGTTGCTGCCATTACACTTGCGTTTATATCTATCAGAATCACTACCAAAATTGCACTGGCAGGTAAAATCATGCAGTGTCTGAGAGGTTACCCAGGTGTGATCTATTAAGCTATATAAATAGTACAGGAATTAAGTTGTATTTTAGCTTAAGGGTTGTGGAAGTAGTAAGACTTTTAATTGTTTTATTCTCTTGGTCTCCATGTGCACCAGGATTTGTAGTGCTACTGGGTACCCTTAGAAGAATTGCCTTCATGTTACTTGCACATCAGAAGATTTGGGTGTGAAGCGAACTATAGTTTTCTAAGAACCTCAGGCTTTGCTGCACTTCCATAGCAGTAACTTGTGTACCATGGCAGTGGCAGGAGTAAAAGGCCAGGTCCTCAGCTGATAAAATTGTGAACAACCAAAACAGCTGGGTTCAAGCACTCAAGGATACAACTGTCAAAACAAGCTGCTTCATTGCAGGAAGGGATATTACAGCAGGCACAACACCAGGCACTCTGATTCCTTTCTCTTCTAGTGTCTCTCAGGTTTACTCCCACTCTGTTTGTGCCAGAACAGAGTGTTTCAAGGTGTGACACAAATTAAGCCCCTCTGTCCTGTTAGCCCTGTGAGCAAATTATGCAATTTAATAGGAAAGTAGACTCCACTATCTTGTTTGTTGCACGGTGTTTAGGGACTAGATGCCATCAGCTTTATGGCTTGCAGCCTAGACTTTTAGACACAGATCATGGGAAACCTTTTACTTTCCCCCTTTTCTTTCATGAAACTCTGTTTCTTCATCCCCCAATTTAGTGCAGCTCCCACTCAAGTGGTGAACCTTAGTGCTGCTGGCGACCTTGTTTCTGCAGTTTTCCAAGGGCTGGAGTCCTGCTTGACCCATTGATCATGACAGATATAGAGAAACACTTGTCTCTGATCTGTTTGGCTTGGATAAGAGAAGATGTGGTTTTTGCCTCTTTTTTCAACCCCTTTGTCCTTGTTTTTTTTTGTAGCAATAAAGAATTGTGTCTCTTTTCCCTGTCATGATCTGTTCAAGATTTTTTTGTTGGTTCTCTTATTGTAATTTCCAGAGCAATAAGCTAGTGCAGTCCCTACCATGGCTTGAGCTCATTAAACTTAATTTTGTACTCTCACTAAGTTTCTATGTTCCTATGGCAGACTTCATAGGTAATTCTTCAATGCTCATGCTATTCCAAAATATGATCCACCTGCCTCACAGCAGGGTTATGAGATGGTGAGGTGCCTTTAGTTTCCATGTCATGATGGAGGATACACCTAAGACATACTATAAATAGACTGCTTTTTCTAATCTCCTCTTAGTGCTTTTTCATTCACATAATTGAAACCTGTTGACTTTTGTACCAGTGGCCAACTTAAAAATACTGAACATGCCATCTGCTTTCAGGCTGATAGCACATTCATCTATTGCAGAGCTGTCCCCTGGCCCTGTGTCTGTGCTGGCAGGTGCAAGCTCTTTGCAAGTGGCACAATTCCCAGACTGGCCTTGGCCTGGCCTGTGCTGGTGTTTGCACCTGAAGTCTGAATGCCTGCCTGGAGGGCTGTCCTCACTCCCCTCTGTCCTGACATTCCTTAAAGACTCTTGTCACATCCTTGGTGGCACAGTCATGTCCACTCTTCATGGCTTTCACTCAGGCTGAAGCACAAATGTCAGTCAAATTGGAATAGTATGTAAAGAGTTATTGTGAGGTCCTTTTGTTATTTTTCTATAAGTTCTTTTCCTAGAGCTGAGTCACCTGCTCATCCCAACACACACTGGGCCTTTCTGCTCAGCTTAAGCTGAGAATGGCTCTTCTGCTTCCTTGTGCTTTTTGTTTATTTAGAGCTTTGTTTATTAGAGCTTGTTGTTGTTGTTGTTGTTTCATTTCTGTGCAGTATGCAAGACTCAGATGGCTGCAATCCCACTGCCTAATTAATAGCAAAATACCAAGAACTTTGCAGTTCTTCTGAATCAAACATTTCTCTGCATTGTTCTTAATGTGACTGGTTTCTCTTTGCAGACATCCACTGCTTGCAGGTAGAAGGTGAACATCACTCAGTTGTCTGAATTAAGGGCCTAAAGATCTTAGGGGATAGTGGAAGACATCAGAGAGGTATGTAAACACCCTCAAGGTGTAAACCCAAAGTAATTTTCTCATTTTCTGAAAGCTGCAGCTTATATGAAACTTCAGAATCTCTGTTCTCCCAGGCAGAAGACAACAAATACATTTTTTACACTGAGCACCATGTGCTGTATTTAGTGATGGTGTGCAGGGCTTAAAACTTATTGCAAGAGATCTGTTGCACTAAAACCGCTTGACTATGTGTAACTAAAACTTTTCTGTACCCTTACTAGATTTCTAGAGTCTGGGAAGCTTCTTCCTTAGAGACAGAACCAGGAGAAGGAACAACTTCTACAACTATAGAGAAGGAAAAGAAAGGTACACAGCCTTTGTGATACCCATGTAATACAAATTCATCCTGCCTCAGAAGGGTAAAAAATTGCAAGTGAGAGGAGAGAAAAGGTGCTTGTTCTGGGCTTTTAAGTTGATATTTGCCCTTTTTGCATGTTTGTAGGATCACCATCTAGATAATTGAATTGGCAAATGCATAAAGCTGTAGTCAAAGCCTTTGTTTTGTATTGCACAATGAGATATTGTATTTCATTTCTCCTGTAAGATGCTTTATACTAGTCCAGTGGGTCTTAGCCAGCTTTTTCTGGCTCCAAGAAAATACTTTTAGTAACTGAGACTGACCAAAAGGATGTTGTCTTCTTCTACAGTTTAGGCATGAGGTATGATAGATCACTTCGTTACTGTCAAAGAATGAATTCTTTCACTCCATTGGCAACATGTTTAATTCCGGATCTTTTATTCTGCTCTGCCTCTGCTGCCATTCACCAGGAGAGAAAGAGGAGAGGGAAGAGGAATTTTACCTTTGAATGTTCTGCTGAAGTCACTCACTTTTATTGAGAGGCAAAAAGCGTTTTGTTCTCTTTGGAAATTAACTCTGCAAATTGATTGACACATTGCTGGAAGAATAAATAGTAAATTATAGGATTTGTTGTCTATATCTGACAATGTGGATTTCTTGTGAAAAACTGAAGTACTGGATAGCCCCCAAATGTAAAATCTTGTGCTGGATAAAACTGAGTTTAAGTGTTCTTAAACTCAGCTTTATCTGATTTTGGCTGTAGGCTAAAAGGGCTAGAAGTTCAGTCTCCTTGAGGCAATCACTTGTGAGATTGTAACCCCTCACCTTTCTAGGGAAACTATGCTGTTAGATTAGGGCTTGATTATCTTTTCAAATCAGTTTTATGTGAGGAAAATAGCACTGATTTAATCCAGTGGTTCACCCAGGGGAATGTCTTGATTCTCCTCTTTTTCCTGCTCCCGCAGGCAGATTTTATGTGAGCAACTTTTAGAAGGGCCCATGCAGAGAATTCCTGCAGTGTGTAATTCACAGGTATGGAGGATATTGTCAATAGGTCCTGCTTTCCCTAAATACCTGTTGCACAGGGTCATTCTGGGAGCAAAATGTGCATGGCTGATCCCTCTGCTGCCCTTCCTGCTCTCTCCAGACTGCCCTGCCATGCCAGGGGCAGTGCAGACCTTCAGAGCAGAGCTGTCACTGCATCACTGGGATCCTGCCTTCTCACTCAGGGGCTTGTTCATTTGGATTCTGGCTGAAATGTCCTGAGCAATGGCTTTGGGAACATTGGGTTTGGGGTGGTTATGGCTTTTCAATTGAGGTTTGTTTTTTTGGGGTATGTCTCGTCTGTGGCTAAAGATGCGATGGCAGCTGTGGGGATGGAGCAGAGCTTCACCAAACAGACAGAGGTGTATTCCAGGGCACACAGGGATCGCTGGGATTCGGCTAATGTGGGACTCTGGTAGACCCTCAGCTGGAGCTCTTGCACCTTGTCAGCTTCTGTGCTGTCACAGCCACAGTGTGATACGTGCCTGTGTTGGCTGGATGTGCTCCTGTTCTGGGAGAACTACAGCACCTCAGGCCAGCAGAACTCCCACCTGGAGCTGTGGGCTCTCAGACCAGCAAGGTGGGTGCTCACTTGAGCAGGGCAGTACCCAGTACCTTTGGATAGGCTGCTGATTACCAAAATCCCACTGTAAAGAAGGCTAAATAAGATTATAAAACAGGTTAAATCAAATTAATTTTGTTTGGGAGTAATGCAATGCTGCCTTTTGGAAGCAATAGTCAGTTTTATGTACCTGTTTGGTAAGGATGGACTTGTCCTGATGGCAGGTGTCATCAATTCCAGGGGCACATGGACTCCAAAGCCAGGCTTGGACTACATCACTCAAGTTGCTTAAAAAGTCTCAGATCCAAACATATCCCACAAAAGCAGTGCTTGAAGACTAGGATGTGAATTTTCCAGCTCTGGTCTATTGCAATCAAATTTTGTAATAAATCCAGAGCAGAAGCAGCTATATATGTTTTCAGATCCTGCTCAGACTGTTTGCTTAGACTACAGTGTGTAATTTTTCTAAATGAGAAATCTACAATTCCACAATTTTTGGCTGTGTAAGTCACCTCCAGCTCTGTGCAACAGGATGGTGGGCTCTGTTTGGTGTGTTGATATGCACATATGGTATATAGACAGTTGGAGAATTCTAAAGGAATGACCTTCAGGACTGACATTCTTCTACATTTTCATGTTTTTGTCATGCTGTGGTGGGTTTGTTCATTCCTCTTTCCTCTCTTCTGAGTGAAAAACTCTGCAGTCTTCCAGACAGCGTCTCTCTCTCTCTCTCTTTCTCTCACTCACTCAGACCATCTGTTCCCAGATTACAGATTTCTCTGCATGAGTACCAGGTAACAGACGTGACTTCGCCCAATAACTACAGCAAAAAAAGGCTTTCACACACTCTCCACATTCTGTGAACATATGATCAGTCTAGGATAACATGTCGTGCCAAACACACACCAGAGACATTTATATGCAGTAACAGAATGAACCCTGAAATCAGGTACTTGGCAACCCCAAACTTGACATTTCCTCTGCATGTTTTGAAAAGAGGCCTTTGTGCCCACAAGAAAGTCTGTGTTCCTGCCCTGGTGCCTTTTTGTCAGGGGTAGAAGAATATAATCCTTCTCTCAGGTTTTGCTTAAAGGGAAGCTGGTAATATCTCACTGCCCCATGTCAGACCTTGAGGCTGGTGTGGGAATGCAGTGTCTGTTCTCTACTGCCAGCTCCATAATGAGAATTTGCCAAGTGATGGGAGACATCAGAAAGGACATTTTATCCATCTTTTATCATCCTCACTGGATCCTTGCTCATTTGGGGAGTAGGATATAGAGACAGACTGATATCCTATACATAAGTGTATGTATGTAATAAATCTTCGATTGTATACCTCTTTTTTCCCCTCCCCCCTTGTCACATCAGCCCTCAAAGGACCATAATGAGATTGAATATTAAAGCAGGTTTGTTTTTTTTTTCAGCTTGAGGAAACTGCTGGTCACCCACTCAATGGCCATTGAGCACTTGCCTGAACCCTGATTCCTCTTTTTAAAATTTATTTTCTGTAGTAGTTGAAAACTTAGGGAGGAGACTTGAAGCTGAGGAACCATGTGTGGGTACCAAAGATAGATAAAGTACAGAGCAATGTTTTGTTGAGCTATCACATGATCTGTGGGCCAAGGTTAGTCTTTATCTCTGCTACGGGATATGTACTGCAACGCATTCCAACAAACTGGTAATATATTTATTTTTTTATAAGTAGATGTGTATGTTAAATGTCTCATGTTAGTCTTGTCTACTCCAGTGACTTGAAATAAGGAAAAGATCTTAGACAAATTAGTACCCAAGAGAATCTGCTACAGAAGTTGGAAGGGAATTTGCTTGTAAATATACCTTTTAAATGTATTTTCCAATATTATTTATTATCCCTTGTATTTCTAATGAGAAGAGTAATTGCTCATCTGCAACACAGCACTAAAAAAAATTACTTTCAGCAACTCTAGGCCTGAGTGCAAAGATTTTTCAGAAAAATGAGAGAACTTCAATAGATTGTGCAGTAGCAACCACAGAAACAAAATTATAAAATAATGGTTAGAGAGTTGGGATGCACATTATGTATTCATTCATGAATAATGAATTAACTGCTTCATATGGCCCTGACCAAGTCTTGTTTCCCAAGAGCCAGGATCCACTGTCACAGTTACAAGATGAAAAACATGAGTGGTTGAACAGTATTTTGAGAAGTCTCAGTGTTGGAAAAAGGATGCATCCTCCTAAACATGGTGCAAACACAGGACACAGAGATGCTGTGAGTGTCTGATGGGTATGATGCAGGACAAAAGACAGGGAGTTTGTACAATTTGCAAGTTGTAAGTGTGTGAGCTATTGCTCTCTGCTTCACTGGGACTCCATACTTGCTGCTCTAGGCTTAACTGAGGGTCAGCTGATGTTGGGATGAACATGCATGTCTTCTGAATGTCTACAAATGAATATACTCATTTAACAGACACCATCATTTACTGGGCTGTTTTGTGTCTCAGATATACAAATCTAATGAGTCATTGTAGGTGTAAAGGCTTTATTTTATATTCTGTAGTACAGGTGACTTTTATTGTATGGTACACAAGTTACCAGCAAGCTCCCAGTTAAAATACGACATTGATCTGATGCTTGAGACATGTGCCACACTGAAACAGTTTATTTTCTTTTTTTGCCCTGTTTGCTGAGCAGTTTTTTTTGGTTTTTGTTTTTGATTTTTTTTTTTTTGTGCTAAGAGCTCCTATGGGGTCCTAAAGAGTATTTCATACATGTAGGAGAGCAGTAGGAGATGTAGTAGGGTGATGAAGCAGAGGTTGACCTCACGTTTCCTCATGCTGTTACAATACTTTAGCCAGTCAGTACTGCTTGGGCTTCACTGAGAAACTGGTGCTGGAAGAGGCCCTTGGCTGTGTTTGTGGGGCTGTGTGATGACGTGTGTGCACTGGGCATGCAGGGCTGCACTCTCTGGGGTAGTGCCCTGTGTCTCCCTGGGGTACACCAAAGGAAGGGCTTTCTTCACTTCCCTCTCTTCAAAGCAGAGATCATTTTCCCAGGGAGTATGGAATTGTACCTTGAGTCTAGGGGTAACAGTGTGTTTCTGGTACACAGCACAGGAAAACTTTTGTATTCCAGCTTTCAGTCGAGGCAATTCTCTTGTGCAACCAGAGCAGCAAACAGTTGCTGAGCATAAAGAGCCACTTTTATTTAAAAGTGAAATGTAGTTATAGACTAAAACAAATGAGAAGATTTTCACTGTAAACAAATTATTCATTACTATTCTTTCCTGGAGGATTAACTCCCAATTTGGAAGAAATCTCCATTTATTCAAGGCACCCTCCTGTCTCTGCTTTGGCGAAAACAGGAAAAGTAGTTATTTAAGCCATGGAATGGTAATATCTTTGTCAGAAGAATTGCTATGTTCTGAAAGTCAAACTGATCGGGGTGTGATTACCTCTGTGAAGAGATTTATGTTTTCAGCATTAGGCAGAAGGTGTTAAATAAGTGTTGACTCAGGCTTCTGCCTTTTCTCTCTAATTTCCCACATCTTAATTCTTTATTTTGTGCAACTGTTTCTGAAACTTGGAATTAAATCTTAATTTTCATGTTCTTTTTTGTTCTCTTTTGCTTCATCCACATCTTTCTGCTTTAGTGCTACAATAGTGTGTGGGAGGATTAGTTACACTGATTTAAAAAAATGAAAAATAGAGCAAGAATTAATTAATCTACAAGACAGACACCTTCATTAAGCAAAGTAGGGAGAATAATATATATAATTAGCAAGACTTCTACTTACTGTATGCTCTAATGTAATATATTAGCCATGTCATTATTTTAAAATATTAATTGCCTTGAAATTGGTAATGACTGCTGTTAATAGCCAATTAGGGCTACTCTTAAAAGGGAGCTATTTACTGATAATAATTAAATCTTAGAAAATTAGAGTACTTAGCCACATTTGCTTTCATACTTTTTGTTTATTCCCTTTTGGAATGTCAAAATTGTATTTTCCCCTTAAAACAGAAGGGCAAAGAGAGACAAACCCCTGTTCTGTAAAAGGTATTTACACTGGTAAAAAACAGAGCAAAAGACCTTTTGTTTTTATCCTTTTTGTTAATGTGAATGTCCAAATACTCAGTAAAACACGTGGTGTAATGGAAATCCGTCTGTTTACTGCCCTTTGCATTGTACCTGTGCTCCACAGCAACGTGATGGATACCAATGCAGCCTCTGCCTTATTCCTGGAAGTATTTTTTTAATTTAATGTTAATGTTCTCAGAACAGAGATCACATTCCTGTTCACCAAGCTCCAGTTCTGCAAAATCTGTTCTCAAAACTTCTGCATCCTTTTCCTTCCGTGTTATTATAAATTATTTTATTTATTATAAAATAATAATAAATATAGGATATATATTAAGTTGTTACGTACAGCTAATTGCGTGGTCAGTGGGGGGAAGTGTGCAAAAAAGCTAATTTTTTTTGGCATTTACTTCTGCATAGAGAAAGGCAATTACAGAAATGCCCAACTGTGACTGAAAGCTCTGGCAGCTATGAAGACTGTAGATAGTGTTCTGCTGTCATAGCTGGACATTTACAGAACCTACAGAGGGGACAGTGGCAAATATTCTTTAAATAACAGAAATATCGGTTGTTCTGTCATTTTTCCCTTGCTGGTGTGCTTGTCCTGAGCGGCAGGATTTGACATCTCCCTGAAACAAGGACATGATGGATAAAGGAAATTCAGCATTTTTCATGTCCTCCATGACTGTTATCTTAATTTAGTGTCCCCTATCAGTAACTTGTCGGGCTGAGATTTCCAAAGAAACTTAAGAGAATTAGGGGTTCTGATGAGCTTCTCACCCTCTTAGGGCTTTTTCAGTTTTTCAACTCTCATTTCCAATAGCAGTCACTGTCACACAGCCAGCAGTGGCTTTCACAGTCCCCAGGACTATTCTTACAGGTCCCAAGTGAGCAACTCAGGCTCAGAAGAAACCCATCATCTGGAACTTCAGTGGCCAGTCTGGTCTGGGTTGAAATAAGCCCTATCTGTTAAATAAGCAGAGATGCTTCTACTTACATTTAGTCTGGTTGTGCTCTATTGACTGTCTGATTATGACTAAAATGAAAAGGAAAGCTCTTCATACCAGGGCAGACTTTGATGGAACATGAAGTGTGCTTTACAAATCTATTAGAGATCTTTGAAGAGGTCGATAAGAAAGTGAGTAAGGGTGAGCTGCTTATTATACTTGCATTTTTGAAAGGCTTTTCATGAAGTCCTGTGCCAAAGACTTTTAAGGAAAACCAAGGAAATATGTAATGGATCTTAATAATGGTATTCTGCATAACCTGTTCTGGGATGTCTCCTAGTAAACACACCATAAACTGCTGGAACAAGAAGGTGAACAGAGAGGTGAGACAGTTTGAGGACAATAAGAAATCAGCTGTTCTGGATGAAGGCCACCTATCAGGAAGCACAGACGTACCTCAGGAAATCATGTGGGCGAATGAAGTTCAATATGCACAAATCTAAACCGACGCATGTGGGAAAAAGCAATTCTAAATTCACATACAAAATTATGATTCTGATCTGATCCTTATGACTCAGGATCACAATCCTGGGATTGCAATAGTTTGTTCCATGGAAATGTTGTCTCAATGCTGTGAGGCAGCCAAAATGTTAACCAAGTCTTAAGTGAGGAAAAAACTAGAGAGCAGCCCTATGAATCAGTGTTCATCCACGTGCTAAGTATGTACAGCATTCCAGTCCTTTCACCTCAGATGGAATGTAGTACAGCTGGGACATACTCACAGAAGTCCAAGCAGGGTAGAACTGCTTCCACAGTAAGAAAGGTCTATGTATGCTTGGGCTGTGACAAACCCACAAACTGATAAGCAGAATTGGCAAAGCTGGGTCTTTGCTGTTTCTTTTAATGCAAAAGAACCATTGAATGAAAGTTGTAGGAGCCAAGTTCAAAGGAAACAAAATTAAGTTTGGGTTCTTCATGCAGCAGGCAGTAGATGTGTAACTTTTTCCAAAGGACCTGGGGGCTGTTCTAACTTTATGTGGATTCAAGGAGAGACTGCACAACCCTCTGGATGAGAAATTAAGTAAGAACTACTACATTGCAGAAACTGAAACAATTTAAAATATCCCTGCAGCTGAAAATAGTTGTTCTGTGGGACAACCTGTGGGAACTGCTATATATATATATATATATATATACATGCCCTCTTCCTGCTTTTCCCACCTCAGCTCCTTGGAAACCCTGCTAGAGACAAAACACTGGTCTTGTGCCTCAGTGATGTCAGGAGAGGTTTGGCTGTGTACAAATGGCTGGGGTAGTGAGACACTTTTCTTTTTTTTCACATTATTACATGCTGTAATAGATATATGTTGTTTAGCCAGCAGATGATCACCTGATCCTTAACTGACTAAACCTGCCTTTCCAGAAAAAGCACAATTTTAAACAATGCTCTAAAAATGGGACACCTCTGTAGTATTGGGCAAAGCTGCAGCAAGTAGTTGTAACAGTTGACAGACCTCTGACACCCAGAGTCTTATTAGATACCCCAGAACAAATAAAAAAATCTTCCATATTGTCCATGAGGAAAAGCTATCAGAAATCGTGACAGTACTTCCTTCATTGTGAATTTATTTCTTGTATTTCATAGATAGACCAAAGCAGGAAAGAAATCTGGCTTTCGCAGAAATGATGTTACAAAATAAGTTGCCCAAAGCCATAGGAAGATGGTTGCTCATTCCTAATTTATAGCAATATATTGCCATAGCAGAATGAAATTGTACTTTAGTAAGCCTGTACTTTTAAAGCACATCCAAAGGCAGGACTGTGTGTAAACCATACCAATGGTGCAGGAACTGTGCAGGCAGTGATGGAAACAGCGTTGTTGTTTGGGCTTAGAGAAACCAGCCCAGGTGTGGCTGTGCATTAGCAGCAATTAAAACAGGATCACTGGTCCAGGTGCTTGGACACACCAGCTCTCTTGCCCTAGTGAGTGGCTGAGTGTAGTTGTAAGACCAAAGTTTCTCTCTTCTCCACTGTATTTTGAGTCCTTCTCATTTGCCCCAGAGAGAAAATACAAGAATAGTTGCCTTCTCATGCTCCCAAGTTTCTGATGACCTGGTCTAGAAAGGTTTCAGTGTAATATGCCGATCTAAAAAATTTAAAAAAACAAATCTAGAGTTTTCACATACATAGATTCAAAATACTAATGTTTTCACTTTATTCTCATATATTAATTATACTGTATCAATTTAAAGGCTAATTTCAGTATTACCTAATACAGATTTTCTTAGATTTTCTGTGCTGAAGGTTATTTTGAAATTTGTCATCCAATTCTGATTTAGAATGAAATTTCAAAACTGAGATTTTTGGCCCTAAAAGAAATGCTGGAATTTAATTATAGAGCAGATGGATTTATACTTTTTCATGTATTTCATGTTTTTCTGTACAATCCCATTTCTTTTCTTATATTTGACATTGATATGCATACACAAATACTTGTACATGATTGTCTATTCTTTTCTGGAAGAAGCCTTCTTTCTATTCTGTAGTTTTATTGTTTTAGTTTCACCAATATTGTAACCAATGAAAACTACCTCATTTCACCTGAAGAAAGAGGAAATACATTTTGAATGTCATGTAGGAATTGCTTTTTAATTAATCCGTTTAACTTCAAAATTATTCAAACTAAGTTAGACTGAGCAGAATTAAATCCTTTACTGCATAAATGGGTTTTAAAATTTGTTTTAAGGTTATAAAAATAAAGATTATTTCTTCTTTTAATTGGTATTTTAGAATTCAGAATGATTAACTTGGTTTGAAATAACATGAAAAAGATAGCTATTGTGTTTCATTTAATCATTAAATCAGTTTGGAAGATTTGGGTTTGACCAGGTAACGCAGAATTCATGTTTGTTAAATTCTGCATTTTTAGTGTATTTAAATCTAGTGTTTTAAAACTTCAGAAGCTTTAGTTATGTTGTAAATGTAAAGTCCATCAATAGAAATAAGGAAAGGCTTATGAAAAGAGATGCTGGTTTTTATGTGGTGTGTTGAGAAATGTTTGGAAAAAAAAATGGTCTCTTGAATCATAAAACCCCACAATCAAACAGAATGAAATAATTTGAGTTTTTAAGTGTGATTCCTTACATCTTGAAGACAGAAATGAAAATTTCCAAAACTTACCCAGCTGAAGAAAAAACTTCCAATCAACCAAAAATAACTAAATTATACAAAATAAAGAAAAGCAATTTGACGTACGGCACTCCAGTTGCAAAATGTCTGTCCTGAGGGGAGACGTATCTGCCATGGTACAAAATACATTATTAGAGGGGATATTCTTTATGAAAAGACTGAGAGAACTTCTCTAGGTTCTGATTGTCATTGTTTTAGGAAAATTACAGATTACTGAGATATTTCATTAAAAAGAATTCTGTCACTTGAGACATTGATTTCTTGGCTAGGTTAAGGTTGTTCAGTTTTTGAGACCAGAATAATTTATAATAATTTGCTTTGACTAATATAGGCCATAGCATTTCACAAAATTATTCAAGCTGCAAGTTGAAGTGTGGCTTTTGGAAAAGTGCTCAGTCCTGAAAAGTAAAAACACCAATAAAATAATGACTGGACAGTATTTGACACTTATATCTGAGGTGTCAAGGAAAGGCTAAAAGATCTTGAAGAAGCCAAATCTATTGTTCTTGTGTTTTTGGTTTTTCTTTTTTAATGGTGGTTTCAGTTATCTGTAATTGATGCCAGTAAAGTGTTACCACAGAAGAAAAGTGCAGGGAACATTCCAAGCATCTTCTCAAAGTTTTCTTACCCCCTACCCCCCTTATAGCATTACCTGGAGTTGCCTTGGGCCTGGCTTTTATCCTTTCTCTGAAGTGTGTTTATTTCTTTTTTTTAAGTGCAGGGACCCACGGGCGAATAGACTTCAGACACTGCATCCCAAACCTGAAATCAGTTGTAGGGAAAGCTGGGACTCCCACAGAATTCACTCCTGTGCTTAACTCAGATGTCAAGAATGGATTTGAAAAACTTAATAAAGGAGTTGTTAAGGAAACTGAAATAGCACAAAGCTCTTATGAAACACTTAAACAATGGTTTACAAACTTTCTCCAGAGACAGGAATGAGGTGGGCACTGTAATCTTATAGGAGTTTGTTTATGAAATGGCTCAAGGAATAGAACTGTAAATACAAATGACAAACTCCTTCCACCCATGCCCAAATTTCCATGTGAAAAATGCACCAATAATTACAGTTCCTTCTTCCTTGTTATGGTATTTATCTTGTCTGCTTTATGATTATTTCCCCTATAAAGTTGAATTTGTATATTAGTCTCCTTTAGGAAAATAAATCCTGTAGCTGTTTTTATACCACCTCATGGGACAAATATTCATGGGACAAATAAAGAGAAACCATCTTGAATGTCTTTTCTGTACTCTGTGCTTTGTACTTTTGGGCAACAGGTAAAGATTTTGCTGGAGTTTGATCCTGTCATGGTTTGTCTCCTGCCTTCTAAGCTTCTAAACTTCAACATGACACTTATGCTTGATTCCCCTCTTTCTTTTCCTGCCCTAGTTCCCACTCTAACTCACTTTGCAACACCTGCTGGGAAACAGGGGTATTACTATGTGAACAAAGTAATTGGAGAAAGCAGATTTCAAACTAAAAAAAAACCACATTCCCCAAGCTACCTGTATCCAATGAAACCAGTCACTTTTTACAGAACAGGACAATGGAAACTGCAAAACATTTCAGTTCCCATTCAGTTCCAGCCCACAAACACACAGCACAATGCGAGTCCTCAAGTGAATACAACTTACTCTCTTTGACTTTTACACGTTGGAAAACCTACTCTTAAATACCAAAATGAATAACCTTTCCAACCATTTTCACTGATAAAAAAACCACTCATATACCATTTGTGTGTCCTCCCAGGAGAGAGAAATACCAGTTCAGGAATCTACCTACCTATAATTAGAAAAGATTGCTGGTGTCCAAGGTGGAGATAACACATAGAATAATGACATGTTATGTTGTGCTGAACTGGGGCTATGTGTCATTGTCATAGGGCACAAAGAACTTAAGCCATGATGGAGTGACAAAGCTCCTTTTAATGCTTATTGTTAATCAGGGTACAGCACTATCCTCAAATGTCTTACTCCTCTTATTCATTGAAGTGAGGGGACCTCTATTTTAAAGAGCGCTAATTCTCTTTAGAAGATATTACTAGTGTTCCTAATGTTTCCAGTTACTGAAATCCAGATTTTTATATTGTGCCTGCAGCGTGTTGTAGTCTTTATAAATTGCATAGAGCTTCTTGGTCCAAAGTGAGAGTAAGCAATATCTTAGCAGCAGTCATCCTCCCTGTGCACCCTGAAAAGTGTGTGAAGCAAAGCACCACAGTTGGAGAAAGAGCTCTCTTTGCTGGGTTTCCACAGATCTGATCTCCGACCCGAGCATTCCCGGTGTGGTTGGGTTCCCTGCTGGAGCTCACTGGTGAGGATATCTGTGTGGTGCTGTGTGTCCCTGTCCTGTGCTCTGTCCTGTGTGGCACAGACATGGAATGGCTGGTTAGACTGTGACTCCCAAACAAACACCACCCCCACCCCCACCATCCACCTGAACGTCCACAGCTCCAAAGCTCGAGAGATGGCTTTTTCTGGTGTATTTGTGACACAAAGAAGTGAATAGTGCAGTGGCAGAGGACTGTTATGCAACTCCTACAGTTTTAACTTAGCAATGCAAGTTCTCTGAAAGGCCCAGTGAATTACAGGAAAATGGATCTTTTTAGGATACTGAAGGTATCAGGCAAGTTAACACTGATTTGTGCTGAAACAAGTGATAACTCTTCTTCACAGTGTGCTGAGCTTGAATTTCATTTGCAGCAAGGCGAAAGTCTTTTCAGTAAGTCAATCTTGCCTAGAAGAGAATATGTCTTAGCTTTTGAGCTTTTGTCACAAAACTGAATTCTGGAGCCATTACAGGGAAGAAACACTGCTTGTAAAAACTCCACACTTGCCGTCTTTCAATTTAGAACTGAGAGATCTCTCACCTACTTGTTTTTTATTCACTCCAAAGTCAGTCTTGTTTTGCTTTGTATTTCTAAAGACATTTAGAGAGGGAAATCTAATGAAATTTGTGCATGATATACATCTATAAACATTCCCACACAGAGAAATGTAAGTCCTTCAGCTCACCCAAAAGTAAGAAGAGCCCTCCTGAAGACCTGATGCAGTGCTGTTTGGCATGGTTCACTGAGGATGTGGTCCTGTTACACCTCTGTCATTAACAATAATTACAGATGGGCTGTGAGCTGTGTGTAGGGAGGGGTGGTGTTTGTGAACTAGAGTTGAGGAATTAAGTACTGCGTTTTTGCAGCGGGCTTCTAGATTTTTTTGGGAAGGAATGGTACAACTTGCTGCATATATTGTACACCCACTGGTCACTGTGTAGCTGAAGCAGAATATTTAAGTGGGTTACATGAATTGTCACTTCACCCTGTGGCAGCTGTTGCTGCAGTAAGAGGCTGTGAGGCCTTTCCTGGGGATTGAGGCATGAAGCTCTGCACAGACTGCATTCAAGTACTACCTGCTTCCAAAGGCACACCTGCTTTTCCTGACACTTAAGACTAGTTAAGCCCATGTCCAAGTGTGTTATTTATTACCTAAAATTATATTCTAAGTGGCTTTTAAGCCTGTTACTAGGCTTAAAATGACAAACTATCTTGGCATCTAGTGCATTATTACAATGTTTTTATCTGTGAATATAGCAAGCAAATTTCAAGTTAGCATCAAAGACATGTGATGTTGAGATACCAAACAGTTTTTTCATGGTCCTGCTGATGCATGGGATCACATTTAGCCTGTGGAAAGATTAATATAGATATCATGTGACATCTTCTCTGTGACCACTGCTAAAGCACAGTGCTTTGTAGTGTCATCCTTCACCCATTTGTCAACCGTACCTAATTGATTAGACTACTGTAACATTTTTTTTTCTGAACGTGAAGTTCCCTCCTCAGCAATCTCTCCCTCCCAAAATGTACATTCATCATTAATTACAAAATCAATGGGAGAGATGGTCCGGATATGTACAATTGATAGCTTCCTTCTTCAGATTAGCATAACCTCCTGACTCATTATGTGGAGTGAATAATACAGCTGCTACCACCATGAAAACAGGCAGGTCACCTGCTGTAAATTTCTTAACAAAATGTGGTGTCTTGAGCCTTTTCATTTGCTGACTATTTACTGTATGTTTGGACGAGTCAATCTTTTTTCTGAGCCTCTCTCTTGGCAAAGAAACAATCATAAATTTAGACAAATAAATGCTTAAATGTTGAAAGACTGAGAAGTTTTGTCTGAAAACTCCAGTGCTTAGAGTGAATCCTGCTGAGTGCTGAGACTGCAACTCTGAATAAGATATTAAAAAAAAAGATGAAAGGATCAAAAAAAAATTTGGTCCCTATAAACCCAGTGATGTTTCTTGCATGAGAAAGGTGAAGGGAATTTAGGCCACAGTGTGCATAGTTTCCTGTGTCTTAGCATATTAAAACATTGAAATCTCCCAGATTTTTTTTCTCTGTACTATATTCAGATTAGAGTCTTCCATTTTTCTTTTCTCAAAGAAAATAGGCTTTTAGTCACATTTTCCAGAATAGCATCTGTGGTCTTTTAGTAGCTACTCACTTATAACTTTACAAGTCAGGTCTGTTATGAAATAAATGCAACATTTCCTGTAAGAGTCAAGAATGTAACCAACATTAAATACATAAGTATTCCTTTAATAGAAGGATAATAATACCCTTTTTTAAAATTTTTTTTTTATTTTTTGTATTAAGACAATTGAGGATCAGATTCTAATATGGTTCTCCATGTTGTACCTTAGGAGCTTCACTAAAATTAATTGGACACCTTGGGGAATAAGGAGGTGGACAACACAGTCCTGTCATTGCCAGGACATTGAAATCTTTATGCTGAATAAAACTCATCACAATATATGCATATATATATATGAAACATGTATATCTTAAATTATAAGACAAGAAAGATGATTTAGCCATTTAAGTAAAGGGAGTGTATGCTTGCAATCCCCATAAACATTAACAGATATTTTGTTGGAGTTTTAGGGGGAGTAAAACATTGGTCCCAACTAATTAACTGCAAGAGAGCCATTCACCTCAGCAGGATTTGGACCAGGTTTCAAGTGATTTAGTGACTTTAATGGACTTTATTCTAGGGATTATAAAATCATGCCTTGTATTGTTTAAATTTGGGTTATAAAACAAAAGGTAGGAACTCAACTGAAGCATTATTAGAAAATTGTCATCTGTAATAAATAGATCAGGTACAATACTTAAAGCAAGGCTAACACTAGTATTTACAACAAAATTCAAGCCAGTCTATAAATCAGAGTATTGATAATTGTCTTCCTTGTTATTAAATGGTAATAATAATTTCTATGTGTTAGAGGTCAATGGAATATACAGATGATTACAAACATGCCTTAAACTAGACATGTCTTTATCTAGTTTGGTATGAGAAGAAATTTATGACCTGATTTTATTAGCACTTCTGGACTGTCCCTTGAACTAATTTTGCAATACTCCCAATGTGATTGCCATCCACGGGTTTTATTTAGATCTCAGTGAGGAAAATTACTGCAATCTCTTGCTCTTCAAATGTACTATCTGAGTCAGATATTCCTTTCCAGAAAACTTTCCAATAGGATTCACTGGTGAAAATCCAATTGCAAAATCAAAGTCTTTGTCTATTGAAATAGTGATGTCTTTCAGCACAGAAAATAAGGGCAGAGTGCATGTACTGATTGAAGCCGTAGTTCTGCTGGTACTTTCCTGTCAAATATATATTTCTATCATTCACTTCAGTATTATTTTTCATTTTCCAAATCATGGGGCTTTCCTGTATTTGTCAGCTCCTCAGTCTGGCAGGTTTTCCTAGCTGTTGCTTTCCAGTAACCAGAATTCTATGAAATTACCAAAATCCTTGCCAGAACCCTATTTTCTCACTTCAAATAACTCTTGCACAGCCTCCTGGGGTGCTCTGCAAACCTCAGCAGCTGTTTAGGGCACCTTTCCTGCCTTACCCAAGCTGGCTATCCAGCTCTGTCACTGTACCAGCACATGGAAAAGGGGAAGACAGATGAACCCCATCTGATTATTTCTGCATGAATAAGATTTTCTTAGCTAAACACAGGCTCTTTTCATGTGAAAAAATCCCTTGCAGACTACTGGCCTGCATAACTACATTTATGAACTTTTCTAAAAGCACATTATTGACTTGTTTGCGATGCATTGTTTCTATGTTTTATTATATAAATATGTACTTCGGAGCCTTTATAAAATGCAGATTATTGACCCAGTCCTACAAATATTTACTCAAAGTTTAAAAACTCTAATTATTGGACCTGGTTTTATGGCTATTCATTCTTTAAAAAAAATTCCCCTTTAGTATATCTGTATTTGGAATTAAAACAAAAAATAGTTTAGAATTTCCTCAAAAAGCTGTTAATAGTACTTTTGGTGTAATTTCAAGCTTCACACATTGTGTCTTTCTCTTATAGTTTAATGGGTTGCAAAATTTTGTGTTTAAAATATTAATTTCTTTGTTTTTAATAATAGGAAGAAAAAAAATTAAATATGTTTCTGTTCTAGAACTTGTTTTCTAAGTTTCAGCCCAGAGCAAAATTTTTATGGTTGAGTTACAAACCTCTGAAAATAGGGTTTTACAATGGAAACACTGACACCAGTTTAACTATAGCAGCACTGGCAGAGCAGTGTAATGTACACTAGAAATAGAAAGCAAGATTAGAGATGACATTTAGGACATGAGGCCTTCTCCAGGCTGTGGGAAAAATAACTGTGTCCTATTTTTTTTCCACAGCCTGAAAAAGGCCTTCTGGTCTAAGCGTCATATCTAATCTTATTTCCCATTCGTACCGTGCATTTAACCAACTCCGTTTTTAATTATTATTGACAGCAATTTGTTGCAGTTTTAAGCAGTAATCCATGTCCAAATCACAGCTTCCCTGGCTAGGGCGTGTCAAGGTAGTGGGGAAGGCACCAAGGAGACTGAGCACTTCACTGATATCTCTGTGTCCAAAAAGCCCAGCCCCAGCTGGCTGGGTGCCAGATCCGGATGGGGCAGGGCAGAGCCCCTCTCACCTGTGCCAGAGCTGGGCACTGCAGCACTGTGCAAACCTGCAGGCTGCATTTTCTAAGGAGAGAGTAAAGGCTGACCGTCAAATCCACTTACTCTGGATTGTCTAGGAGCAGTAACCAGGACAGGCAGATACTCAGGTGCAGTGACTGCCACCACCACTTCTGGAGCAGGCCACATTTCCCACCATTATTAAGCCTTGATCCAGAGTCCTGAATACTCCAAAGTATTTGGAGTATTCAGGACTCTGGAGAATGTTACTGAACACTAAGAAATAATTTGGTAAGATGTGACTCTGGACAAGGCTGCCTTCACCACAAAGCTGTTCATACTGTCAGGAAGATCTCTCCACCACTAGCCCCCATGAAAAGAGGGACTTGGTATTGTCTCCAAAAGGTAGCTAAGCTCAAGGGATAAGTTTTAGATTCCTCCATGTTAAACCCTTTTTCCAACCTTAGGCATCTTCTGACTCATAGCTGCTTCAGTTTTGTATTCACTGCATAAAATGATAATTCCCTGTAAATATTTATGGCATTTTAATGCCTACTGTGCCACAGCATTGTTTTGCAGTGATCTTACAATCTCCATTCTCAGTGTGGGGTAAAAAGGAGCAATAAGGGAAGAAAATGCCACTGCAGAACAAATGCAGTTGTAATTACTTCTTGCTCCCTCCAGAAAAATACCAGTAGGAGATCCATATCCTGAGGCTGATCAGACAGACAGAATGCATCTATCCTGTCTATATTGCTTGAATGGTCAAGGTAGAAACTTATTCTACATTTGAACTGCATTTTCAGTACTCATCTGATCAATTCTTTTTATTGCTGTATCACAGTGGATAAAGATACTGGAAGCTACTACCCATTCTTCAAGAATTGTATCCTGCGAAGTCAATAATAGAGGCAAATTTATTGCTATAGCAATTGACTAGTGAAGGTGGTTCATTCTAGCACTGTGAAAGCTGGTATTAATGTAAGCATAAACACGACCTGTTCTGTGTGTACATGTAAGTAGGTGTATAATTTTGTTTGTAAGCACAGTGTCTTCTTGGCAGGTACTCTGCAGCCAGCAATTGCCAGCTGCTAAATGTTCAAAGAAACATGATTTGAATTGTTCTCCACACTGGGAGAGTGGCCAGGAAAATGCATTTAATATAATCAGTGGATTCCATTCTGACAGCAGAGATGTAGGAAAATTTGCTTACCTGTGAACATATTTTTGATTTTAATCTTCATAAAAAGCAGTTAATAATAGCAACTATTCTCTCTTGCACAAATTATGTATCATAAAGCCAGAAAAACTGAAATATGAATTATTTGGTAAAGCTGAGCTTTTATGTTCATTTTTCTGCAAGGCTTTGACATTGTTATTGGCACAATACTTCACTCTACTTTTTGTTGTTTATAGAACAAGGAAAATGTCATATATTTTCTTTAATCCTTACAAAATAGAAACACTCTTTTAAATATGTTCTCTTCTGTGGTTAGATCTCTGACTGAACGGCACTTTTTGCTCAAGCCAAATGCATGATATAGTCATTTGTCAAAAAGTAGCATGAAGATTTGAAATGCCATTAATTACTCAAGCTGCTGTAAAAGGCTGGTAACCACAGTACTTGTGCACAGGCAACCACTGGAACACAGAATGTTCTTTCAAAAGCACCTTCTTGGTCTTATAGGGCTGTGAGTGTGGGACATGAAGAAGGGGTGGATCAAAAGTCTCTGTTGGGAAAGCAAAACCTGCACTTCAGGCTATAGCTGTGCTAATCCCTGAACATGGAGTGCTGTTCATGTCAGAACACTGTTGCAGCAGCCACTCTGTCTCATTTGTGACAGTCCGTAATCATATTTTTGGCCAGGAGAGCCAGACTAGAAGTTTCTGAGAAGAGTCTCTACCCACAGAAGTTAACTTGAAAGAACCCTGTTATAGCAGTGCAATGAAGTGAGTTGGCACTGATGATAATCTCACCTGGTCCAGCCCAATGTGAACCAGCATAACTCTGGTTTAAATGTTTACATGAGTTTCCATGCAAAAACCAATTTAACTAAACACACGCTATTGCACCTTCTGTTATCCCTGGCACAGCTCTGTGTCCAGGTGACTCTATCCCACCCAACCTGAAACAAAAATTGGGGCCTGCTTTTTTGTAGAGGGAAGGAATGTATTTACAAAACAAAGCTGATGGCTGGCAGGCATAGATCTGCAGTTTTCAAGATCACACCAGCCATGCAAGTCCTTGACCCAGAAAAAAACCTTATATTCTCTTTCTAGGCACAGCAAGTGACCTTGGAAAGACTGTGTCAATGGGTCATATCAATTCAACGCTAGGTCTTTCCCCCTGTTTACTCTTGAAACATTTTGTGTGATGATTCTGAACATGTATGGTACTACAGTTCCCCCACATTATGAGAGATAGCATATTAATTCTGAGCTGATAGCATTCAAGGGAAAAGAGAACATGGCAAAATTTGACTAGGTTTAGCACTAGTTCAGATTTCAGCACACAAAAATTTAAAATTCATTGGTGGGAAATTGAGCAAAGCAAACCAGATTACTGGCACAATTTGCTGAAGCAAAAGTAAACTAAAATTCTGAGCTTCACACATCTCTGGGTGCAGCTTATCCACTTCCAGCAAAAATGCATGGCTTCACACTGCATTTCTTCCTCTGAAGTCAGTGTTCCTATTTTCTCGTTGTTTATTTCCTCCTCGTGTACCACAGAGATGTGAGAGTGAAAGCTCAGTCGCAGTGCACATGCACAGCACGGGAGTTATCTCCTCCCAGCAGCAGGCCCTCTTCTTCATCACTTTGATCTTAGGAAGCATTAGGAAGAATGTTAAAATGCTAAATTGTGAAGATTTACAGTAACAGTTTTCTATAATAACCTTATGCTAATTGGAAGCTACTTGTAGCATCATGGTGGTCTTATAGTACTACTACACATAATCCATTTTTATCTTGCAGCTTGAGGGCACATTGGCAGGAGTTGACTGAACAGATTTTACTGGGTGATGAAGGGGTCTTCCTCTGGACTCAACTGGACTGCTTCCCCTCCTTGATGAATCTTCTCCTTTAAGTTACTTCGGAAGCAGGACTACTGGGAAGCAGAAGGAGTCCTCCTGCAAGAGATGAAGGTTCATGTCAGCATGACCCTGCTGAGGATTCACAGTACATCTACACAGGTAACACTGTCCTTTTTTTATTGTGTAGTCCCTTTGGATCAGGCTTCACCGCTGATCATCAACGGTCTCATTTCTAAGTGCTCTGACTTGAATCTGAAGCTCCTGAGTGGCTGGAGTTGGCTCCTCACTAATTTACTTCACTCTCATATTCTGTGCCCTACACATTCTCCACTCCACTCTGGAACAGGGATTTGATTCATAGTTTCCCAGATGCCAGAGAGTGCCTTAGCCACTACCAATTAGGTTTGTCTGGTTCAGGGAGTGTTTTGCTATTCCGACCAGGCAGAAATGCCCTGGCAGGTGCAGAGCCTGGCTCTCAGACCAGGACTACCTCTTACCAGGTGCTCTGGATACTCAGCTGATGAGGATGCTCTTTCTCTGACTGAGGAGCATCTGCCAACCATTCTCAAATCCTCTCCCATTGTATCAGATGCGTTACTCCATGGGAAAGTTTATATCTGAGAAGGCCCTGAGAAAAAATACTGATGTGCGTAAAGCCCATCCATCCACTGATATCTCATTTCTTTCTATTCTCTTTGGTATCCTTTTCTGGAAATCTAATCCTCTGCACACATTCTTGGGGAAATCTGCCTTTAGCAAAGACATTTAATGATCCAGAGTCTCTGATGCTGACCCTAAATTAGTTTTTTGCAAATTTTTGCTGATTAGCTTTCTTATCTTCTCTGGGTGCTGCTCATTGCAAATAGGGCAGGTTTTCTCTTTGGTTTTAAGAAAATGCTTCTCTGATTTGCAAGCTGAACTATTAAAAATTAAAACCAAAAGCTTGATACATAGTGTCTTACAAAACCCCTTAACTATATCATGATTTTGCAATACTTTTATCAGAATTAGGCTATAAATTCTTACATTGAAACTGCTGTTTAACAGACAGAATATTGCTTAAAAAAGACACTGTTAACTTATGGTATTGAATAATGCCAAATCCTGCAGTCTGGTCCTAGTCTTCTTTTGAATATTTGTTAGGGAAAATATGTAAAATTGATTAATTTCTGATGTATAATAATAGCAGCAATATTATACTGTAGGGAAATTTATTTTGCATAACTTTAAAATATTTGCAGAAGGCTCAACATTTGGTGCCTTAGTACAGAAGAATCTCCCCAGTAACAACTACTGGTGTGTGGTGCCTGCTGCAGTAGGTCTGCTAGAGCCCTGAAGGTCTCAGTGCCGTGTTTGCCATGCACAGGGCATACTGCAGTGCCACCACTTGGTTGGGGTCAGTCTCAGGGTGTTGGCTGAATAGCTCAGAGCTCAGCAGTGACAAGTGGACGAGCATGGTGACAGTGTCCATGCTAATGTCTGCAGGAATTTGCACGGGGGAAACAGGGCAATGGAGAGAGCAGCAGAATAAATCAAAGTGTGAAAGCAACTGCAGTCAAATGTCACACCCAAGCAGTCAGGGACCTGGCAAGCTTTTGGAAATAGGTTGGGTTACCTGTCAATTTGGCATTTTCTTTCTGTTGCTGGAGAATAATGTTATCTGAGGATAAAACCTAAGGAGCACAGATGGTGGTTTTACAGACTTGATCCTCTAAACCCTTGTAATAGCAAATTATTCCATTGATGTAAATGGGATCACTCCTATGTAAAAGATCTGAGTTATATTATCTAATTCTTCCTTTATTGAAGTTATATATTGAATACAGTTTTGTTGCTTTGTGTGTGTATGTCTGTATATCTATAATTAAATAACACTATCCGTGGGTCAAACTCTGTCATAGCCTAACAGTACTGCAATCACTGTCATTATATATGACTAGGATATAAATTCTCCCTTTATGAGAAATTGGAAACATTATTTCTGCACTTTCTAAAAGAAAAGAGATCTAAATACTTATTTGAGTTTGGAATTTCCTTTGCTTGGGAACCATCATCCCAGTCTAACTCCTAAAGTGCAATGCTTCCTCTTGTAAAAACATAGGCATTGAAGACTTGCAGTTGAGGAGCAAGAAGAGTTTAAACTGTAAGCAAGAGTAAAAAATGGAAAACAGACTGAAATTTAGAATCAAACCTTATTTTTTTATTGCAAATTATTCTATATTATGATGGAAATCTTTCAGCATTTCTTGAAACACTGATTGTTTAAATATAAATAATTTTTGCAGCTGCTATTTCTGTTGTAAGATGAGCCTCTGCACTGTGAATCTGTCATGAACAGAGGCCTTATCCCCTTCATTGCCTTAGGAAACATTGTCTTCAGAAACACCAAAAAAAGGTAAGTTGCCCTCAGATGGGAATCTTGCAGCCAAGAAATTGACTCAATTGCTTAACTTTGCCATGTACCTCACTATGTCCCTGCACAACTTGGTAAGAAAACAATTCTCACTTCTTTTTGTCTACTTTGTCTACTTTTGTCTTAAGTTGAAGCCAAGCCCCTGGAAATCCTTTTTATCTAGGAAAAGATTAGGGGAAAATATTGAATCCCTGCCCTCCTTCAGTTTTGAGGGAGAAAAAATTCCAATTTTTGCATGAAATCTATGCAGTTCAGATCTGAGCCTGGCAACTTTCAGTGGATGCAGTAGTATGGCATTATTTAGACCACCTCATTTACAGTTTACTCAACTATTTTTAATTTAAGGATGCCTTTTCCCCAAGGAAATCGGAAATGTTGGAGTTGAAACTATCGCTGTCTTGGGGTTTGAAGCCCTGGGTCACATGCCCACCCTTAATTTTTAAATCATGCTGGCATTACTGGACCAGGTAGTGGCAACTGGTTGCACAGAAAAGTGCCATGGTTTTTGAAAACTGGATTCCCTCTAATTAAAAACACACTGTGAATTCTCTGAAAGAAAAAGTTATGACATGGCTGATTTCTATTATAGCTGTCACTGTCGCACCACGAATTTAGCTAACTGAATCATTTTTTATGAATAACATTTAGTTTGGATTCTGGCATTTTTAATTGAGTGAGTATTTTTTCATTATTTTTACCAGAGATGGATTACAATAAATCTGACCACAATGTTTCTGACCCATTTTTTTTAAAAAAAACAGAACCAATGTGATGACCTGCATGTATTTTGCTTATTTTTGTTCTATTTACTCCAGAATTCTCTTCTGGTAGGGACATACTTTTTCACTAAAGGCTGAAAAGCATAATGGTATTAGTCCTATATTCTCACCAAAAAAGCCATGAAGAAAAAACATGGAACCATTTTCACAAATAACAGCCCAGCCCAAAGATCTTCTTATAAAACAGTGCTAAGAAACTTTATACATCAGTCCATGCAAACACCAGACAATTCATGTGGTTTAATATTTTTTCTCAGAAAAAATCATACTTCTGCTATAATGGAGCATTCATCACTGCCCTTTATCTGAAGAAGCTAATCCATAGAAATTGTTCGGACCTAATTTTCTGGAGTTCCACCTGAATTTCACTGTGTCCTTGTGATTCTTAGTGTTACAGACAGTAACTTGACTGGTGACAAGAGAGGAGAGCTCTGTATGTCTAAATGAAGGGGCCTGACACCATAAATGCTAATACAACATCATCAGTGAAGCACAGCGTAAGCTAATTCTGACATTCATTTCAGAAGATGTAATTTAATTCAGTCATAAATGAGCTTGGTACAAGTATTAATTTGAAGTCACTTTTATTTCTCATCTGCTGGCTAAAGCTTGCAAACAACAGGGGAAAGGTCTTGCTATACTGCTACAAGTAAGTAAACAATCTTTTCTGCCAAGAAGACTCCAGTGTAAATGCAGAGTCAGGGAATAATTTTTCAACTAATTTATCCTGCATATGGATACTTGGAAACTACAGATGCTACATAATGATCTCTATCTACAAATATTTCCCAAAGGACAAGAGAACTTCAATTGCACCTAGTTTATAATAAATCATTGCCATGGACTGCTGCTAGCCCACATTATAGAAGCCCTGTGGACAAGGTGAGGTGTGGGTGAGCAGTCTGGCTAAGCCTTAGGAGCACAATTCCCACATGAGTTCAAAGCTAGGCAAGGTCAGAAGTTGGGAAGAGGATGTGAAGAGGATACAGAAGAGAATGAAAACCTCAATCTATCAGAAAGCAGCTGCAAGAGCTTCTCCATAACTATTTCCCTGCCTTTCCTCTCTTCCTCCTGCAATTCTTTCTCCCTCCATGTTTTTCCCTATTACTGGGGATGTTTTCTTCCTCTTCCATTATTCTGTGCATGCCACCAACCCCTATCCCAGAGATAGCAGGAGTGAAGGAAAAACAAGGCTGCAAAATGAACTCTTAGTTTTTGGTTTCCAGCTCCTTCTATGAGCAGGCGTATGGTGTTAATCTAAACTGCCCAACACATTAGTGGAAGGGAAGTAGCACCCAGAGGATTATTACAACATTTTACCTGGCGGATGCCACCATATTTATTGATATGAACATTTCCTCCCTCTGTATCAGACACCAAAACCTCCCTCTGTGAAATTCTTTTGAATTTAGGCAGAGTGTTACTAAAATGTTTTGTTAAACTCCTTTAGTTTTACTGTGTCTATAATGCACATTCATTATTCAGGAAAAGTTGTCATTAAAGTCAATAGAATTTTAAAGTAATGAATGGTGTGTTTATTGTAGTTGGCTGGTTTAACACATACTGCATTTTCATGAGTAATTTCTGTGGGCTACATATATATATGTGTCCATATGCACAGATATATATGTATGTATAAGTATATATATGTATATAGACTTGTACATTTGTGCATATTTTTATTTTTTAGTTTGATCTTCAAACCTGCAATTTTATATCCAATATTCCTAAAGAGAACACTAAAATCAATTAACAATGATACATCAAAATGTTAAAAAGGATGGCCAACGTAAAGTATAATTGAATTAACTTTCAGATAATCCTGAAATGTGTAATAATGTCAAGACAAATCTGGAAAGCCTTTATAAAATAATGCAGGATATATTTGAAAAAAAAAATTAAAAATCAAAGTTTCCTTATTTGTCTTTTAAAAATAATATTTTTAAATAATTTCCTACAGTTTGGATCAAATAACCAGAGACAATATAAAAATAAAGAAAACAGGTCAAAGACAATTTTAAAGGCATCTTTTGAAAGGGCAAACACTTTCAGTTTTGTTTGACTTTCACAGAGAAAAACTGTATTCAATTCCATCAGGCCCTGTGTTTTCAAATATTTTGTATTTCTGGATTAATTCCAGAAAGGGGAAAAACTTCAAAATTAAAGATCAAGCCTCCAATATGACATAGTTGGGTAAAATTAAGGATGGTAACCTGTTGTGATAGACAGTAGGGAGGGAGTGACCTCTGACCCTGGGTTTCCTTTCTTTTGCTTGAATCATAACAAACCTCAAACACAGATGAATTTCTTTTGCTATTGCAATAATATGTCTTTTTATTTTGGAAGTAAATAAAGTCTAGAATGTCTGCATATGTGTATTGGTAACAAAATATTTTATACCTTTAAGACAGCTACAAAACCTGACTCCTCTTTCCTGAGGAACTGTTCCGGGTTCTTTGTGTCTACAGGGCCTTGCAAACACCCTTTTCTTCTCGTTGGCCCACATGGGAGCACGATCATAATATCCAGTGACATGAAGTACAGTAACATGTTGTTCTACCTCTAACAGGGCTGGTATTTGAGAAAAGTCAAGGTCCACACATGGAAGCATCCTTGATAAATTCATTGACAGAGCCTGAGAAAACGGGCAATGTTTCGGGCTCAAAGCCCAATTGCACCTTTGGTGCAATTTTCTATAGCAAGGTGAGTCAATGGATATGCAGAAAAGATTGAGGGGGGAGATATGGAAACCACACATGTTACTACATCTTATAGGTTAAAAATTTTCCATCTCCATCTGTTCCTTAAAGGGAAAGTTGGATTTTGTGAGTATATTTTTTCCACAAAAAAAAGTATCTGCTTTCTGTATAAAATTAGAGCTATTTATCAGACAGCCAAACACCTGCAAGCCAAATATTTCTGGCAGAAAGTATTGACCCTCTCAGGAGGATGGGGGTTTGGTGCTTCATTTCCATGCTGTTTGTGAGGGGCTCACAAGTGCCACATTTTCAGTGTCTTGTGTGCCGGAGCTTGAGTGGGGGCAGGACCACATGTGACAGCAGTGCTGCTGTGGAACAGAATTTGTGTGAGTGTTGGGGAAGATGAAATAGGAAAGCCTTATAGACATGATTACCTTGCAAAAGATGCTGAAAATATGGAAAGTATAATCGAAATTGAGATGAAGACAAGGTTTGAGTTGAAGAGTAACAAAGAAACAACGGTATAGCTGACTGAAGGTAATCCTCCTTCTTGATAGAACAATACCCTCTGCCTAGGCAGGTTCAAAGGTCAGAAAAAACCCTGCCTGCCTGGAAGAAGATTCCAAAAAGCAGTTTTTTAAGGTTTAAAATATAACCTTGTATGGTAATATGATGATTCTTATAGGTTGCATGTAAATGTTGTAGAGTTTGTAGCTTGTCTCAGATTGGTTAAAGAGAATTAGAATATTCAACAGAGAAGATTATTTATTGTATTGTAAACAGCAAATCGGTCTCTTTTTACTCTCTCTTTTTACCTCTTTCTCTCTCTTTCTCTGACCTGCTTTGAGCTGTGTCTTGCAGCCCAGCAGGCCTCTCATACTCTTTCACAATAAATTCCCATGCTCTAAATACATCTTTAGAGATCTCCCGTTTCTATTTTACCCTCATAACCAAATCCCACAGAGTTAAATCCTACGTGTGAGAGCTGATATCCCCCTCCATTCCTTCTGCAAGACTAGGATCTGCATGCAAGCAAGCCAGAGCAGTGAGGATGCTCAAGGACCTTGGGCTGGAAAAAGGTTCCAGGATCAGGTTAAGCAGATGGGGATTCTGATACAGCACTGCAGAGAACAGTCATATCTTCAAGCAAACCTACCATTTGCATGGTTAATGTTTTTTGCTGCGAGTTTTCAGATAGAACCTTGGTTATTTTACTGTTATAAAAACAAATCTTTTCAGATTTTCCGATTAAAAACAGATCAATAAGCTCAAATAGTTTTTGGAAAGTATTGGGCCTCACTCTGCTCCATTAAACTCAGAAACATTAATTAGGCGGTGGTTTATCTAGAACAGGAGGTTGGTAATGCTTGCATTTAGATTAGATATAAGAAAGAAGTTGTTTACAACAAAGGTGGTAAAACACTGGCATGAGTTTCCCAGAGAGGTACTCATCCCTGGAAACACTCAAGGTCAGGTTGGATGGGGCTCTGAGCAGCCTAGTTTGTGGAAGAGGTCTCTGTGCATGGTATGGGTATTGGAATAGATGGCCCTTAAAGGTCCCTTCCAGCCTAAATGACTCTCTGATTCTATAGATTTTTAACTAATGGTTCTATCTAACTACTATTTATTTTTTCAGAATTGCATTTTAGTTTTGGTCAAATTGAGTTTTGAAAAACAGCTGTCAAATGAAAAAATAATCAATAAAAATATCCTTTTTCCCCCCAACACAAAATATTTAGTTTAGCTTCAAAATAACAGCTTCATTTTTTTGGTTTGGGCTGTTTCATAGGTTTAAAAGCTTTTTCTCTTTCCCTTTAAAATTTAGAGCAATTTAAAAATGGACAGATTAAAAGCTTGTTTTGAAAGTTTTTGAAAGTGTTTTGGCAGTTCTAAAATGAATGAATCAATTTTGAAAATACTAAAATGAAGTGCTTTGACATTTTAATTTTTTTCTGCATTGTTTCATCTGGGACTATTTGCTAAATTCCATTCAAATTCATGAAGAGTCTCACTAACCCTGAAATTCATTTGTGTGGTGAATTTATTATTTGTCAGACAGCAGTGGTTCATTAAACTCTGCATCAGTTCAACCTTAAATAATGGGAGAGAATTCTTAATAAGACCTTGTTCATATACAGCTCCAGTTCTCACTTACCTGATAATTACTGCCCTGAGGCCCACTCAGCTGTGCAGAGTCACATTTGCTCCTCTGGGAGAAGAGGTCGCAAGACAGACCTCAGCCCCCTGAGCTGGTGTTGCTTCCTCCTCTCTACCCAGGAGTAGTCTTCCTCCTGGAATACCCATTATAGCTTGCACCAGTGTTTCTGTAGCCTTTTCCTAAGCTCTGCCTTTCTGGCTCTGGCTGCTCCTGCCATCAAAGGAAGACTCTTTGCTGTTCGTGTCACTATTTATGGTCACTGTACTTCTTACGCCTTATTGATTTCTTTCTCATCTTTTTACAATTAGTGAAGATTGGCTTGTTTGTACTCTAACTGGTTTAAGTATTTCTAAAAGCCATTCACCTGCAGTAGCAGTCAACAGCTGGCATGCCAACATTTTTGTCTTTTTTGGCTGCTCAGCTTCACCAAGGCTATTCACAGCTTGCACTTTGCTAAGGTCGTTGGTATCACCCTTACACATTTCCTGTATTACAAGAGGATCTGGTTCCAGTAGTTAACAAGTCAAAAAATATTCCTGGGGGAGGAGAGGAACTAGGAAGGTAAGTGTGTTCCACATGAACATTTTATTTTGGGAATTGCTGCCTTCATCCATGGGAGAAATAATTGTGATGAGGCATAGGTCTGAAATGTGGTACTCTGGATCACACAGAAATGCCTTTGTACTCTGAATGTTCCAGTCCAGCTAGGCCAGGGTATGGTGGGACGTCAACTGCTGGCCACTGCTCAGTGCCTGGATCTATAAATAGTCTCTGGATCAAACTTTGCACTACTGTAATTTGGAATAGCTCCAGTAAAATCAGTATCTCCATATTTATTCTCTTGAAATTTAAAGCCAGGTTTGGCCCACTATGTGGACACAGAGTCCAACTGTAAACTAGGGCCAGCCTGACTTATGGGAGGGGAGATGAGAACTAACTCTCCTACAGTTAGTTAGCCTCAATCCTCACATGTCTCCCAGATATAACTGTTCTGACCTCAGTGGAATTGATCTTAATTTATGCCACTGTAACTGAGATTGCAGTGTGCATTGTTTGAATTCTGTTGGGTGCGCCTTCTTCCAGATGGAAACTATTTGCAAACTATAACAGCCTCTTTCCTAATGTTGAGGCTTGCCATATCTGAAATTTTTGGTGGGGCAGGGGTGTGGAGAAAAGAATATAATGCCAACTTTGTGCTTAGTGCTACCTAGTGATGTTAAGTTCTGCAGTGTTCTATTAAATTATCAGTGCCTAATTAGGGGATTAGAAGGCTCCCATCCTCTCATCCTAATTAGAGAATGTGTTCCAAGCTCACCCAAAAGAAGGGAGGAGGTAGCTTTATGAAATTCAGAATGACAATGTGGTGATTCTGTGCAGGCCTTTTTTCTTATATGAGCGTTCCTGCTAATTGATTTTTCTTGCGTCTGCAGCTTCTGTTTTTTCCAGCTTTACATATTACATTGCTGAAGCATTTGATGAATGGGATGCTGTGCAGCTGAAAGATCACATGTCTCAAATGGCTCACTTGGCGTTCCCAGACTGAACTGACTGGCAGAGTTGCAGCTCTCTGACAAGGGATTTTCTCTCAGAAGAGTACTGTAACTCTTAAATAAAGGCAAGATTTTAGCAAGATATTATACTCGCATATATGAGTGTATCTGTCTATATACACAAGTATTTGTGTCTGGATATATAAACCACTCTGTCCTCCTGTAATTGCACTGGAAATGTTCAGTTTGTCAGCCTGACTTTTTTCCCTGTTAGCAAGAAAATTTGGCCAGGGGTTTTGGCATACCATAGGAAATCACATTAAGCATAAATGGCAGGGCAAGGTTATAACCTGTAACACTATGCTGGGGTGGCCTGTTGCAGAGTTAGAGGCTGAGGTGTGAGGCTGGTGCAGATAATTATTTGCAAGTGAAGCCCAAAATGAAGCTCAAAGCTGCTTTGCCTATTTACTCTTTCAAGAGGTATTTAGTGAGTATTTTTTCTTTTGAAAGCTTATTTAGAAAACTTCAGTTGCAGGGCTTGTAGTCAACCTCCACAAATCAAACCAGAATATTTCTTAATTTTACCTACAAGTACACTCATGGCATATTCCTACTTACTCTACTTTACAATGTTTTGTAAACCTTTTCTATAAACTCACGTACGAAGTGACTGCTGAGAAGCATCTTTACAAAGATGGAGATGTTCAGCTGCATGGAAATAAAGCATGGGATCACCCAACCAGAAATAGGAGTAGGGTGGTGGAACTTTCCTCTGATCAGCTCTGGAGTTGCTCTGCTCAGCAGGAAGTTAGACATACTCTTAAAGAAAAAAGAGGTGCCAAGAAATTGTTTGCACCATCTGTAAATTTTGTGTCCTAAATTTGTCTCCTGAAATACTGAATTGAATGCAGATGGAGCAAAAACCCTAAAACAAACCAAAACCAAGAACATTTTTGGTTTCAAAGCCTTCTTATTAATTTGTCTTTGCCCTTTTTTTTTTTTTTTGGTAATTTTTGATTTAATTTGCTTACTAGACCCTTTAGCCCAAAAGGAATATTTGAATGCACCTTTGAAAGGAATTTGGCTCAGAATTGTAAGGCAGGCTAGTGAAGAGCCTGGTATTAAAATAGACACAAAGCACACTGCATGAATTGGCTTCCTGGATGCCATTGAAGCACAACCTGAACTTTGCCTTGTGGAGTAGAAAAATTGAAGGGCACAATAAAAACTTTCACCACAGCCAGGGCTGTAATGGATCTGCTGTGTCCCATCCTTTTACAGCAGCAAACAGGATCTGGTGAAGGTCACCCACCTACACCAGCTTTTCTTCTGTCTAAGGCTGCACACCTTTGTGTGGAGTCACTTGTGAGTTATCTTTCTGTGAGGAGAGGGCAATCTGGATTTTCATGCCTCAGTCAGTAGAAAAACTATTCAAACGTTATTGGATATCACTAAAGGCAACAGAAAAATAACATTTTGTATTTGTAAGTTTTGGCTTACACTTCATGGTAAGGTCTGACTAGGACTGAGGTGTTTGGAAGGTTTGTACTACAGCCTCCTTTAATAGTATAATCCAGAGCTGGATGGTGAACATAGGTATGAGATTGATGGCAGCAGCCACTGCCCAGGGAAGTTCAGCTGACTCCGTAGGGAGCTATGGATTGTCCCTACAGGAACACCATCTCTTCCTATAGTGCAGAGCAGCAGAGGTTTATGGAATGCCAGTCAATTCTTGCAAGAATTTCCAGATTAGCAGCACCCCAAACACTTCGCGCATCCTAGAAAGCTTAAGATGCTGTGGACACAAAAGGTCATTTAAGGACTGCCCTAGCATAGGCCCAGCCATATCTGATTCATTTCTGATTGACATTAATCCATTCTGTTTTTAAAACCCTGGTGACAGAGCACCTCCATAGCCTCCCAAAGGGCAAGCTATGCCTGAGTTGTTCTTAGTATTATAAAGCTTTTCCCAGTAACCTCTAGTACAATTCTTTCTTGCTGCCAACTGTGCTGTTTTTACTTCTTTTCTGTTAAGCTAATTTTTTCATTTTTATACCAACCTATTCTGTGTATGCAGACAGTTATCCCAGGTATCTCTTCTGCACACTAATTATCTCTAATTATTCAATTTTACCTTTTAAGTTGTGTTTTCTAGATTTTTGGTTCTTCTTAGAGTTCCATCTAATAGTAGCCTGTTCCATCACTAATAACTTTCTGGAAGTCATGTGGTCAACACTGGACCCTAGTACTTCAGCTGAAGCCTTACCCTGGTCACGGGCTAGTAATGGCTTTTTTCAGTCCATCTTGCAGGGCTGCTTTCACCAGACGTGCCAATGACTGCTTTCAACATTTAATTGTAAGTAGTTGAAGCTACTTATAATTAAATTATTACTTGATATAATTAAATAATTACTGAAGGCTGAACTGATGCTAAGAGAAGCCAGACATTCATCTGGCATAAAATTGATGCAGTGTCTTAATGTCTATAAATAATACTAACTTCCAAATCTGAGCACAGTGAACATGTTTACAAATGCCCTGGCATGACAACATCAATGCCTGAGTCTCCTGAGCTGTTTCACTACAGGTGCTGCTTCTGCCAGCTGCGTCCGTGTCTCAGTCTGAAGCTGCTTCATTGTTGTGATGCACATAAAGCCCAGTGCATGAATGATGGATGTTTGCATAATTAATACCAATTGTTTAACCAGAAGCATTTGCTGCATGAAGTATTAAAATCACATTGCATCCAAGTACTCCTGTGTTTTCCTGGTTTATGGATACTAATGCTTAAAAAGCTAATCAAAATATTATAATTAATGAATTAAATTCTGTTAAAATGTACAAGCAGTGTGTTATATTCAAAATGTCACCAGCTCTGATCAACTCTAAATTTGAAAAACATGTTTAAGGCTTCACAAAATAATCATAACATTATTGCAATTAACAATGTAATTAAGATTTACAGGTTGCACAATTCATTTCACATGTATAACAACTGAAATTTAATTAGTAAAACAAAATTGTGCTAATTAGCAATATTTTCAGAACCAAAAATGTTCAACAATGAAATTTGGATAGTATCTTTTTCCTTTCTTACCATTCTTAGCTGGATTGTTATTCTGCTTCTGTGTTGTTAGATTTACAGAACTTTTTGGTTGTACTTTACTGTAGGGGAAAAAAATGAAGTTTTTTAAAACTGCAGGTCTTTAGCTGATAAACCATATTATTTCATTTAAAATTGTTCTTCTTTTATCCTCGGTGGCCATTGTACTTGCTGCTGCATGTTCTTATCTATACCTTGATCATATATTCATTTAAGTCATTGTATAACAGAAAGAGCATGTTATATTCACGGATTTATGAGATTGAACGGTTTTGGAGATTGATTGCTGTAGTCTCATTTAAGACAGTGTAACTTAGTTGTAGGCTCAGCTGAAGCCTTTCAAAATAGAATGGATCAAGGAATACTTCTTATTAAGAGTATGTTTTACTAAAATCAGGCAACATCCTTTTCTGTTACTACAAATGAACATGTAGCAATAGAGCTCCATTGTTTTAATGATTTTCCAGCTTTATTTAAGTGTATTGGTAGATTCCCTACCTTGATGTGGTGATGAAAAAAGACATCTTTGATAGCTACTTACTCTCAAGAGAGATTAAAGTGCTTAAAATTTGATCTCTGTCTGAGAGGTGACAGGGTAGATAATTCCATTTAATCAAAACAGATATGAAAAACAAATTATGAAAAATCACATGTGAAAAAATATGAAAATCAAAACAGGTTATTGTAACTGCTCCATAGTCTCTCCTACTGGTCTACCCAAAGACCTTCAGTATAATCACTCTTCTGAACACTGTTACTACTTTGCACTGGCTTTGTTGCAAATACTCAATGCAAGAAAACAACGCTTCAGGTGTCTTTCGACATTAACATTTACTCATGGTCATGGAACTTCTGCAGGTCACACCTCACTGTGTGAGCAGTCTGAAGAACCACTAGAAATATAGATATTTTTGTTTTTGAAGGAGTCTTTAATGTCTAAAAGGACACAGCTTACAGAACTGGGCTGTTAGACAGCAGCTCATGACTTGCATTATGTTATATTGACAATGTCTTGGCAAATAAGATGCTGACAAATTGCTTTGCAATGAAAGCATAAACTGTAAAGAATATTGTGCAAGGCAGACAATATAAGGAGGCACCCTCCAGTCTCCAAGGACTTGCATTTTTTTTATTGCTTACCATATTTTTTCTAATATTTCTAATATTTTGTGCAGTGTCTCATTTGGGAAGTGGGAATTTTTTTTCTGTTCTGCCTCATGCAAAGCCCTCATCAAGATTCTGAGCCCAACACCATTTGTGTTTGTCAGGTGATGTAAAGGGAACCCAAACTGCTGAGTTACAGCGGCCAGAAGCTTTTGCAGGGCCTAACATCACAGACTGAAAGATTCTAGGTATTCGAAGAGGTAATGTCAAGGAAGATTCAGGTTAGATTTTAGGTCTCCAGAAGTGCAGGTGCATCCATTTTATTTGGATGTTATGGAATACCCATCCTGGTCTTAACAAAAACCTAAAATTAAGAATAATAAATAAAATAAAACCTCCTACAAAAACCCACCATCATTAAGTCAAAAGCAAAGGCAATATGCAAATTAGATTCGCTGCTGAGATGTGCCAGATGTGAGGGTCTCTCGCAGCCCCTTCACTACTGTTTTTGGGGTCAGATCTTGAACTGGTGCTAAATTCCTCACCTTTGAGTGGACCCAGCATGGTTCATTGGTACTGATTTGTGTTTGCCTCCCTTTGGTAGGAATGGGGCTCTAATTACTAGACTGTTCTGTTACTTATCAATGCTCTATCAACCTTGTGATTATCAAAACTGCAGACAAAGTGATATTTTTAAGATGCACTTAGACAGCTTAAAACAACTAATTTTAAAATATTGCTGAGTTTCAGAGTTCAGCCATTCTGGAAAGCTGTTTTTAAAGAAATGAGGTGTGTAGCACCAGTTTACTGTGCAGAGAAAGATGACTGTTTTCAATTTCTGTCTTTCAAAAACAAGCAGAAAATGGGGAGAATATATATTTTTTTAGCCTGTTAAAATCTGTAATTAAATAAGCTTTCCACTAAGATAACATATGGAAAACACTGATTCCAAAGAAAAACTAAATTTAGAAAGGCTTGGATTAGTGAAAAGGGAGATAAAGATGGAAGTAGCCTATAAATAAATGTTATAATAGAAATCACAGCAAAATAACACTGTCCTTTCTGTCATATTTTTATGCTCTAATGAAGCCCTATTACATATTTCCGTGGCCCACTCTTTGATGAGTTCTTCAGTATTCCCTGCTGCAATAAGCAGTCATTTGAAGTACCTGGGACTGGCCTCTCCCAAGACACCCAGTGTGGATTGTTCCCTAACTACTGATTTTTACCATTTCAATGGCACAAAAGATTCTGTGTTTTGACATGGAAATCCTTATAACTCTAAAACTGAATTAAGTAATGCTCCAATCATAAAATGACAGCATGAAAGCAGCTCTTTCACTGATGTGGTGACTGTAGACTTGCTTGACATTATTCTGCTATCAAAATTTGACTGGGTATATGTTTTGACATCCAGACAACGGGGACACTGATGGAAACTGATGGACCCAATGTGAAAAGACGAAAAGCTGGCTGCAGGAGGACACTCAGAAAATTAATAGGTGGATTGTAAAAAGCCTCTTTCCCAAAGGGCAAAGTCAATAAAGCGAGGACTGAATAAAACCGCCAAAAAACTGAAAGAGAAATGCACAGAAAAAACAATTCTTATAAAAATAGAGAAGAGATGGTGAGGGGGTTTCAGAGCTCAGTAGGTGCAGGCTGAGGAATAGTTAATATGAACCTGAATAGCTGACATTCAATATTAATAATTTTGCTTCTGCCACAGCTTTCAAAAATAATTTTGTTGATACTGTAGAGAACCTCATTATTAAGCATTTTTATCTTGTTCACACTTTTAGTCTTTTCCTTAATTTCTACCATAAATGTGTTCCAGAATACTGTGAACAAAATGCCATCCACAGGAGGACTAGCATTTTTAGATATTTTTTTTAGGGAGGACATTTCAATTTAGAACTTCAAGACCTTATCTTATTTCCATCAAAGAGCCATTTAAAGCAGTTCTGCTTGCACATTTTTAGAGCATATTTATATATAAACTTCAAAATCTTCAAGATTAAAAAAACAACAAAAACAAATTCAGTTTTGGAATCAGCCAGAAACATATTCTTCACCTATTTTACCCATTCTGAACTGAGAATTTGTTTCTATCATAGATTGGTCACTTTTCCTTGTCATCAAATGGCATATGTCATAGGTAAAGGACTTGTGACAGGGCTTAAGGCAGAACTGTGTTAAATTATGCAGTGCCAAGAATCCAGTATTTGCACAGTAAACTAACTCCTCTTCTCCAAGTAAATGATAACATTTACATATTTTGCCACCTGCTGACATCGTGTTTCCTTTTGCACTGACTCCAGACTATTTCTAAAGCCAGTCTGAGAGACTCAATATTCTCATATTTTGGAGTATTCTCTGAAGTCCCTAAACTGCAGATTTTAGAAATTGTGAAACTGGTATAGCTAATGTAATTACATATTTACTGGTTTCTTTTATTCTCCTGTAGGCCTCCAGTGATGGCCACTGCTTGATACAGGACACCTGTCGGCAAAACAGACCTTTGAGTTGTTCCAGACTGGCCAATCCTATTGTTCTGTGCAAAACACCACACCAAACCGGAACAACCGTACAAAGAAGCCTCAATCAGACATCCAAAATACTAAATAACAAGAAACAATTCTATTACCAAGAAATGATTCTCAGATCAAAATACTGAAAATCAACAAAAAGGACAAAATAAGTTTTGTGAAAGTAACTTGGCTTCATTTTCTATAGTTCTTGCCTAGAACATTTCCATTGATAGAGTTGCTAAGTGCATTCTATTTACAAATATAAACACTTGATTTTGATCAGCAAAAATGCATCAGCACACTTGAACAGTGTCAATGATGACATAATTACACTCACAATTTCCTCTCTGTAATGATTTTTAAATGTCAGCAGTCATTTTTTGTCTAATTGTAGCCTGCATGTCAGCACTTCCTCTTAAACAGCATGATCCTCTCTGCTGGAATTTCACACCTCTCCACTCACTCACTCACTCACTTCACCAGTGAAGATAATGAAGATGATAAAGGGCTCCAGGATATTTTCAGTCCTGTGCTGCTTTACCATTTAAAATCAAGCAGGCAGAATGAGAATTTTTTTTTTAATGTAGAGACTTTGATCAGTTGACTATAAATAATTATTTGATTTTAATGAACAAATCAAAAAGTAGTTTTCATTTTTCAGACCCCCTGCTAGTGCTTTACTACTAACCTGTTAAAAAGCTGAAGCTTGTGATAAAAATATTCTCACACATTGAGACCTGAACTCACTCACTGAAGGAGAAGGCTGACCCTGCAGTGCCAGCCCTTGATCACTTCAGTGTTTAACACAGGGCAAAGCAGGTGATGCTTGCTCTTCAAAGGCAGCCTGGTTAGAGATGTTATCACTACCCTCTCTTGCTATAACCTAGAAAGTGACTTTTCAAATGCTATTTTGCAAGGCTCCAGGCCCCAGAGCCCACAGCATAACAAGCAGGTGCACCTCAGAGCTCTCTTCTTCCTCCCACAGATCACAGACCACATCATCAAGTGTATGGAAGTGGATCACTTGTGCAGTGAACTGGAAGCTCTGCACGGACGTTAGCAGCAAACATTTTCCACTCACCTGAACACATGTTGGAATTGGAAGCATGGGCCAAGGAGGCCTCCTTCAGTCCAATTTGGCTACAACTCTTCTTCAGCTCTCTGATGATGCGTAACTGTAGGGTGTAGGAAATAAATCTTATAATTTACTGGCCCATTTAATAATGAAACAGGTGAAAAGCCAGAAGGAATTCATGCTTTGAAATAAAATAATAAAATAAGGTTGAGATGTCTGATAAAAAAAGAATACTATCGAGTATCAATACAAATACGCACATATAATGACATATCAATTAGTTGTCTGAATAGGTTCCTGAAAGCTAGAAGAATAAAAAATGAATAAATTGAATAAACACAGGTGAGGGGGTGGGAGTGTGTTTCCTATGGCCCATGATAACATTCATTATTTCCCTCTGTGACATTGTCATCACATGTGACTCCTACATACCCAGATATCTGTGTACACACAGGTGTGTGGGGCTGTGCACAGATTCACACAACACAAATTCAGATCTGGTCTCTTTGTGGTTTATGCTGCATTTTGTGCCCTATACTTTGAATTTTCTTTTTTTGCTGAATTGGTGCCTCAGAAATCTTCTGAAGCTCTTGAAAAGGGCAGGGGTGGGTTTTTTTTTTAACAACTGCAACCTGTGCACCTGTGAGATGTGTGGATGCATAGAGACAATCTGAAAAGAGATGCTCCTGTCACCCCACTACAGAGGGATGTCCCCAAGGAAACAAAGCAAATCAAAGACACCAACAGCCAAGCAATCAAGGGCAAAAGAAACCAGTCTTTGAGTACTCCTTGGAGAATATGAGTGCTCCAGACAGAGGAAGACCTGCCATAGGGAACATGATGTGTGCTGCTAGCTTGCTTCTGCCCACTCTTGAGAGAACAGGAGTTAAAATCTAAAAATAATAAAAGCTGAAAGACTATGTATGACATGAACCTAGAACATAGAGAACTTCCCTTCTCCCCTACCCATTTATTTCCCAATTTTATACCAAAGTAAAAAGTAGACATTATTTAAATTAGTTTTAAATTAGATGTAATACGCTCAAAGGCAAGTCAGCTATTCTGGATTGTTACCTCAAAGTTAGCAATGAGTAGGCTCCACTTCTGTGCACTACACCACGGAAATGATCAACACCTCCCTGCCAGGTTGCTCAGCTAAAGGTAAATTGAGAAAAGGGAAAGCAAGGTAAGAGCCATTTCTGGAGTCTTCTGCAGATCCAGGTGGCTTGCTGAAGGCTGTGGAAAGGTTTTTCTTAAGGCTAATAAGGTAAAAAGGCTTCTTTGAAGAGCCTGTTCTTCTGTTTCCATAAAAAAGCAAAAAGGACATTTACCATCAGTTTGCCTCTTTGGGATTACCTGCAGAAGGACAATCAAACCCCACAGAGAGCTGCGATAATGCTCAATTACCCTGGCCAGGAGGTTGGTTGGTTTTATGTGTCTCTGTGGTTTGGGGTTTTTTTGGGGTGGGGTGGTTGGGTTGGGGGTTTTTTGGGTGATTTTGGGGGTTGGGGGGGGGCCGGGTTGTTTGGTTTTCTGGTTTTTTGGTTTTTTAATCTTTTTTCGTTTAGTTTAGTTTATTGTTGAGTCTCTCTTTCAGCTGGAGCTGAAACCCCAGCTTTTTAATGAACCAAAGGCAAATTGCATATTACACACACCCACCCCCAACATTTGAACATGAGGAAATTTGCAAAGGGAAAGGGGAAATGGAGTTTTCTGTTTCAATGGACCAAGGGTATTCGATTATTGATGTTACCCATAGGAATTGAGCTTATGTTTGACATTACAGTCGAGCATTCCTGTAGCTTCAGACAAATAAATAAAGGCTGCTGAGAGGATGACATGCTGTTCATTTATTGTCTAGCAGTGGTAGGTTCAGCCTGTAGGAGAACAGAAACATTCCCTATACTACCTGAAACAGGTTTATAGCCTTGTAAAAGAAGGCTGTCACGGATTGTGCAGTTTGGCAGATTATTCATGGCTCCGTCACTGCATACAGAGCATGGGCTTCTGCTGCATCTGAGGGTGCTTGACATCTCTTAAAGTTATGCCAAAAGTATTGCAAGTTGGCCTCTCAGAAAATGAGGCACATTAAGTCAGAGAACACATCTGAAAATATCAGTTGATTTGCTCCATATGAACTTGAATTGAACCTCAACCTAACAAAACAAGACATATTAAAACATAAAGATAGCTGAATAGTAACCATGACAACACTTCCAAAAAACTCATAGGTATAGCCAACATTTATGCATATATACTGCGAGGGAAAAAACATTCTTTTCTACACTTATTAATACCAGGTCCTGCTGTGTGCCTGACTTTTCATCAGCAAAACTGTATGTTACACAGGGCTTTCCAGATATTAATTTACCTTTGAAGTTTTTTGCTATTCCGATAAGACCCATGCAAAAAAAAATCAGTCAAAATGTTCCAAGTTTTAGGCTTGGGTGCAATATGGTCTCAAAATATTGCCTCAATTTTAAAAGTCTGTCTTGTGGCAAAATCTGTGCTGCAACTATGTGTTGCATTCCACTGAGCCATAATAACAGTTATAACACTTTAATTTCTTTAATTTTTTAATTGTGACAAAAAGAGTGACATTTTTTCATTGCTGTAGTTTAGGAAGATGAATGCCAATTTTTAAATAGATTATTATGTTAAATGAACTTTTATTCCATCTAGATGTCTGCTGTTTTTTAGTCTTGGGACTAAAGGATGATTCCTTAATTTGAACTCTTGTCAATACTGATGTCAAGTGCTTTATGTCTCATTTTTATAACCAATTTCATCCCAATGGAGGGCATTTTTAATCCCCTCTTCTCTGACTAATTGAGGAACACAGCCCTTTTCATCAGTTTGGAGAGGAATATGTTTATTTTATTTTTAAATACTCTGCCAAGAGACATTTTCCTAAATTAGTCTTTTCTAATCTTTAATTAGTATCACAAATACTTTTGCTGCCTGTACATTCTTCCAGTGAAAGGTTGTATAGAGCAGTCACTGCATTCTGCATATCCTGTGGGATTGTGTGATGAGCTACACACTCCCCTTTTCACACAGTGAACAAAAGAGAAATTCTTGCCTTCTTTTATTTCTTTCTTTTCCTTAGGTCTGAAATGCTAAAACTATAGGTGCAGTCCTGAGGGCTGAATATTGATGCTCAGACCTTCTTGGGTGGGACCAGAGTTGATGCAGGTCTGTGATTCATCTGCCATCTCTTCTTTTGCAATTACATTGCTTTTCTGACACTTCATATATTTACTTCATAGCACAGATGCAGTGTTTACTACTTCTTTGGAGACATAATGAATTGCAAACACAATGTCCTTTTCCCTAACAAGACTAGAACATAAATACTTCTGTCGCTATCAACTGGGAGCACTGCACATATGTAATTCCTTATGTATTTTTATATGTGTATATATTTTTATAGATATAAAATACATAGAATATTGACAATGTGCTAAATTAGCCCATTAATGAGCTGGATACATGTCTTTGGCATCAGCCACTTCTATTACAAAGCTTCTATTGCTATTAGAAGCAATAGCAAAAGCAGCAAAAATCTCCATTCTCGCACTATTAATGCATAAAATTCTTAGCTCATCTGTGATAAGCTATGTTAAAATTTTGCCAACTAGAACTGCAATCATACCTTTTAATCCACTCTGCTTTGGAAATGAGACCTGGCTTGCATCTGGGCTATCGTCAATAGCTCTGCTTGCAGTCTCAAAGCAGTGGTTTCCGTGAGGTCTATCCATCCTGCAGGGGGAGACCTTAAATATAACCTGGTGTTTAATTTGTCCTGACTTTCTCTGTTGGCTTTTCCCAGGCTAAAGCCAGAGTGTATGCTTACACATAAGGAGTATGGATAAAATGGGTGCCATGACTGTAAACTGCTGCCCAAATTAGCACAATGGTACAGTTACTATTAAAACAAATTGCCTGGTGTTGTTAAGTGATCTCCAAAAGCTGGACTTGGGAAGATCTCATGGTCTTAACCATAGGGATCTATTTCTTGCCTTTTCAAAATACAGAGCTTGAAATAGAAAACTTTAATTGCCCTTTCCACTTGCCTATTCTAGGGTTCATGTAGTTTAGATTTAATTAATTCTCGGATAAAAGGTCTGGTATATAAGCACCAGTTATGAGTGACAGCTGCAATGATGGTGCCTTCCACCACCTGTTGGGTTTTTTTGGTCTAAATTCTCCTTTCCTTAGTGTGTGTAACCCTGCTCTACTTTGAGGTCAGCAGGAATATGTAATCCTAAACATCCCATCCCCACCTGGATGCTCCCTTCCTTTCTTCATCCAGCACTTATTCCAATGCTGCTGTAAAGGTACCATGAGACAGTGCTAAGGACACAAATGCAGCTCATTAATTGTTCTAGGAATGAGAAATGAAAGAGTTGTGACACCCTACAGGCATTAGGGACAGAAGAATCATGGCTTGAGCAACAAAACCCTGTCAATCTTCTTGGTGCAACCCTCTCTTTGGCTTTTCATTCACCCTGGTGTAGCGGTGGTTCAAGCTCAGAGAATGACATATCCCCTGAAGAATTTCTGGGGGCCTAGAAAGTGAGGCCCCTCGGAAGGTAGAGTTAAGTTTGGCCTTGGAAAGGGAGTCGAACCCCCCTGCTTGCCTCTCAGTTAACAATAGTATCTTGTGTCTCACTCTTTCCTCCTTTCCTTCTTCCTGACTGCATCCTGACCTTCGACCCTTCTCCGTGTCCTCCCCTGTACCGTTATGAGATAAGTTGTAACCCTCAGAATAAAAGTCTGAATGTTGGGCTATTCCGGGTCTTTTGCCCCTGAGCCCAAGCAGAGCGGACGCTCGTGTCTTGTGTCTGATTTGGGGCTCCGGGCAAAGGAACACTCTCTCTCTCAGAAGCTGTCCTGGTTTAGGGCAAATATTTAGGAGGAAACCTCTGGGGGATCTCCTCTAGGAAGAGCTGATTCCAATCGCCCCTCTCCCTACAGGTC
>JAHLSL010000045.1:1637529-1845135 GCA_025920805.1 Petroica traversi | reverse complement strand
TCTGAGTCCGGTTCAGTTCTCCAGTGGCGGGGGCCGATTGCCAGGCCCGGCTGTAGGAGTCGGCGAGGGCGGGGGGGGGGCCCCCGGGCGTTCCCTGGTGTCCTGGGCCCACACGATGCCAGCCAGTCCCAGGAAGAGGAAAAAAGGAAAAAATACCCAGCAAAAGAAACAAAGTCTCTCCCTGCAAAAAGCCGGGAAAAATCCGAGGAAAAACCCTCCACTGTGAGCTCTTCCAGCACCCACACCAGAGAGAGTAAAAAAACAGAAAAAAAAAGAAAAAGAAAAGAGATAACGCTGTCCGCTGGAATGTAGCCTTGCTTCGTAGGAGTAGGAGTAAAGGTATCCTGCAGACAAACGGTGAGTGTTTTGGTTTTTTTTTCCTCCACCTTCACTCTCTGTCTTTCTGGGACAACTTACAGCTGCAGAACTCAAGGTCCAGCATAAGCAAGAGGACGATTTGGGATACAAACAGGTCATATGGCCAACCCAGGACAGAAGCTCTCCGGTTTTTAGGACAGCGGCCACCATCCCAGGGAAGCCCGGCTCGTGGCGAGGGGAAAAGAAGTCCCTAGCTGAAGCTGACTTCACGAAAAGGAAGCTCTCAGAACAAGCCACCAAGCCGACGGCCGTCCCTGTGGTCAGCTGTCCGGCCCGCGCCACCGGCCACACCCTAGGACATTCTACGGACCTGAGCCCCCACGATAGCAGCAGCTTGTGCCCACTGCTGGCACCATGTTCGCTGCCATCAGCTTCTGTGACCAATGCCCACTCAGGCTGCTGGGCAGGCAGAATTCCAGCCTGGAATCAGCCATAGCACTGCTTCACCTTTGAGTGTCACCAGCACCAAATGAAATGGGAATCAAGGCCCTTCCATAGCTATCCAGTGCCAGCATCCTTCCTTCTGTAATGCAGTTGGCTCAAGAAAACTTTTAATTGAGAGCAAGGTTAGCTGGGATTTATGTTGCTGTGATGCTCTAAAATCTTTAGTGATATGGAGTTTGTAGTTGCCAATACCCCCCCTTCTCCTCCCAGGCAAGACAGCACCACCTTAGCACAGCCTGTACTAAGAGTTCCCAGCCCAGCTGTGCAGGGCAGTGCCATGAAAGTCTCTGCATTGCGCTGTGCTGCTTGCAGTGCCACACCAACCTGGCTGTGATCTACTCCAACTGGGCTTGTGCAAAAATCCCAGCTCTCTGCAGTAAGATTTAAATTCTGGTTTGCAGAGAACATGGAGAAATGTTCTGTCCCGCAGTCTGCTGTGAAAAATTACCACTTCCCCAAATGATTAAGGTCTTTAGGAGACAATCAACAAACTGACTTATTTCTCCAGTAAATGGGAAAAACACACCCCTTACTGCTGCAGAAGTTCCTAAATGAGGCACAGCTGGATGGCTGCCAGTAAAGCCTTAGTATAGTAGTTGGCTGGGGAACAAGGATGTCCTAGCAACCACGTGTTTGTTAGTGAGGATGCTGCATAATTTTTAACAAATGGTTGTGAGCTAAGGCTGGGAGTGGTGGTGCAGTGATAAGGGAGGTCTGCTTCCCAGAGATTTACACAGGAGCTGCTGCAGAGAAGGTAAGCACTCTGCATGGAAAGCAGTGCTGCAACAATGGGACCTTAGATGTTTAAGGCTAAAGAGTACACATTTTGCAGGTGTACTTAACTCTTTCTTCTACTGCTTGAAGCTACAAATGTGAAAGGCACCTCACCGTCACCGGACAGATAAAAGGGAAGATTATGCAGGCTGCTTTTGAAAATAACAAAAATTAAAGCTTACAGAGAGAAAGGGTGAAAAACCTGTGTTATGAACTGTGATTGGTTTGGGCTGCACCAAGATATACTTGATTCCTGATTTACTTTTATAGCTTCAATCTCTTCCTTTGTGTAAGTAGGTGTGCATCAGTGCACTAGTAGTTAAGGAGTACTTATAATTTTGACATAGGTACTCATAGTTTTTCTTGTTCTTCTAAAAAGGTTAGGTCAGGTCCTTCTTGTTTACTGAGAAAAGAAGGAAGTTCTTTTCAGACAATTGCTACACATCATTTGTTGATCTCAGCCTGGGGTAAAGGTTTTTGTGCTTTCATAAATCTAAACTTCTGAGCCAGACAGTAGTGGACAGACAAGTGTCTTAAATCTGCAGAGTACCATAGCAGCTTTTAACTGAGGTCTTACAAGCATGTTCATTAATTCTGTCTACTAATAACAGCCCAAACCCTACAGCAGCTGTTTGTGAGGGCAGGTGAGTTCTGGTGACCTTGTGCAAGTATTCAGCTCATGGTTCCTCTTCTAAACCTTTGCATAACAGGAATGGTCACTGCTAAGGAACAGATGTGTCACAAAAAGCTCCAGTTCATTGGGCTGGGGAACAAACTCAGGGGCATATCTCATGTATTTCACAAAGATGGTGTAAATCTTATTATTTGATAGTGTCAGTTAATATCTACAAAGTATTTTAAGTTCCCAAAGAAATAATTATGAAGTTGTTGTAGACATTATTATTGCTATTACTGTCAGGAACAATATTGTGTTTTATAATCTTCACAAATACTAATACTGTTTTGTTTCTTAAGAGTACTTATGTGCTTTATAAAATGTCGTGTATTGTTTTCTGTGTCCTCTGATCCACAGTAACTTCATAACGATATGAAACACTGACATTTGGGGATTGATTTTTACTGTCTTTTTTTCATACAGACTTCCATGGAGGATTTGCTAATGATATATGCATGTGTTTGAATTAAACCCTTTAATGCTAGGGGAGGAGATCAGTTTGACATGGAATTCAACAGCTGTTGTTTCTTTAAGGAGAAAAGGCCTGCTGGATTTAAGTGTGTTTGAGTATATCTGGTTGACTGAACAGTTTCCTTGAGGAAGTATTCATTCCATCAATGTCCTGAAGGGTTAAGAAAAGAGAAACCCATAGTGTTACTGAGTTGTTGTTATGTATGTTTCCAAGGAAACTGTAGCTGGAATGTTTAAACGTGTTGTTTCTCCCCAAACCCGGAGGAGTGGAGCTTGTGTCTTGGTGTGCCCTAATCCTCACAATTAGTTTCTGTGTGGTGGTGGGGCTTAAGGGGCTGAGCAGACTAAATACTTGTAGTGACAATGGGTAACATTCCCACAATGCTGGACGAGTGAGTTTAGCATCATACTCAGGACTTAGGAAAATCACAACCAAAAGCAGAAAAAGAAGTATATTAAAAGCCTCCCTTTTTTCTTCTCCCTGAACCCTGTGGATTTCTTTTAGCAATGCATATTATAGAAATTAATGATCTCCAAGGAGACCTCCCTAAGACTTTGGTACGAGAAATCATGACATTGATTGATCTTGACTCAGATCTTTAGTATGGGTATTGTTTTGTCTCACATGCTGTTTAATTTGCTTTACTGGTGTAACGCAGGGGAGACCTCTGTTGAAAATGACCATTTCAACAGAAGAGGCAAATTTTAGCCTTGTTTCTATGTAAAGGCCAGGCTCTTGCACTGCAACAGATCAGTCTGCAGAAAGTCTAATCAAGCACTCCTTATTGCCAGATAATTGCTGTAAGAAAAACACCTAAATGTATCTGTAGAGGTCAACTGTGCCATAGATATTTCAAGAAGCTGGGAACAACCCTTCCAAAGCCTTCCATTGGTCCATCATTGCCAAATCTTGGGCCTATTCTACCGCCATGATTTTTTCATGGGTGGTTGACAGCACTCAGTTGAGTCAAAACTAGCTGAGCAGCACTCCATCCCTTGTTGAGTCAAAGATTTTTCCAAGCACAAACTGACCCACACTTTGATTTATGTATTTGTTCTGGTATGTGGGAGGAATTGCATTCAGGGGAATGCTTTCACTTGTGTGCTTGTACCCTCTCCTATCACTCAACATCAGGTTTTTAATATGGTCCAAGATAATTCTATCTTAATATTTTTTGAGCCAAGTTTAGTTCCAATAGATATGGAAAACAATTCTTCTTACAGCTGCCTCTCAAGTACAAAAGCCAAATGCTTTCCCAAGGCACAGTTTCTGAACATCTGATAACTCTTGTTGCCTCCTAAGCAGGACCCACATCTTGAGCTGGAGACATCCTGAGACAGAGGAAGGTCTCCAGCTGGTCAGTGTTGGGGCAGATTACACACTTTTTATCCACAGAAGTTCTATGTACACATCCTGTTGTGATATTTTCTCTTTTTTTGTTCTTTTCTCAGTATGAAACTATTGATCATCTGGCCAAGAGGCCTTTCTTTCTGCATCCAGATAAAACAGTGAGCTTAAACTTCATCATGTCCTGGGGTCCTCATCCACCTATTGTCCACACTGGGAGTTACCTGAACTGAAAAACACTGAAGAAGACTGGTTCACACTCAGATCTTCTACCAGTTTATTTCAAAACTTGTTTCAAGATCTTAGATTTATAAAATTTAGGAAACCAGACTCAGTGATAGTAGAATCCTAGGAAGTCAATGCTTCTAATCAGTGCTCAGAGGCCAAGTGTCCTATTTCCATGTCCTATTTCCACTAGGATCAGAATGAACAGACAGTGCTAAAGCTTGGGAATGCTGGCATCACACTTTTCCCAGCAGGGATGAAATCTTATGATTTAAAATAAAAGAATAAAAGCTGAAGCTTGATCAGTGATTTCTGTTATCTCTCTTACCTCAGAACTTTTGATGTTGTGATTGAAAGAGGGACAACTCACAAGTATTTAATTTTTGATTTATTCTATTACCTATTTTTGTGCTTTCTGAAACTCCTGCACAAGTTAGTTGGACCAGGCTATTCTGTACAGTTCTGAATATTTTATGTAGGGCTGGACTGAGGTGCACTGGCAGGAGCCGTATGTGGTTTGCCTACAATCTTGTTGGCTCAGGTTTGTACTTCATCACCCAGATTTACCTATGTTTTTATTTAAAATAGCCTTTTAGAAGTCTCCTTAGGTATACTCAGTTCTTGTAACTGAATGCAAAACAGAAGTTGCAATATGAGCCGAGTCCACTATGTAAAATACAAAGAACCTATTAAAAACCCTATAAAAAGTAATGTAACCAAAGGCCTGCACTCCTCAGAAGAGTTAATCCTGCAATGGTTGCTAAACTCAAGAGTCCTAATGATGGGGCACTCCTTACCTCTCCTCCTTTGCCATTTGCAACCACAAGGTGAGGATGAGCAAAAAATGGACTTTTTCCTTTTATTAGGTGCAGGAAACTTTTGTTTTGGCAGTGCTTCTTTTTGTCATTCAGAGTGTTTGTTTTTCTCTTGGTTTTTATGGGAGCTTTTTATTTCCTGTCAGAGTGTGAAGGAGAAAGCTGTTCTAGTCTGTAAGTTATGCGCCCCTTACAGTGCCCCTTAGTTACACAGCACAAGGAAAAGAGAAACAGAATCCATGGCACTGTGCAGAAATGCTGCTATATAGTTTGCCCTGGTTAAACATTTCCAGACAGGGAATAACATAACACTGTGGAGCCTCTGAATGTCTTTTGGCCTTTGTGCTGCAGAGGTGCAGGCATTTAGGGTTAAATTGAAACAGTGCTGGATTCTGGACAAATTGGTTTTCAGATCTGAGCTGTACAGATTAGAATTATTTCCTTTTTGTATTACCACAACACTATCTCCTCCTGAAATAAGTGGCAAGTGGAGCCTTGAAAAGCAATATAGAACAGCTGTGTGAGAATTTAATTTGATACAGCCATATGCCCCCATCTTCAGCCACCTTTCTTGATCTTTATTCAAACAATTTTTGATATCTACAAAATAATGCTGAAAGTCTGAAAGTCTTGTATGTACGGATTTTTTTGGTAGTATGTAATTCTGTCATTTTTTGCCTTGTATTCTTCTCCACAAGCAGGGAGATGTCAAACCAGAAAAGAAAGGTTATTTACATTTTTCAAAGCCTGCAAGAGGCAAGAATTTCATTTTTGTACTGAGTTTGGGATGGTCTTACTTTCTCCTCATCTTGTAATTCACTTTATCTTGCTTTAAAACAGTTTGGTGAGGGACCATGAGCACTGAATCTAATCAGCTCCTTATAGCTGCTGGGGTTTTCTGAATTCTCCCTCAGTGCGTTCATGGCTAGTGGTGCCTAATGACAGACTTTTTAAGTCTAATGGATCAAACCATTAGACTTAAAAAGTTGCTTATATAAAATTTGTATGTTCACCTGTAGTTTTTTGAATCTTATGTCAGCTGCTTCTCCTCTGCTGCTAATATTTGAACCTTGCACATTCCTATGTTCCTATGCATATGCTTTAAAGATGCAAGATCAAACCCTTATCTGTTTATACTTATGCTTGTCCTTAAAGCACCATGTAGATTTTAAAGTTGCAAGGACTGCTCAGAGCTAACTTTGTCTATGAGAAGCTGAGTCCATGCAAAACATGGATGGTAGAGCAGGCTCTGGTTGTGCTCAAAATCAACTGCAAGTGGGAGACAACAGGATTTCAATAAGGTAAACAAGAAAAAAAAAGTGTCTTATCTATTTAAAGTGCACAGTGGAATTGCATGGTAGTTGAGAAGAAATTTCCACAGCAAATGTACTATTAACTAACAGAAAAGCTCTTTCTGATTTGTAAACAATACTATTGTAAACTCTGATTTATGATTTATCTGCTGTTCACCTATTAACAACTTTCTATTATGTTCAATTAATTAGTTATTGGAAAAACTGAGGCCAGCACTTGTACAACAAATCAAACCTTTCAGCACAGTGGGATACTGGGGACACTGGCACACATCTGCCTTTTCTGCCAACAACAGAAAAACAGCAACAACAACAACAACCCCAGCAGAACCATGGCCTTTGGTTAGCCCCTGCATTTTCACACTAGGATTTGTACAGTTGATATAAAATGGTAACTCAGGCAATCCAAGTCAACACTACAGGGGGCCTCTACAGGGGAAAACACAGCCCCTAAACAGGCTTACAGTGTCCCCCCCCTCAGGTTCCAAGAATGCGGTTTTAACCATCCCTAAGACAAACCCCCCACCAACTTTTACAGAGGCCACCCTCTGCTCACAAAACCTAGTCCCTTCCCTGAAGGCATTCAGGATTCTTTGAAATGGAAAATTTATGCTGTACTGAAATAGTTCATACTATAATAAACAACTAGTGCCATCATTCTGCTGGTATTCAGAGCACAATTAAACCTGAACCTCATATGAGGACTACATTTGGGGTGGACGGTCGTGCTGTGGGGAGGATGGGCAGCTCACCCTGAGAGTCTTTCCTACTGCAGCAGGTTCTACTGCTTGTCCTCCCTGCCCCTGCAGTGAACAGCCCCCTTCTCCCTCCCCACATTTACAGGAGGCATGGGGGCTTGTGGGGGATTATATAACTTATAGGTCAATTTGTTGTTTGGGCAGAAGAATGTGGTATGTTGGCTGAAGCTGTTTGTTTGCTTAAGCTCTCAGAGTTCAATGAGGTCATTTTCTCATCTTCCCTGTGTTTTCTGTATTTTCCACAGACCTGCCAGCCTCAAACAACACCCTCTTTCTTCGCATTAGAAATGGAAACACGTCCTCTGCAGGAATTTTCCACTTAATAGCTCCTGCTTTCCTACCGGGGGCCTCAGTGCACCACCACTGCAATGCTGTATTTCTTTCCACTGCAGTTTGACATTTTACAGCCAGAACAACGAACGGCATTCACTCCATCCTGATTTTTGAAAAACATATCTCTATAGGCCTACAGAATGCACCCAGTGCAGCAAACACCAGGAGAAAATGGCAAAGGTATTTAAACATCATTACATGTCACTGAGACTATGACATTGTCTGGTAAAAATGCTCTTTTATTCAGTTGCTTTTCCTGACTCCCCATTCCTCCCCCCTCAACCCTTTATACACACACAGGCACAGGCACCAAACCTCTGCCCTGCTCTCCCATCACCAGCTACTCTCTTGTTCTACACTTGGTTGTAATTGTTTGTCTTTGTGAATTATTTCCTCCGCATAATATTTGCAAACTGTGTATCAGGTCCTGACACTGTGAGGAGCAGAAATGCCCATTGCAGATAATCTGAGCAGTAAACAAGGAGCCTGCTTTAAAATGTGCCGAGTGACCTGTCTGAAGGCAGTAATATTTGCAGATTGTTTACTGCTGAGATGCAGTGATGTCACTGAAATGCAGCAGCCTGAAGATTGGAGCAAAATGGGATCTCAGACACTCGGTCAAGCACAACCTGTAATTTTTTTATTTATTGTTTGTATTCTGCTTTTTTTTTTTTTTTAAGCTAGAGCTGAATTATAAATTATTAGAAGTTATTTTCTAAAAATTCCTTTGCTGTGTCCATGGAAAAAAAATTAATTCTTTTACAGGGAGAAAAATGAGTGGAAGTAAACATGCTTATTGCTAGAAGGAAGGTTTCCCCTGTCTGCGCAGTGGTAGAGTCTCAGACAGCAAGGTCCCAGTAGGTCAGACTGGCACATTGAATTGCGTATCAAATGAAACTGGTATTCTGGAAAAAGGGTGGAAAGAGGAAGAGGGGTGTTAGTGAGGAGGTTGCTCAGGCCAGGAGGGTGGGCCACTGAAAACAACAAGTTAAAAAATAGGATTGATGATTTGCAGGACACCTAGGGTATTTCTTTCAGGGGGTATTACTTCCACTTTTAACCAGGAACAAGAGCTAGAAGAAAAAAAAGCGGCAGGAGCTGACAGCTTTGTACTGATCAAAGAGATGGAGCATTGAATGCCTTCTTTTGCTAGCTATTTATTAGAGAGAGAGAAGGGCTCCTTTGCCATTCTACTTAGGAGAGAAGGGATTAAAGATCAAAAATAAAGGAGGGGGACCGGCATGAGTTCTTTGTTTAAAAAATATTTCTTTCTCTTTTTTTTTTTTTTATGGTGTGCCGTGCTGTCCACTACAAGACAAAAACACCAATCCTTTTTATAGCATTGCTCCCTTTCTTTTCTCACTGACCAAAATTTCTGGTGATAAACAATTCCATTTTTTTTTTTTTAATGTAAAGAAGGCCCCCTTTGGGAAACTTAGTTAACTATCTTTTAGCCTGATTAATCTAGGAAATAAAGTTTAAATGCACTGCTGGGATTCTATTAGGATCATCAGTTCATACAGATAACAGCAAAAGGTGTTAAAATGCACTTCACTGCTGCAAGTGATCGCATATTGTAAAAATGATTATGCCCAGCAGAACAGGAAAGGATTAAGGGGCCATGTCTATATCTGGGAAATTCCATAAGTGTTTTATTAGCATTAATGTATTAATCACACTGACACACAAAAAAAGGCCTGTCAGGATGGTGGCAAATGGCACAGTGCATCAAACCTACTCTCTTAAGTCAGTGAAATGTGAGCAACCTTAGTTCTAGAATTGCAGTAAAGCTGTTAAGTAGCATGAATGAAGTTGGGGGAAGCCTGCTGGTATGATTGTAGATCATTGTGGATTACCTAAAAAGAGAGACTACTCCTAAAGTAAGGCACTCTCATTGCAGAGACATTGAAGAAATATGGGGCAAATTTAGTGTTCCAGCCTCAAATCAGTTTAACTACCCTGCAGATGTTTGATTGCAGTCACTTAAGTGCTCATTTATATCCTGATTTCTGTTACATGGATCAGAAAGGAAAAATCTATCTATGTCCCATACTTCTGCTCCCTAGTTCAGGCTGCTGCTTCCCAGCACGAGTGAGAGTCAGGCTAAATGGCCGTTCAAGCAAGGCTGAGGTAACACTGATAAAAACAAATGCTGTTGACCAGCCAGACGTGTGAATAATTCAGCAGATGATCACCAAGGGATTTGAGATAAGCAGTGTTTTCCACACTTGCATTCTATTTCCTTTTGCAGCCTCTAAATTTTGTTTCATTTTGACAGCAATCCCAAATAAAAAATGAAGCATATGTGGTGATTTGACAGCGAGCTTTTTATAAGACCTATTGCCAGCATTAGGCTAGCAAAACAAATACATGGTGGTTTTTAGGGCTCTTTTAGATCTCCAAACTTCACCACCACTAAAACAAATCTAAGTCCTTTAGTGGAGATTAGGAATGCAACTCTTGGGAAAAAAAATGCTCATGTTTTTGCAGTTGTCTCCTTTCAGCTTTATTATGTTTGTCGACAATCACCACACTAGAGCAGCATCTAGAAAAGTCTTGATAAAAACTACTTTAGCACCATGATTGATGTGATAGTGAGACATACTATTGACTTTATTGCTAAAAATATTATAGTTATACATACTGAGATCATCTTTGACTCCAATATTAAAGACTTCTCTTTCAGTGGATATCTGTAATATTGTATATGTCTGTCACCACAGCAGTGACATTTGTTATTTTGTTCATCAAAATGTCACCTGCCTATCAAGATATCGAAGAGAAGTAGGACTGGGAAACTTTGTTGAATCATCATGCACTGGGTTTTTTTCTGCAGCAGATGTATTACATGAGGCACTTAAATTGATGTGGAATAGCAACAGAAGTCAGTTTCCCTGTCTGCAAAGTTAAAGAAATTATCATTTGCCTTACAAGGATATTTTAATAATTCCTTCACAGCATTAAGGGGACAGATGGACTATAAAACCAGTCAGTCCCTGATAATACAAGGTTGTTCTTAGAGTACATAGTGTTGCAAAGGATTTTGATGAGGAGGAAGGGGACTCTAAATATTAAGCATTTCAAGTGCCATAGTATTTTGAGTATGCTTAGCTGACTTATTTGGCTGCCCTCAAACTCTGGAAAAAAACTTAACTGAGGGCTTAGTAAGTAGGCAGGTGACAAAAAAGACAGCAAATAGGAAAAGTGGAAATCAACTTCTAAACAGGGAGGCAAAGAAAAATGAAAAACCAAGCCTAGAAAAACACAGAGAGGTTGTTAGAAGGGACACCATTCTAACAAAAGACCAACACTGTTTCAAATATTTTGTATTGCTCCACCCACCCCTGAGTAGATCTTAAGTACCCTTCACTGCCTTGGACTCAGATTTCAAGCCAAAATGTCTGCATTACTAGTTTTGCAAATGCTACAACTAATTGAAACCACGTAATGTCGCAGATCTGTATTAAGGCAGGCAGGGCATCCCTGCTGAAAAGCTACCCAGCAGGACAACCCCTTTGTTCTCTTTTAAATAAACTAATTCAAGGGAAATGTTGTCTAGGTCATTGTTTCTAAATGTACACTGACTTTCCTCCCTGCTCTCCTCCCCATCCCCCCCCCCCATTTTCCTGATTAACTATCAAAGAACTTTGCTATTCTTGTAAACTGCAAAAATGGTTTTAATATGCATGCTTGTCATTTCTAGGTGTATAAATTCTGCTTTTGCAGGGATTTTACATGGCACATATTGGGATCACCTGTGGGTAGGGTAGTTAATTAGCAGTCCAGGTCCTATTTCATTAAATTGATACTGGAGCAATCTAAACTAGCAGAATGATCACAGCCGCACACTCAGTAATTCAACTCCCTCCTTTCAAAGCTGTTTTATAAGTAATTATATTTTGGTTGTAGGTTTTCAGAAAGCTTTTACAGTACTTGTTTTCTAGCCATATAAGCACCCTCCCTTCTCAGCTCCCCTCAATCCTGGCTGTTTGTCCTTCTGCGTACTGTTGGCTGCATTCCATTAAGAAATTAGAAAGGATGCAGCTGTCATTATTTTGTCAATCATAAAATCTCAGATATGGAAAAAGACTTAGGAAGGCAGGGGAGTCATGTAACTTGTATTAAGAAAATAGATTTTTCCTCAATACTTCCAACAGTACTTTCACTTGACCTAAAAGGAAAACTTTTATGTGGTGGAATTTTATGATCCAGGCTTGGATTTCCCAGCAGATCACTGAGATGTTTGCACATAAACATCGCTTTGTACCTGGTTTGGAAATTTACAAAAGCCACCCTTGGCACTTCTTGAGGAAGAAATCATTATATCATTTCATTTTGAGCCTCATCATCATTAAAAGTTTTAGATCAACAGCAATAATTTATCTACATCCATTAACACCTGTGGCATAGAAAATGTGCCTGCAGCCCACACCAAATCAAAGCATGTTTCCTGTCACAGTGACCGGGAAAACAATAGCATGTAACTGGTAAGGTGCAAGTTATTCACTTGCAGCTTGGCAATGAAGGCCTTGCTCCCTGTGTCCCCCTTTTAAATTGATCCTATTTTACAGTGACTTTGAGACTTAGAAAGACTTTCAGGGATGGAAGGATTTTAAAAAATCCTGCTTTTGTTTTTCTCTCTGAATAGATACAAGAAAAATAATGTCAAGATTCCACAAAAAATTGTGCAGTTTTGCCATTGGAATTTTGATTGCAGAGTAGCATACAAATAGGCTTAGTAGTGTTTTTCACTACTGTAAGAGAGCTGGCCTTTACTGATGCTGCTAGGATTGCCTGTTAACCATATTCTCATCAGATATGCATTACAATTTAAAATGAAAGAACTTCATAAAGTCCTATGAGTTTCTGTATGTCTGCTACAGATTATACAGCAAAGATCAAACTTTTAACATCTGTTCATGCTGGAAAATATTTTTGAATGTGTGTTTTCTTGGCTAAAAATTCTTATTTAAGTATGTCAAATAATTTGGTACTTATGAAAAATTCCTTCCTGACCAGCGTTCATCTTGTTTGTCTGTATGGAAGCACAAATCTTAACAGTACATCACTTTTAACTTAAACAGCTGGTGGCAGTCTAATTATTTATTTTCTTGAGTCCATGGTCTTTGGAGACACAGATTTCTAGTCACTGGTTAGTTTCCAAGTACTGGGAAACCTTTTGTAAAATATGGCACTTCCAGAGGAGGAGGGAGGGCTTTTCTTTAGGATAAGAAAAGTGTCTGTGGATCATGTTTGAAGATACAATGTATGATTAATGATTCTCTATTCACTGGAAAACAGCAACTCTTATTAAGTGAAATGAGAGTGCTTCAGAGTAAAATGCAGTCTGACTGAAAAAAAAGAACTGAGCCTAGGAAATCCAAGAATTGACTTTTTTTTCTGGGTAGTGAAAAAAAAAAAATTTAGATTAATTAGGCTTAAATTTCTAATGAAGAAGCCACATATATTTTGTTGCTTTCTCTCCACCATATAGATTGGTCCTGAACTCTGGCAAGGGTTGTATGTTACTTGTCTGGGCTAATGAGTAAGTTATCAAAAGACAAGATTTATGACAGCAGTCAAGGAATTAATGAGCAGAATTATGAGGGCTGAGGAAGCCTTTGCAAATTCCCAAAATAGAGGGGAATCTCTGCTTGAATCATCTTCTGTTGTGAGTTGATATGACATCTGCTGCTCCAAGTCTAGAGGCCGAATGAATAGACAAAAGGTTTCAGATGTACAAGCTATGCTTGATCACCAAATAATAACAAATAGGAACTCCCAACAGCCCTCTCTGAGATCATGTTCAAATTAGCTGCACATTCAAGTTTTAGAGCAACAATTTTCTCACTTCTATTTATGGGAAAACTGTAATATATATACCAGCCACGGAACTTCGGCATCACATGACATAGATGATTTCCTAATTGACTCACTCTCTATATTGCTTATGCATGGTGTTTTGGAAGCCTTTTTTCAATGAAGCTCACTGTAAAGCTCTTCTCAAGAGCACCTCCTGGCCAACTTTTGGGTGTGAAGAACAAAAAAATTGTCAGACGTTTCATGGTGCCTAAGAAAAATGTTTTGTCTGTGAGCCTGTGTATGTTAGTCCCAGCTATATCTATTTGCTTCCTGTGCTTTCATGTCAAACTCTGTCAGATGAGGCAGAGAAGAGTTTGATTTCCACATACTGAAATTATCCCACTAGACATAGGCAAGTTATGAGTGTTATCAGAAGCTGTTAAGTGTGTGTAGTGGGTAAGCTGAACAGAAAAGTCAAGTTGTGGTTAATAACAATAATTCACATAAAACCCAGACATTGAGAACCCTTGTTTGAGGGGGAGAGTAGGGAAATCTTGGCCATAACTCAGACTATATCACTGTATCCCCAACTTTTTTCCCTTTCGTTCTTTCCTCCCTCACCAAAACTCCCTCTTGGTTTTTAAAACTCAGAGAGTAGCAATCCAAACTTTACTTTTCATCTGCTCCTTTATGTGCCTTTTTCTCATTCAGGCAGCCATAAAATACTGCACTTCACTGCATAAAGGATGAAGTGTTTTAGGAGTAGATTTCAGGGGTATTAAGCACCTAAACAATACAGGTAGGATCACAGCAGGAGTTTTCAAAGATAAGAACAGAAGTGGGAATTATGTGCCCTTTTGCTTTTTTAGCTGCCCACAAAATCAAAAAGAAGAAAACAAAAAAAAAATCCTGCTATATTTCTTCTTGAGGGTCACTGGTCCAAGACTCATTTACAGATGAGCAGGGCTGCATTGTTTAGGTTAAGAGTAAACTAGAATAGTAATTGGAAATAGTGGCACTTCTTTTAGTATTTCAGAAATAGTGGGCCCATAAGAGTTTATATGGCGTTCTGCAGAACAATATGTGTGTCTTGTCACTTGTGGTAGAATCCCTCCAGCACAGCTCCACAAGAATATATTTGAGGCAGATTGTATTCAGCTTATGACACACATTTACAATCTGGGTACTAATGAAATATAAAGCAAGGCTCCAAAAAGCTCACATCAGCAGCAATTAATCTATGAATTAATTTTAAACTGGTTTCTCAAAAAGTTAAAGTCTTAAAGAGAGTTTTCTTACAACATGGGAGAGTGGAGTGGATATTCCTATATTTTTCATTGCTGGAAAGAAGAAAATTTTTTTCCAATTTCTTGCATCATGCCTCTGCATTTACACTACTTGGCTTTAAACAAACACAAACATAATACAAATTGATGTCTGGAAGGGAAATTATATGCTTTTTAGAAGATAGAGTGAAAACAAATGTCAATTTTGGGTCAACTGAAACATTTCATTCCACCCAAACCCCATTGTTCACTCAAGGCTAGATAAAAGGTGTTAGAACCAAGCCATAAAAGCTGTTGCCAGAAGCAGAGCTGAATATGAGTTCCTCAGAGCTCTGAGGCTGCCTGCCTAGATGTGGTTCAGTCACTAGAGAAGAAATACATATATTTTCAATTGACAGATAGTAAAATCTTCCTTCCTTCCTCACCTTCACTGCAGGTGTCTTCTTTATCATACACTGTCCCACCCTCTCCCTGCTTTGAGTCACAATTAGCACATATTTTCATAATAAAAATAAGCATCTCCCTCTGTCCTCCCAGCTGTGCTTCCCACCCAGATCCCATTATGAATCAAGACAAGTACGTGTGTTTGAAACAAGAAAAAATATGTCTTTCTTCCCTCCCCAGGCTGCTGTCATTTTCCACCCATCACCTCAGCTTCACTGAAATATTTCCTGGAGGGCTCCAGAGTTGCTGCTGAGCTGAAAGTGCCTCAACCATCTGATTTTTTCTTCAGTGTTTTTAGAGCAACACTGGGCAATAATGTCAGGCGTCTCTGTCACACTTGTTTAAGACAGTCAGGCATAAAAGGACAAGGCAAGCTGGAAGGAGGCTCAAAGACCAGAGGGATGAAAGCTCTACTTACCTCTGTGGTTCCCCAGGGTTTACACTGCAGAGCTAAGCTTGCTGACAAACAGGCCCTGCAGAAGCACTCTAAGCTTGAACATTAGCCAGTGTGCTGAGCACGTAAGTACAGAAGGCTAGGAATATCCTAGCTGGGCAGATTTGCATATATTCTGCTAGATGGATTAAAAAATAGGTGCCAAGGAAACTTACCCAAGCAGGAACCCCTCCACTATTCTGGCAGAAAATGAGAGGCTTTCCGTAAGTTGACGTGACATGTCCAACAACTCCTCTCTGAGATGGAAGCATGCAAGTTGGTTGGAAATACCATACTTTCACCACAAAAAGGACAGTTATGTTCAACATCCTTCTCCATGCCTCAGTTCCTCTGGAACACAATTGCATAAACATCTATCAAATATCTTAAAACACTCCAGAACAAGCTTATTTGTATTTACAGGTTGTCAACAAAAATGCTCCAGATATTTGAATAATGTACATATTCTCACAGAAGTTTTTGTTCTGTTTTTGTTCAGTGTTGCATGTTTTCCAAGCCAAACACTATGGTGCCCCTCTTGAAATCTAATACAGGTTTTTCTAAACTGAATCCTACTTCATACTTCTCAGCCTTCAACATCTGAGCTTCCATTCAGCCTTCAGCTCACTCCTCTGTGAAACCAACTGAAACTGAGTTAACATCCTTAGGTCCCCTGTGCCCTAGTGGCAGCTGGGGGAGCTGTGCTACAGATGAATAATGTTTGAGACAAGTTTGTTCCAAAACTGGCCTTGCTTGGCACTTCCCTGTAGAATTTTTCCCACAATGAAAACCACTGAGGATGTTTTCATTTCAAGTGACTTCTTGACCAGCAACCACCATGACTTGCAAGAAGCTTCAAGAGTCCTGGTTGCTTTAAATAAGCTTGGCAGACTGATGCAGAAAAAGTTCTTCTTTGCCTGCCTAACCCCTAGAATTGCATTCATAAGCAAGGGACCAGGGACATTGGTTCAGTCTGCTGCTGGCTGAAATGGCATATTTAGTACAAAATTGTTAGAGTTTCACATTCTACAGTTGTCTTTTCCCGGTATCTTACATGCATACACAGAATTTCAGGCCCGGCTGATGAACTTTCCAAAATGCCAAGTGTGAACCCTATTGGCAGAACAGAGCACGTCCTGAACCCTGCCAAGCTCTCTGAGCCCTCAGGATGAGTGGCCAAAGCAAGGGCCAGTTAACAGCCACCATGCACATGTAAAAATTGGACCCTTAACCCATAGAATAGGCAGCAGACTGGCTTGCTCTGCCAAAGTCAGGCACATCTACTCCAGGCAGGTGCATCAGCTTTTTCTTTTTCAAAAAACACAGCCTAACTCAAAACAACTTTCTGTCACTAGAAAATATTCAGTTTAATTCTTACCATTAATTACAAATATTCATAAAGGCATATCCAGGAAGCCAGAGGGAACATTTAAAGGACATCTCCTAGTATGTATATCACTATTGCATTGCCTGTTTGCTCTGTGAGCAATTTATATTTAATTTTTCAGGCTTCTAAAGGCTGAAGAGGCCAGGACGATAAGCTTGCATAGGTAGGCATCACCTCTGTATGCTGAACAAATCATGACTTGTTTCCCAGTTTTCCATGGGATGTTGCATCCAGTCCACCAGCTTTGATGCCTCCACATCTTTGCTAGAGTTCATAGCACAAAGGACAGTTTAGGTCCTCAAAAAATGGGCAATGGATGGTGTTTCTGCCTGTGCTGATTCAGGCTCCAGGGGGTGAATTTGAGAATGTAGTTGTTCCCCAAAACGCAAAGGTGTCTCCCCTGGCAGAGCTTTACCTGGCACGGGCCATGGCCAGTTTCAGAGCCAACCACTATGGGTGAAATGCAGCCTCTTATCATTAACAGAGGCCAGAACAGGTCTTCAACACACAGCATGGCTGTTTTGTATCTTCATTCCCAATATGAGTTGAAACATGATTTCACTCTTCCCAAACCAGCCTGGCTCCCCATAAGTGTCCCTCACTGGAGGATGAGCTGTCTCTGTGAGGATTGCCTGCCTTCTCCTTGCCCTGGTCCTGCATGTGCGGCAGCTTGGAGGCAACACTCAGCAGCCAAATGGCAGCTGCTGCAGAGGGGCAGTTTGGCAATGGCACGTGGCCAGTGCATGGGAGGCAAGATGGGCTTGGATGTGGAGGGGGAAGGGGTTTGGGCTGTCTGTGGCAATACAGGGTCAGGGTCAATCCTGAATGGCCTGTGTGGTTTGGAGTGAGGCAGTTAATAGATCCTTGATTGCAGCCAAAATTCTGTACTATTCATACCAGAATCAAACAGGCATTGATCTCCCACAGCTCCTTTGGAAGGAAACTCTGTCCTGACCCTCCTAGGTCAGGTACAAGATTATGCCCTTAAAGTAGAATGAGCATCTGCACAAATTATCTTCACCCTGATCTTGATGCAAGGTGAAGAACCTTTGGTGGTAGGAGTGACCCAGGAAAGGGCAGGATAAAGGATAGGAGGATTCCAAGTACTTAGGGTGTGCTGGAAAGTACTCCTGCCTTTCCTCTGACTATCAGGCATGTCAGAGTGCAAAGACTGCAGTAAATGTTTTGATAGTCCTGTAGACACGAGGCATGGACTGCACCAAAGGACCACAAGGAAAACCACACCTTGTTTATGCCATATTTATGCCCGGTGAAGAAACTTGTCAGAGAAGACACTTTTTTTCCCTTTTTTTGCTTAAGAATAGAGTTTGCCTGCATAAAATTAATTCTAGGCAGACTGTACCTTGGGAAGATAGAGTTTGAGGTAATAGATTTTTTTTTATGCTTGGTCATTAATTTATTGTGTGAGCAATGCTCCAAACATGTTAAAAGCTGCATAAGCATGCCTAGGGGAAAAAAAGAAAAAAAATTTAAAAAGCAAATTGAATAATTCACAGAGAACGGGATGGTGAGGACTTTCTGCTGGGGTAATCAGGTAGGGGGAGAAAATATTAATATATCTGCATTTTTAAGCTTTAGTGTGGTTGTCATAACCTTCCACCAGCTTTTGCGTACACTGACTAAAACCTGGCTACCAGATGGCATTATTTGGCTTTGCCTATGCTTCTGAGACACCCTAGTATCATCCTGTATTCTATCCAGAACCCCTTGGTGTGTTGTTATACAGTAAGAAGAGTGAGTCTGGCACCTTTCATTAGCAAACCATGCAATAAATATTATGAGATCCTCAGGAACAAGCTGGTGATGTTTTAATGCTCATTTAAGTCTAGCATTTTTCTGGCCAGTCTTCTCTGAATTTTAATTTATATAATAATTTCATATTTCTATTTCTGTTTCTGAAAACATCAGGAAAAGCAGGCGTAAAAGCTTCAATCAATTAATTTCTCCCTCATTAGTTTTCTGTCTTTATAATTCTAATACCAGTATTGGTTGGCGTTAACCCCTAAATTTACTGCTGTAAATAAAAAACAAATTGGTCCGAGTATATTTCTCATCATCTTTCAAGTATTCATTTCCTACAGTGATTTTTGTAACTTTGCCTTACCCCAGTGATGCCTATCAATATTTTTTGCTTTTAACACATATTTTATGAAATACTTAATTTTTGAAAACAGAATTTTTCCCTCCATTAAGTCTCTGTGAAGCAACTAATGAGGTTAAGAAATTATGGCATTTCATAATCAGTTGAGTAATCATCCTCACATATTACTAATAGCTAAATTTTAGTTCTAATAATATTTTGCTTATGCTTTCTATTCTGTGAAGTTGGAGAAACCCTTTGTGGCATTGAGTGCTGTTGTGAGCTGGATCTTTCATCTCTCAACATGCTCAAGTGCCTGTGGTGGCTATCTCCAGCCTTAGGCACTGCAGAACTATGTTTCATAGTCTATAGAGGTTTTTGGTTTTGGTTTTTTTTCCAAATCACTTCTGGAGAACAATCACATTATAAGTTCCAGAAGCTCTTTTAAAACAGGCAGTTAGCAAGCCCATAACTATGAGGCTTTATCTGTTAAGACTGGAATAAAAATCCCTACTTGCAAAATATGTTTGGCCCTTGAGCCTCAATTCTCTTAAGGAAACCAGTACAGATCCTGCAAGACATGTGGCTCAGTATGGGATTAACTGAAGGATTTCTTTAGCCCTGATGTCCTCCTGAACTGCTACTGACTGTGGCCATGTAGATGGATCTTGTGCCCTGTGGTGTCTCCTGTTCCTCCACACAAAACGAATTCTTTTGAAGTCAGACTGTGACTTTTTCAAACATTGGCTGCACTGAAAAAAGTGTGTGCATGGGGCATGGGCTCTGAATTAGGAAAATCCCTCAGTAGGATTCAATTAGGATTATATCACAACTGCTTGTTACTATCTAATTTTAAAGGTATGAAAGAAAAATTCATGGTCATTTGTCCATACAAATAATGAGGGAGAACCTTGATATCCTTGTGCCATGAATTATGGTGTGTAGTAAAGCTCTTCAGATAGGTCTGGGTGCAAATTGCAGAGTCAGTGCTCTTGCACACACATTTGCCTGTGAGCTAAATTCCACTTTCTGTAGTTAAAACCCAAGGACCTCTAAGTATGTTTACAAAATTTTAGGACTCCACAGTTCATTTTGCCAGTGACTCCAAGTAATGGCTTTTGTTCTGTCAAGCTTGAAAGGTCTCGCAGTTAAATTACACATAGAAATCTGAAGACAAAGCAGTGAATATAGTGAGTATTCACAGCCATTCAGTCACTGAATTTCCGTAGTGGAATTACTTGCCCATGTGGTTAAATAACATATCTAAGCAAAATGCATCTCTGCAAGAATAACATTCTACATATTAAAATCATATTTGTCACCTATTTTTGGACTCCTCTAGGGATATTACAGTGAAGTTACATGAAGAGTAAGAATAAGCATTTTTAATCTGGTGACATGTTCTCAGTGTTTCTATGGGTCTGGGTTCTACCACAAAGATATCATATGTGTTTGGACATTTGCTTCTTTTTCTGTCTTTGTAACGCAAAGTGGAACACAAGACAAAGATAAATACTCTCCTGAAACAGAGCACAGTACAAAGCCATTTCTCAAAATGAGGAATCAGAGATGCTATCTACATTTTTTCTCTCATCAGATAGTTGAGTGCAGTCTTTTCTTTTTTTTAGAATCAGAATTATCAAGGTTGGAAGAGACATTTAGGATCACCAAGAACAACCATCAACCCAGCATTATCACTGTAACCCCCCCAAAATACATCCCCCAGTCTTAGCCACATCTTAAACCCCTCTGGGGATGGCAACTCAACCACCTCCCTGGGCAACCTATTTCAACGCCTCATCACCCTAACAGTGAAAAACTTACTATAATATCTAATCTAAATCTCCCCTGTCTCAGCTTAAGGCCATAAGCTTCCCAGTGGATGCAAAATAAATTCCTCATCTGTTCCATATTTTAGACCATTTTGACCAATTCGTATTGATACCATGTAAGAACAGCCCAGTGGTAAATAAGATGGCAGATATTTGTGTCAATGCATCAGACATAGGAGATGCTTCCATCAGTTTTCATGTTTTAACTTCCTCTCATGTCTGCAAAGTAGAGTCTGCAGTTACAGACCTGTTTACCAAGGGTACATTTGCTTAATGCCTTCTCTACTGTGAAGGGCACCATGTTTTAGGCAACAACAGGACCTGGTGGGAAGACCAGCATTCGCCACAGAAATCAGAAGACACATCTTCATGGAGGCCAACACAGCAAGACCCTGCACAAAGCCCTGCACATGGGTCAGGGCAATCCCAAGCCCAAACACAAGCTGGGAGGAGAATGGACTGGAAGCATCATTGAGAAGAAGGACTTTGGGGTATTGATTGACAAGAAGCTTGTCATGAGCTAGCAATGGGCACTCGCAGAGCCAAAAGTGTCTTCGGCTGCATCCAAAGGAGTGTGGGCAGCAAGACAAGGGAGGAGATTCTGCCCCTCTGCTCCATGCTCATGAAACCCACCTGGAGTCCTGCATGCAGCTCTGGGTCTTCAGTATAAAAAGGACATAGAGCTGCTGGAGCAAGCCCAGAGAAGAATCACTAAGATGATCATGTGGCTGGAGTTCCTCTGCTATGAAGACAGGCTGAGAGAATGGGAGATGTTCGGCAAGGAGAAGAAATAACTCTGGAGAGACCGTATGGCACCTTAAGGAGCCTGCAAATAAGATGGAGAGGGACTTTCACAAGATCATGAAGGAATAAGACAAGGAGGGCTTTAAACTGAAAGAGGGTAGATTTAGATTAGATATAAGGAAGAATTTTTTTACTGTGAGGGTGGTGAGGCTCTGGAACAGGTTGCACAGAGTTGTGGATGCCTCATCACTGGAAGAGTTCAAGACCAGGTTGGATACACCACTGAGCAACCTGGTCTAGTAGAAGGTGTCCATAACCATGAAGGGAGGTGGGGGGGGTGGGGGGGATGTTGAGAGAAGATGATATTTAAGGTTCCTTCTAATCCAAACCATTCTATGAGCTGAAGACCCTGCACTGGAGAAGTGGCTTCTGGTTGCACTATTTTCTGTGCAAGAAAAATAGGTTCACATTTGTTTATAGGGTTTGTGAATTATTATCAATCAATAAATCTGCCATCTAGGATACCTCAGGAAATCATCAGAGTTGTATTAACTGCATTCTCCAAAACCAGTGACCTTAGTAAAGACCTGATGAGACACTCCTACTGTTGGTGGATATCAATAACAGAAGCAGAGAGAAAACTGTGTGGTCAGGCCCTGGGCTGAACCCCTTATGTGCAACAGCACTCACACTTTGCTTCTCTTTAGAGGTCCCTGTGCCATCGCCTTATAGTTCCCTTACTTAATTTATGGTGAGTAGTGTCTCTCATTGTGCTGTCTCTCCAACACAGCTCTCCTCAGAGTAAGTCTTTGCTGAAGACCCTTACACAAACCCCTCATTCAGTGCTAAAGGCTAAGAACATTTTCTTTTGGTGAACTTAATGGAGGTTTTACCACTGATTTCAGTGAGGCCAAGTTCCCACCTCTTTTCAAGCAAGACTAACACAGTGAGGTCAGGTGACTGGTGGAAATTATGCAAGAATTGTAATTCCCAGGACAGAAAAACAGTAGGGTGGCATGTAAATCCTTGGTGTAACAGGATCAATGAGCATTAATGCAGTTTTATGAGTATACATATATTTATATGTGTCTCCCTTTACAGTCAGAGCTTATGTGTCCTTGGGAAGTGCTGCAAATCCCCCACACCTCATTATATGGGTGTATGTAAATATGTCATGCACAGTAAATACACTCATAAAGTTTTATTTTTGAAATTGCCTTTTCAACCTCTTCTAATGTTAGCTCTGAGAAAACAGGCAAACAAAAGCCTCACAACCACACAGGGAGAAACAAGCTGTGAGTAGCATTTAAACCAACAGTCAGGGTAATTGCTCTGGGCCCATGAGATGTGCCAGCAATGGAAAGGTCTGAAGGAAGATGCTGGCAAATATGAAGGGGGGAGGGTCTATCCTAGCACAGGGTACAGCAGTGCTCATATATTGACCATTTTATTCTTCTGTCTCTGAGTCCTGAGACTGCTGCTTGGGTTGGAAGTGGCAGAGAGCAGCTGTGCAGGTCCCTTCAGCAAGCTGACCTGGGAACCAGGGCCTGAGCATCCATTTGTGCTGCAGGGGGTGATTAGGGGGCCTCTGATGAAGTGGAAGGAGCAAGGTGTGCTCAGCTTTTGGAGCAGAAAATGTGAGTGCAGAAAAAGCTGGAGGAGAACAATTGTTCCAACAACTTTGGTGCTACCACAAAGCCAGCAGCACCCAAATGCACTTGGGAAGGGCATTGACTCCACACAGAGCAAGGAGTCTGCACAAGCAAGAAAATCAAGTGGCCAGAAGAGCCCACATTCAGATAGCAAACAGGGGAGAAATCCAAGAACATTCTGAGTTCTGTTTTCTGAGTTTCTGTATTCCGGGGTGGGACAAAATGAATTTGAGACCTCTAAAGTTATAGAATGGAACTGTTGTTCTAGGGCAAATTATTTAAGCAGACTTGAGGTTTTAAGAAATGCCCTTAGAAATGAGAGATGTAAAGAAAGAAAGGGGCATAGGAGCTGAGAACTCTGACTTATGTTTAATGCAGGAGGAAAAAAGGGTCATCTCTTTGATTCCAAGGACAGTAGTGTCTTAAGGACAAAACATAAGACCTTTGGAATGGAATAACCTAGGACGGGTGAGAACACACCCAGAAAGCATCTAATAATATCATAGCAGGAGTAATTTTTTGAAAGTTGCCTTTATCTCTCTCCAAATAGCATTGCAGATGCATAGCCCAACCCAGGAGCTTTGCAAGCATTAACACTTGTGAACAGTTGATAAATTCTGCAAAAAGCCAATATCTCTGCTAGCTTTGAGATAAGTAGAGATCAGAATTTTTCAGTTTAATAGTAACAGTTTGGCTATGTAATGCTGAAAGCCAAAGATTTCTTTTTTAAACCTTAAGATGGTCCCTTTTAAACATTTTCATATTTCTGAAGAGAACTTGCATGCTGTTTCTGCACCTCATGAAATCATTATTTCTGGAGGAGCTATCATCACTGAGTTCACAAGCTGGCCAGCCTTTCAGTATTGGCTTCCCTTTAAAACAAGACATCAAAATCAGTGAAGAAAGTGGCAATGATTGTTGCTATAATTTCCCAATTTAGAAACAAAAAATTAATCAGAATGCAGAGTTCTACAAAACAGAGTAGGACAGAAGACAGGCTGGCTGCCTTTCTTTCAGTGCTTATCCTGAAGCCTCTGTATCAACCAGAGAAGCTGCAAACCCCTTAGGAACCGGGATGCCTCTTACTAATGTCTGCAAAGTCCTTGTCACATTTTCAGCTTTGTGTTACTATAAAAGCCAAGTTGTAATGTTTTCTGTAATACTGTACAGAAAATGAAATGTGTATTAAAAGGAACAGTATTGTGCAGCTCAGGCACGGAGCCTCTCTGCCTCATCACACTGAGACAGTGTCCTTGTGCCTTGTTTATACAGCATGGAAAAACCCTGATCTGCAGGTGAACAGTCATTGCAATTGCCCACATTGCAAAGGAAAGCGTTTACTGCATATTCTTCAGAGGAAACAAGCAGGGAGGCCCTAAAAATATGTTGTACTCTCCTGACAGACAAAGATATGCAGTATGAATTTATTTTTGCTAACAGTCAGAGAAATAGTGGTAGTTATTTTAACTCACCCTTGGAGTTACTGCTCTGAAGGAATGTGCTAAATGCTATGCATTTCTCATGTGTCTATTTGAATATGAAGATTCAACAGCATGAGGCTACATCTGTTCCAAAAAAAAAAAGATCAGTGCTTGGCATCTTGGTGTGCACTGTGTACAATTTATTTGATTCCTTGCAATGCAGCTAAGATCGACATTTTTAATACTGGCTAGCAGTGCCTCCAGTTTTGGGTTGTTAGACTGAATTGCCTTGCAGATGTTGGATGTTCTGGGAGTGAGTACTCTGTGCTGCTTTGAAAAGCCTTAAATGAAAAATCCAATATTATTTTGGGAGGCACTCAAGAATTATCAATTGCCTAAATACATGAATATTTCAAGTGCTCCTGAAGATAATAGTGCTTGAAAACCTCATGCAATAATATTCTGAGATGCTGTCGTGCTTTCTTCTTGTTATATCTCTTTGAGCATTGATTAAATATTATTTACTACTCCTTCTACAATTCATGAGAGGCTCTATGAGACTTTAAAATATCTTGAATTTGGAGTTGCTTAGTCAGGTCAGAAGCCCTGTTGCTCAGTTTGAATATTTATCAAGTTCAGATTTTTTCAAAGGCGAAAAAGCAACACAGTATTTTTTCCATGGCCTCAAATTTTGCAAGTCATTCCAATACTTTTAGGTAATGACACTGAAACAAGTGCCATATGCAGGGCTTAACACCACATAGAATTAAATTAGAGTACACATTTGAACCTGAAAATTTCACTTAATAAACAAACAAACAAAAAAATCAAACTCCCTAAGAGTTCCAATTTAACACACACACACACACAAAAAAAACCTAACAAAGAGAGCAACAAATGCTGATGACTCTATCCATGTCAAGCTATCATTTTCATAACTAGCTTAAGTTTTGGGTCACAAGAGATCCAATAACCAACTAGTGCAACATCTGAGACTTCCACTGTCCAGCTACATTCACTTCATCCAGCATAAGCTATCCAAAAATGGTGTGTCTATGCTGGATATCTATACTACCTCCCTACTCGTTGCAATGAGAGACTGATACATCCCTAGATGATTAAGAGAGGATGCAATAAATAGCCCTTTGGAGGTGCTACAGCTGGAGATAAATGTCTCCCTAGATTTGCTAAAAAATGAAATATAATTCAACTTTTAAACACAAGCAGCCACTTGGGAAGACATACATTTCTATTAGTCTTACTGGGACATTAGGTTGGTTCTGTATGTGGACATTTGCATCTAGTAGAATCTGTGCTGCTGAACTGATCCCCACATGCACAATTCTTGACACTTTTAGAAGTCATTTTTATTCAACTGTTTATAAAACAGTAGTTTCAAAGCTGTATCACAGAGAATTTTCGAAAACAAGATTTTATCCAGCACATGTGAGGAACTGCTTCATAAATGCTTGAATATGTAAAAAGTACTGTGTGACTTCTCTGATGAATAACAACTCAACAGCACAGCTTGACTTTCAAATATTCATAATCTATTCATTAAGTAAAGAATGAATGGAAGAAAATTATGATCACAGATATTCCACAAACAGAAAAGAAAGTGAAATGACAGTTCTGATGTGTCCTCTGAATATTTTGATGAGGAAACTATATTAATATTTAATGCATGTATTACCTTTTTCAGCCAGCTCTAATTTAAGTGAATTTCATTCTCTGTGAAATGTCTGCTAATAGAATACTAGTGCTACTAATAGTTGCTTCCATACTTGGAGAGGCAGGAGTTAATATTACCAACGTCTGTGTCTAAAGATGTTATTCTTAACACTGAATTAGAGAATGTTGCAACCATGTAAATTTATAAACTAGCACAATAGAAATGGAAGCAGTGTGTCAGAGAGCTATTTAATCTATCTACATAAATACATAACCTCACAGATGGCAAACAACCCCAGATTTGAGAAACAGACTGTGAGCAATACTGATACTAGAGGAAAGCGTATCTCTCAAGTGGCAAAACCTGGGGTGTCTAACAGCAGAGTCAATACACCATGTTTCTAATTAGCCTGAATTGCCAAAGACCTGCCTTGAACCGCCAGCTTCTCTTCCTAGGTCTGTGATCCTCTCCGTGGTGGAAGGTGCTCTTCCCTCCCTCAGGACACTCCAGGCCCTATTCTCCATGGCCACTGAACAATACTGCAGGGTCACCAGCATGGGCTAAGACCCTCAGCCCTCCTTTCAGGGCAGGCATTCCTGACCCTTGCTGACTCTCAGGCTTCCAGGACTGATGGTAGAACAGGACCCCAGAAGCTTCAGTGCTATCAGCCATGTGCAACTCCCTCCTCAAGCAGCAATGAGTGTCTCCTAGCTCAAATTTGCTTTCTACTGGTAGATTCATTCCTTGAACTGGGAAGGAAAATCACGGTATGCCTGATTAACACTACAAAGTTGCCATGATCTGCTCTAAAGCACAGAAATGGGGGTTTCCATTTGACATGACCTACTGTTCTCCCATCCTTGTGCCACATACCCCATTTCAGGGGTTATATGGACTCAAGGTGATGCTAAATTTGGATTCCTTCATGTGGGAGGATGTCCTAGGAAAGCAACAATCCCACCTCAGAGGCAAGCAAGTTGCCTACAACTTGAATACTGGAAGATTTCAACATTTACTTACTTTTTACCTCACTCTAATGTTATTCAAGCATGGAAATATAAGAAGTCAATGCAGTGAGGGTTAATCCTGTTGCCTGAATATCTGATGGGATGACAGTACTAAGCTTTCCTTTTGCTGCTATGTACTCCAGATCTTAAATCTGAAGAATAACCAAATTAGATACTGAGCCACTTTTCTTTATGTAAGGTTAGATTTCCAGGAGGCACCTGTACAAATTTCAGAGAACTTTAGGAGATCCTCTAGTTGTTTCCTCTCTTCCTCAGTCTAAACACTAGAAGACTGCTTTAGAATTGAGAGGTGTTTTTATAGTGTTGCCCTGTTTAAATACACCCATTCTACCTAGATCAGATCATCTCCAGATATGAATATAAAATGTACTGAGAAAGTAAGTTGCTAAACAGGTGTTTTGTTTTCCACACTTCCTTATGGAATTAATCTTTCAGTGTATGGGCCAGTTCCCTTATCAGGGGAACTCTGCCATGTAATAGGAAAGGTGGGACTGGTATATCTCTCCAAAGAAAAGCAGCTACGAGATCTGACACTGTTCAGCCTGAGAAAAGGAGGCTCAGGTGATCTGCATATCCATAGGTATCTGAAGGGATGGTGCAAAGGAGGAGTTGGACTTTTTCAATGGCAGCCACTGTCCGTCTGGCTCAGAGTGGCCCTTCTTCATCAGGGACTTTGACCAGATGACCTCTGGAGATCTCTGCTAAAACCAACTTCTCTATGAGTGTATGATGCTGGCACAACAACCACCAGAACTGGGATTGCCTGAAAGGGGCCTGAGCAAACACAGGAATATGAAGCCCAGTGCCAGACAGGCTTTGCATGTCAGGGCTTATCTCTACAGCTTGGGGAGCTCCCAACACTGGGGCTGAGCTGCTCTCACACCTGCCTGTCACCTTGGCAGGCCTTGCTTCCCATGAGTAGACCCTAACTTTGATGTTAAGAGTATGGGGGGGCCAAGTCTGACTTGGCAAGGGCAGCTGAGCATAGGGTGAGCCTACCTGGGGCAACCATCTCCTCCCAACCTTCTGCCTCTTAGATGGATGCAAATATGGAAATCTCATGGAGATTTAGATGGGGAAATACTGGCAACTGGGAGGTAGCTCTTTGGTACTTCCCAAAGGCTCTCTCTGAGCAACATCCTCTCATCAGAGGTCCCGGGCTACACCATGCATCACAGTGGCACTTTCTCTCCTCAGCATTCTAAGGAAACAGGTGGCAGGGTGTTTGCAAGCAGCTTTCTAGTACCTAGAGGAAGATCCAGCCCTCAGACTTTTTGATAAAATCCCTCCTCGGCCCAGCATCTAGCAAAGCTCTGACCCTCATCTGCCATGCCAGCAATGAGATGGGAGTGGGCTCATGTGAGACTCAGATTATGTGAGCCACATGGTTCCTGTGGCACTGGGGTGTACTCCTGTGTTTTGTCCTGCATCCCCACCAATATCACCTGTGCTGCTGGCACAGCACGATCCAGGCTGGTGCTGCAGCCGTATTGCAGGGCAGTGTCAGCTCTTTCCCCATGACAGCTGAGTGTCAGCCAGTACCAGGTCAGAGGGGTATTTAGAGCCTGAATCAGTAATGGATTCTCACTGCAAAATTGGTATTTAATGGCTTTGATCTGCTGCTTCTTGATTTTATCCCAGCTCCTTGATGGAATTTCTCATATGTAAGTGAGCTCCACTAATCCATCCTGGCCCTACCCAATGAGTGCTGGTGAGGAAAGGAGCACAAATATAACTGGATATTGGTAACAGATGTCCAGGCAGAGGTGCGGCCAGCTGGCTGCTTGTGAGGGATTAATGGGAATGGCTGCAAGGAGACCTGAGGGCTTGTCATATTCATAGCTGTAGGAAAGGCGAGGCTTGCTGCACAATGGATGACATTGAGCACTTCATTCATAGTGTTAGGCTCACATCTTATGGGCAATGCCCTTTTTCTCCCTCTTCTGGAGCACATGAGGTGCTCTGCTGAGGGCAGAAAAACAAATTAGGTCATTGACCTTTCCCATGACCTTGACACAAATTCAGTTTCCATTGAGCAGCAGAGTGCCTACTTAAATAGGACCTGTCCAATCCCTTTCTCACCATGCCTCGCCTATTTCAAAGTGGAAGAAACAGAACAGAAAATAAAAGTTCAGATATAGAAAAATATTTTTTTAATAGCAAAACCCTCTTGAGGCCTCCCTGTCTTCCTAATTTAAGGAAACTAAGTTATTTCATTCTAATTCTGATATTTAGCAATGTTGACAGCTCTAACACATTGTAGATCCTTCAGATCATACTGTTAAACAGCTCACTTTTACAATTTTAGCTGAAAAAAGACAGATGCCATAAATTATGAGGCTAATAGGTAATGACAATTGCAGCTGCATTTAAATGCAAAGTGCATTTCTTTCCTTCTTGTGCTGCACTCTAGTCAGAAAGCATTCAAACATTTTCACAGCAAGGATTGTATCTTAACAGTTTGTTTTATGGGCCACCTCTTGTGTCATGGGAGACCAACACAGATCGCTTCTCCTCCCAGTTGGTTAAATAACAGCAGTGCAACAGCCACAGTTGTTTGTATCAAGTCCTTTATAATATAAAAGCATTTAAGTACATCTTGTTAAGTATATGGCTGTGCATGTAAACAAGCATTCAAGTATGGCCAGAGCTTTATAATAATTTAGACTGGGCCTGCCAGATCCAGAGCACAGGCAGCTCTGCAGGCAACAGCTTTTGGAAACTGCAACTCTTCTGCAACTGTAGGCTGGGAGTAGATAAATGTTTAGAGGGCTTTTTCCATGTGTAGGTATTAAGCCAGTGCTAATGAGGGAATAAAACCCCTTTTAGATCCACTCCTTCTCCAATGAATGCATGATTCTGAAGGTTTCCCCAGAATTGCCAATGATTGATGCCTCACCAGGAAGGGAGTTGAAAGAACTGAAAGTGTGGTGTAGGGTCATTTATTGCTGGAAAAAAAAAATGTAGCTAATTATAATGCAGTTTAATCAACTGAGGAGTAGAGTCCAACTCCATGTGCATAGCCACAGCTTTCAACACACTTAAGGCTACTAGTTGGTTTTGGATCACAATTTGAACGTGTGTGACAACCAAGAAAATGTATCTGCCAAAGCATTCATCACAAGCCTAATTTGGTCTCCTGTAAGTCAGTAATGAATTCTTGAATTTCTGTCAAACGAAGCAAAGTTAAGCCAATGCTAAACAGTTTTTAAAAACTCACCCAGAAATCTTACCTAGCCATTCAAATCCTGTTAAGAACCTGCTTGTGTAAATTCACAAGTGATGCAGATACAGAGTCCTAATGTGGGACTGCTCTCTCTGCACAAACAGGATGAAGTGGTTTATGAACAGTTAGCAAAACTGACGCCTCCCTGATCCTTTTACAACTAGGTATTTGATCTCTTTGCATGAGGAGTTCAAGTGTGTGCTCAGCACAGATATTGCCCACATATTTTTGCAGAGGGAAAGAGGGTTAGAATAAACACTTTTTGTTGTTAGGTGACTTTTCTTGCTTATGAAAACATCTTTCTCCCTTGGTTATGCAACCTTAAAAAGAAAAGGAAGTCCTAGTTCACAGAAAAGCTATGTGCTTTATTTAAGATTATTGTGAATGTTATTCAGTATTTCGTTGTTCTAGTTATGCCAGCTGCAAGCTATTGAGATTAAATATGTGATCCTATCCTGAGAAGAAGGCTAGTCTCCCACAAAGGGAGATGTGCCAAAGTTTACATTGGCTGAAGTAGGAGTTTTAGTTTTGCTCCTCAATTTTATAAGGAAATTGTTAATATACAGTCCTGGCAGAAAGACAGGTGAAGAAGTTTGATACATGCTTGATCTGTCATAGGAATTTCAGATGAACTGCATGATTTCTTTATATTTTTTGGGTTTTTTGGGTTTTTTTAAAGTAATAGGAAAGAAAGACTTGATTAGGAGGATGTTGAAAATCAGACAAGCAACTTTTTACAGAAGAGTCGACGACTTTTCCAAATTACTTCAGTAGAAATCATCATAACTATTAATATTCAATAGCTAAGTGAGAGATCTTTAGTAATAAATAGAGAAAACAGAAGGAGGCACTTGTGTATTTAAAGCAGAAATTATGTATTTTTCTGTAAGGTGTCCCTGAGGACTTGTGCACGTCTCCTTGGTGACCAACATTTCATTTTCTCATCTATGAGTTCACCCTGAGAATTTCACACCATAGGAGAACTGCATTTCTCGCTCAGAGTTTGAGCACCTCCTTCCTCCTTGGCCCCGGGCTTGAGCTGCTTGTCAGGAGAGCACTGTGAGGGCTCTGTCTCACTGTCTCTCCAGACACACCAGAAGGAGACCTCTGGGTTTCAAGTCCCAACCATTGTTCAATATGCAGTAGAAGTTTGTTGCCGTTCAGCAAAAGGGCTTCCCTCAGCCTTCCCCTCTGCGACCACTGTGCCATGCATGCCTGTAAACATTTTCAATCATCATAGCTATAAAAAAGTGAACCTTTATAGTAACAAAATACTTATTTGTCTCCTTAAGTACTTGTCTGTAATTCAGTTTAATGATGCTCCATTTTCTTGTGGTCTTTCATTGTCTAGAGGGTACTTTGTATTGATTAAGTCATTGTATAGGTCTCAGTAAAAAAACAACCACATAAAACATAGGGCAGAAGAGGAAAAACCTTCTTTAGGTGGAAAACCTCATATATCTGAGTAATGAAACTCTTGATATTGATAAACTTTTGATTTGGAGAAGCATTTAGAAGAAATAAGAAAAGAAAGAAATGTAGTGCTTAAATAGAAACCTTCATAAGAGGATAGGGAAATACCCAGTCAGTCTGAGGTCCTTTCCTTTCTTAAACTGACCATTCCCATCACAGACTATGAAACAGAGAGTATTTCTCTATGCCCTGTGTCAAGTCCCATTGAGAGATACAATTGTATTGGGTTTGCATGGCCGGATTTTTGCAGCAGTGGGGCTACAGTGGCAGCTTCCCCTGTGTCCAGCAGAGCCAGTGCCAGCCAGCTCCAGGACAGACCTGCCCTTGGCCAAGGTGAGCCAATCAGGAATGATAGTAACACCTCTGTGATAACACATTAGATGTAATCGTGGCCAGAGAAGAACAGAGTGATAATATGTGAGAGGAACAACCCTGCAGACCTCAAGGTCAGTCAGAAGAAGGGGCAGAAGCGGCTCCAGGCTCTGAAGCTGAGAGTCCCCTACAGCCTGAGGTGCAGCCCATGGTAGGCAGCTGTGGCCCTGCAGCCCAGGGAGGGCACAGGGTGCAGAGATCCACCTGCAGCTCCTGGAGGAGTCCCTTGCTGCAGTAGGGGGATGACTGAGAGGAGGCTGTGAACCCACAGAAGGCTGGTGCAGGATCCTGGCAGGGACCTGCAGAAACATGGAGAGAGGGCCCATACAGGAGTAGGTTTCCTGGTAGGAATTCCTGTGGGGGACCTAGGCTGGAGTAGGCGGTGCCTGAAGGACAGGACCCTGCGGAAGACCCACACTGGAGCACTTTGTGGAGAACTGTTGCCCATGGGATGGACTCATGCTGGAAAAATTCATGGAGAACTATCTCCTTTGGCAGGGACCCCATGCTGGAGCAGGGACTCTTCTCCCTGAGCAGCAGCAGGAACGATGGGCAATGAACAGATCATAACCCCCATTCCCTGTCTCCCTGTGCCACTGGGGAAGGAGGCAGAGCTCAGGAAGGAGGTAGGGGTGGGGGAAGGTGGTTTCAAGATTTATTTTACTACTCATTATTCTGCCCTGATTTTTGTTAGTAATAAATTCAGTAAATATGGCCAATTCTAATCTGTTTTGCCCTTGACAATATTTGGTAATGATCTCTTCTGATCCTTATCTCAACTAATGAATCCTTGTCATATTTTCTCTCCCCTGTCCAGCTGAGAAGGGCAGTGAGAGACTGGCTTTGGTGGGTGTCAGGCATCCAGACATGGTCAACACACTACAACAGTATACATTTACGCATCTAAATTCCAAAATAATAGCATTTGCCAAGTTGTAGATCTTACAGAATTTTTTTTTTCAGCAAAAGTAAATTATATACGATCAAAACCCAAATGCTATGTGATAAATGGCAAAATGTGATCCATCTATTATTCTTATGTATTTAATCAATGATCTGACAATGATAGGACCTATCACTGATATTGCTATAGCTCAAAGTAAAATATTCAAGACTTTTGAATACTTTAGTAAGAGATAAGAAATTTCTTCTATTTTAGCTACAATATAATGAAAACTCTCTCAAGCTTGTAGAATTTTTTCCCAGGGAACATATTTTCTGATGTGTTTAAAGCAGTCATATAAGAAAAAGATAAAGAATAAATAAAAGGAAGGAGTCTCATCAAAATATGCAGAAACTATCACCAAAGAGCCCTTTAGGTTTCCTCCCCCCCCACCAGGGACCACTGTGGGAATCCCCATGCCTGACTGCTGGATGTGCAGGCAACTCCACCTTGCACAGCCAGAAGGAAGAAACACAGGCAAAGAAATTGGGGAAAATTTGTGTTACATTGCCTTTCAAGTGCAGGTTTACAGGACAATGCTCTCCACTAAAAATTAGTAGCAACTTCAGCTTTCCCTTTTTAATGGTGATTTCTTGCAGCAAGCTGTGACTGACAAAAATATTCTTTAGACCACACGGGTGTCCTTGTCCTCTTCTTTTATCACTGTCAGTCTGTAACTTTCCAATTTACACAAGATAGTGTAAAACATCAGCTTCTAGGTGTCCCTATTTTTTGCCCTTCAGAAGCAGAAATTTTTTGGAAGACTTAACACAATATGTAGAAACTCAGAAACTGCTGAAATGCTCTGTTAAGAACTTCATCCTGCATGATGGCACCATGTGGGTTTTAAACCTGAGCTTTGGAGTCTCTAGATTGAAATGTCAATATAGAGCAACTCCCAAACTGAGTGCTAGTTCTTGAGTAAAAACTAAAACCTCCCTTTTAAATTCCATCTCTCTAATTTCTCTGTGTTCTCCCACTCTCATGAGTAGCCTCACAGCAGTCATAACCAAGAAAGAATACTTTCTAAGTATTTCTCACTGGAAAATGGCATTTTGGGCTGTTTTACAGCTCTCATGCTATTAACCACCTGATTGTCACAAACTGGAAAATGCTATTTAGAATTGTTTTGGGACAATGCCTAAGTTACTGATTCCTTAGGCACTAATGAGATGTATGTGCTTTTTGTACAGCACACAGTTACAGACAAGCAAATCTAATTTTTATGGCCACACCATTTTATAACTAACATTCATGTGCAACATTCTTATAATATGGTAATATTAATGAAGGACCAGAAAACAAGCAAAATAAGACCTACAATTTGAATTATGTTGGAAATAACTCTATAGACGGTTTCCCCGGAACAGCAATCTAGCACTAATTGTCTCAACCATTCAAGAGGAAATACAGTCTTGATTGAAGGCCTGGAATTCTCTTTTTTAGAAGACTCATGGGCCTGGAAACATTTGTGTTCCTGACTGTAAGCATGAGAATAATCCCATTAGAGAGATTTTATGACTGCTTTTATGCTTGAATTTAAAATCGCAGTAAGTGTTTAGAGGATATGTGCCTAAGGCAGATGTCAATAATGAAAGAAAAAAGTGGTTAATACACATCAGCTTTTCTTTTATTTTCTTTTTTCTTTTTTTTTTTTTTTAAGTGATACCATTTGCTATCCTATCTTTTACTGAAAAGTTCAGAAATGGAAAATTCAGTTTTGTTTTTAATAAATAATTCATTGTCCTTCTAATGTTTTATACCTTTTTTATACTTTTTTTTTTTTTGGTGAAATCACAAGAACTGGGAATGTCTCCCCATGTGTTTTGCATCATTTTCACAGAGACCTTATGAAAAGGAATAAGTTCAGCTTTAAAAATTGTTGCAGGTTGTTGTATTAAAAAATTTAATTTCAGTAGTAGACTTTGCTTCTTTGTCAGCCATTTACAGACATCTAAGTCTTACTTAATTACATTTATAGTAAACAATTTAATTAATTAAATAGATTCCTTAAACAAAAGCTACATTTTTAAGTGTTCTAGAATTTTAAATCCATTGCTTCTATTCAAGCAACTAGAAACAAAACATAATAGTCATATAAAAATATCACATGGAACATTAATACTATAGCACTTGTAATAGGGCTTGAAGTAATTTATGGCAAACAAACAGCACTTCGGGCATTTTCTTTGGCAGCCTTTAATAAACCATGAACTCCAGGTTTACTACAAGTCCTCGCAGCTGATGTATAAGACTACATGGTGCTGTAGCTCCACCAGAAGAGAATGAAGTTTCCCCACTCCAGTCTCTTGGGCTGAATCACTGACACTGACCCACAGGGCTGCTCTCTGGTGTAGGTTTACTGAGGAATCAACAACCATGTAACCAAACATTCTATGTGTTTCCAGATTTTAAGAATGTAATCTGAAGCTAAGAATCATAACCAAGATTAACATTTCAATCCAAAGGAGATGGCATGTGTACATAAATTGAAGAAAGAATTCAAATAATCTCATGTAATCTATGTAAAGAGCTGAGAGAGTAGACATAACTTCTCTGGTGACATTTTCTATTCACACCAAGTATTCTGATTCTGCGCAGGACAAGAAATGCCAGTGCCTTCACAGTGTCTGCCTCCTGTGCAGGATTCACAGACTAAGTAATTACATCTTGCTGCCTGGTGCACTGCCTGGTGGTGGTGGTTGCTGAAAACAGCACGTTATACTAAAAATATATCAGCCTTGGAGAGTAGCTGCAGGATGTTTCCTAAAGCCTAGAGCAGAAATGTATCTACAAGTAAAGTAATTTGGATCATTTTCTCCATTCAAGTCTTCCAAATGAGATAATCACATCATGGTGGCTGGAAACAGTGTTACAGGGGTAAAGGCGTGGTAATAATTTAGGAAACTCGGTAGTTTCAACAACCCTAGAAAAAGAAGCAACAATCCTATTGCAGAAGAACAAAAGAGAAACCAAAAAATTGCATCTTTGTCATGCAAATCCATTACAATTCTGGTTTCTAGTCCTAAGTAATTGTGTTTTCATTGCAAACAATTTCTCTTACCTCCACATAAAATAAATCCAGCCTCTTTAAAGGTTAATAATGATAAAGGAACACTGAGAACAGCATGATAAATTGGCCCAGAGTGATTATATTGGATGGTATAGTCAGCCAACGTTAAAAACCCTTACTTTTTGTAAATGCTACAGAGACCTGTTAAATAATCAGAACCTTCCCTTATATTCACAGACACTATGAAATCTGGAACTCAAACTACTCACAGAAATTAGTCTCTTCGGCCATTGAAAAATTATTTTGAAACCTTACATCAATTGCTGTATTGCCAACCGGGAATGCCAGGGTCCTGGTCTTCAGCCTACATCCTACAGGCTCTAGTCACTTTTAAAGTAAGTCCTCCTGAACTGGCTATAACTTGCATAGAGTTGGGGTTCTAGTTAGTTACAGCAGCCTGTTAATGATGTTTCTACTATAAGATGTCTTCCTTTTAATCAATAGGATTAAATGTGTTTGTCTCTGCCAAGAGTAAGTAAAAGGTGGATTTCTGACAAGGAAGGAGCCAAGGCTACTGCAGATGGTACCCCTGACCTTGGAGGATGATCAGTGCTTCATCTGAGTGTCACAGTCCACCCACACCCACAATACCAGATGATTCTAGCTTGTCTTTGAATTAAGTGAAAGCTGTCAAGAGAAGAAGACCTAAAGCCAAAGACAGCTGTTGGCACAGGACTGGGAGATGCCATCCTTCCATCACCTGGGAGCAACACTAATTTTTAGAGACTGCTCTATTCTGGGCAGTATGCCTGCCCCAGTATCAAAGCCCATTTCAGGATGCTGTTTCATGCTGTGAACTGTGACAGCTTGTTGTCAGTCTTCCCCAAGGGAATGGCAGAAGGGCAGCTCAGCTGCAGGAGCCCAGGAAGCTCCTGCCGCCCAAGGCGTTTATTTGCTACTAGGCCAGGCATAGTGAAGAATATAATTTGAGGGTGACTCCCTTAGAGACTAAAACTGCTCAGAAATGGGAGCACTTAAGAATAAAATGTGTCCTGGCACTTAGTTTGTAATCAGCTGTCTTTTAAACATCTTCTTGTCTGGGTAGAATTGGCTGAATATGGCCAAAAGGTTGTGTTGTGGATATTCACCAGGACTGCTGCTGAAGAAGTTTAGCAGAAGCTATAAAGCTGGCAAACAATATTCAAACATCTCTGGGGAGAGGTAGCTTGTCTCCAATTTGAGCTTTTCTAATTTGTGAAGCAGATGACAGCACCAAAAACTTACTCTTTTGTAAGTAAGAAATACCCTCATTTTACTTTAAGGTATCTTTCTCCAGAATACATGGGGTGGGTAAGCTGAAGAAAGGATAGCATTTGGTTCTATCTTACAGGATATGGCAGGTGATTCCCTTCTTTCTTGGTAAGTGCTTGCATCTAATAAGCATTTCTGGATGTCAATTTAATAGAGAGCAGACATGTGGGAAGGGAGATGAATCTGGCTACTGAAGACACTGAAGATGCGATTTTAAAAAGCATGCAGAAGATATCAGAACTCTAATCATCTTCTAGTGCAAAGTGAATCCAACCCCTGTGTGAAAAATTAGCATCTGCCTAAATAATCATAATTATAATGCTCTAGGAGATTTAGAAGAATCCATGAACCTTGATGTGCTTCCTGCGATAGAGAACAGCCATATCTTTTCCTGCTCAGAACACCAAAAGAGGTTCTTCACACAATGTGCAATAAAACATAAGTGAAGTTCACAGGGATTCCAGCACGAGAATAATCCACCATTGGCTACAAAATTAATTGGTGTTGGTCACAAAGTTTTGGTTTCTGGAGGCTGGCACAATGCATCACGGAAGTATGCTTACCTTCCTCTTAGTTTGGGTGTTGACCATTGTCAGAAAAGGAAAATGGGCCAGAGAGACTTTTTATCTGGTCCAGCACAGTTATTCTGATGCTCTTGTTATAAAAAAGCTGATTTGAGCATGGTTTTTAGAGCACCAATCATTAAAACTGTATCTAGAGTCAGTGGCAATTTGGGTGCTCAGATCTTCAAAAAAAACACAAACCCTAAGCTTTATTTATTGAGACTAACAACCACTTTTAAAATTAGCAACCAGTCTGAATATTACCACTGTACATGCATTCTAGCGGTACAGTGCTACTTTCCAGAAGAATCTTAGGAATATCCTGTAATTTGTGTTCACAGGAAAGCTAACAAAATGCGGACCTAAGTAGCACTGAGAGTTCTTGTGATGTTATCATAAACCTGACAGTATTTAATGTTCTTTTCAATGTCTAAACTCCTGGATTTTTTAAATGAGAACCACAGATTAAACATTTGAAAAGGCAAGCTTCTGGTTCTGCCTGTAGAGAAAGCTTGAAAATCTAATTTTAGATTCCATAATCACAAGACAGCCACCTCTGAAATCTGTTTAAAAAAAGAAAAAAAGAAAAAAAAGAAAAAAAAATAAAAAGAGGGGGAAAAAGAAAGAAAAAAGGATTAACACCCCCCCCGCCCCATACTCTTTGGGAACCTGATTCAGAAATTGAATGCTTTGGTTTTCCATTAATGCTTAACTTCAGCTTTGCAAAATAATCATGTTAATATCTAAATCTTGAACTTTTCCATATGAAACTGGCAGGCTTACACATATTTTAGAGGCTGTAATGACTGGTCAATATGAATTTGCAAAGGCCATAAACACAAATCTTTTCTCACACACTTTTTCTGGATCATGCCCCACTTGTTGGATTTCCACATCTGAAGTGAAGGTGGCAAACATTTATATTGAGAGCACACTCATATTCAAAGCATGCTGAAACTGATGGGCCTTTATCAGCTCTGCTGGACTTTTGTATCAGCACTGCATTTGAGAACTCTGGCATTGCGTCCAGAGCAATGTGCATCTGCAGCTTCTCTGACTGAGAAGGACAAATGATTGAAACGTAAATTGTGGTTGACTCTTACTGGCAGAAATGCGGAAAACTGATTTAGAAAGGAGAATATAGAGATTTAAACCTTGCTGAGTAGTTGCCATCTCAGGTTTTACTGCAGCTGCCCCGATTTTTGCTTTCAACTCTCATTCCATGGCTCATTCTCAGCTGGCAGTGGACAAGTGGCAGTGTTGTCCCAAGTCATGCACCTTCCTGACGGGTCTCTAGCCCAGCTAGGAGGGCAGCCAGTGCTTGGTATTGAATAATATCATGAGCCTGATCTCCTGTGTTGGATTCACTCATAGTCCTCCTTAAGTCTGCCTTTCCTGGCAGGATTGGCAAGTTTAGAGAGACAAGTACTACAGTATCTGCCAGGTCTGCCATGGCTGAGTTCAGAGTGCAGTTTCTAGGGCTGCAGACAGGAGTTTGTTGGATCCCTTTGTGATGCTCTGCTAAGGGCTTCTTCTGCCTCCCCATCTGCAGAACTCCTGCAGAAGCTTGCTTTCCAGCTACGTCCTGCTTTCCAGAGGCTTTCTGTGGTATTTAAATATTTGTATGGCTGGGAGACAAATTTCCTATCCTGCTTTCTTGAGATAGGAACGAAGTATAATCAAGCACTTTTTCTCTGATGCTTGCTTAAGCAGAAGGGATGACATGAACATGGTCCTCTGAGGACAGGAGTGGAGAGTGGAGCCTGGTGACCCTTAGGTATCTCAGTTACCTGAAAAATTGTCTTTGGAAAAAATGCTGTATACTGTTGTCTCTGTCTGTTGAAAGCAGATGGCTTTCAAGGTCCTATCACAGGAGATTTGGTTGTAGAGTTCAATGAGCTCTATCCATACTGTTTGCACATAACAGAGATATAGCCTCCAAAGGGTGATTAATAAAGAAGATTGAAAATAAGCCTGTTTGTGTTTCACAGCTTGAGCTATGACCATAAAGAGTTATTTACCCATGCTTGGTGCCTCTCTTGGAAGCTGAGTAACAAGAGGCAATTCCTGATCGCTGCAAGCCATCAGCTCCAGCTCTGAGCCACCACAGCCCCTGGGAGCTGGCCGGCAGAGCTGGGACTGTGCTAACCTTCCCCACCTGCCTGTGGGAGCACCACTGTGGCCACCACTCTACAGCCTGCACATCCTTTATCCCAAACACAGCTTCTTTAATAGGTACCATGCAAAATTATTCCCTCACCAATTTGCAGGTTTTTTTTCTACCTTCCCCGTCCATGCAAAAACATTTCAATAGATACCAATTGCATTTTGTGTCAGATTAAGAAAAGAGAAAGAAATAGCAGAATACTATTGAAACTCATCTCCAGCACAAATGAATTGTAGAATATTTAGCTTTTGGTAACTGCTTATACGAACACAAAAACTGGCTTTCATCTGAAATATAGGCCTGTGTTATTCCCAGCAGAAAACTAATATCCCATCTAATATTCACTTTTTTTCATGGAGAAAATGAATTGCCTGTACTAAACTTTCCTGTTTTAGGGAGACTGTAAAGTAAGACAGTGCATTCTGCACACATATTTTTGGTGTTTTGTCACCAAAAATTTGAGGGGGTGGACGAGAAGGAAAAGGGTAGAGGAACCTCCTGATTCTTGAGCACTCCTAGATACCAGAAGTTCCTGAAAACCCCTAAATGGAGCTTAGTAGGGAAGAACACAACTAAGCCACTGCAAATAAGTGTAATTCATATATATACATAAAAGAAAAAGAAGAAATCTAATAACTGTGATGTCATGCTTTCTGAGATGCACAATATAAGTGATCAAAAGATTGTAGCTTTGCCTGCATCCCAACTAGCTAAAATTGAAATGAAGTAGGTCTGAAAAAAAAGGCTATATAAGAAAATAGTTGAGAAATACCATTATAAACAACATGTGGTATTTGCATGCAGAAAAGAACTTTTGATTTACCAGTCCCAGTCCCAATATCACTTCACACCTGCCCTTTCTAGAACATGGGATTTACTTGTCTTTGGGGCAAGGGGAGAAATCTCACAGCCTTATAGATAGCTCTACCAAAACCCTGTAACAGGCCCATTGCTATGAACCAGTTAATAAGGTAATTCTAGAAGCCCAAGTTTGTTTCCGTAGCTACATAACATTACACAAACATTTTGGTAACAATTTTGTGGCAATGGTTTCACAGTTATTTGATTAAAATGCAGTGCTGTACTGCTTTGGAGCCTGGGAGTGTCTGATATCAGTGAAAGCTCTTTAGAAGTGCTACAATTTAAAATTATAGTTTACCCTGTCTGAAGGGATATTTTTAGTCTATTTATTCAGAGTATAAATATAGTTTTGTTCATCACTGGTTTAATGTCTTGCACTGGTCAGAAAGACACTTTACCCAGCACCAGGCAAAGGTCAACAAATGGGTATCTTTTTTTCCCCCTTCCATTCTTTTTTTGTAAAGCTGCATTAAGGGTTTTAGAAAGCAAAATATCTTGTAAGCAAAGGCTGTACGTCTAACTCCTTTACTGCAGTGACCTACTTATAGGAAATACTCCTGTTGAAAGGGGCTTTTTCCATGATCTAGCATTTCAAACAAAAACATATCGACAATTAGATGGAAAGAGTTTAAGGGATCCCTGAGCAAAAATGATTGAAGAATAAAATTAGAGAGAAGAGAAATGGTGATGAATCAACACACAGTCAGGAGGAGTGATGTAGTGCATATTTCTATGAATGGCCATTCTCTGGCTTTATTATCAAGAGCTCCACAAGTTTTTTATTTCTGATTATTTGTTTGGGTGTCAGGGGGAGTTTTGTCCCTGCAAACCCCTGGAAACCAAAGTTTTATGTAAATACAAAAGGCACACTAATGACAGTTCAGGCAGCCACATCTCTGCTCAACTGTTGCTCTTGCCCTTGACTTAAAGGGACCCCCCTTTCCACAGAGCCACCCAGCAGCACATATTTGGTTTCTGTATTAATGTAGTTCTGGGCTTTTCTTGAGCTGGGCTTGGTCATTGTGCTGAACTGTGACAAATTCTTCACAGAGCAGTAGGGTTGGGTTGATTTCAGACTTGATGTGTACTGAGGGAGTGGGGCAAGAGGTAGAATTTCTTCTGCTAATGGCCTCTCCTAAACACGTTGTCCTTCCAACTGGAGCATACCTAAGTCTTACTGTAATTTACAGAACTGGGCACACAGAAAAGACCACAAAAGTAGGCTCTGCAGTTCACATCCCACTGGAGTTCCCACCAGAAAAAAACCACAAGACCAGAACGACTTTTGTGTGGTGCTTTGCACCACCACAAAAATCTTAACATCTTTCATATCATGAGTTGGGGAGTGACATGTGTGCAGGGGGCACTTGATGTAACGTCCCTTTGTGGAGTCAGAGAGGACAGTAAAGTTTTTTGAGGTGGATGCCAAGGAGTAAAGGAGCTTGGCTGTCGAGGATCTGAGGAAAGGCAGTGAGATTTCTGTGTATGTGGAAAAGGGTTGTGATCAGGAGGCACAACACAGGCACATAGATGTACACTGCCCTGTGAAACTTGTGTTGTTTCTAAGGACACACATTTATCAAAGCACATAATAGCTTTTCAGCCACAACCTATTTTTAACATCCTTTCAAGACCTAATGTTTGAGATGATCTATTTATTACTAGCTTACAATAAGTAAGCAATTTGTCTGAGATGGAGCAAGGTTTCAGCGAGGAATATTGTTCTTATGTTTTTTTTTCCAGTTTTGACTATGCATTAGGAAGATTTTCCCAAAAAATCATGCTCAAGAGAAGCAGGAGATTTCACAAGACATTTCAATCCTGTTCCCAGTTCACTATAAATCTGGGCATGTATAATGATCTTTGTATGCCATAGTTATTCATGAAAAGTGTCTGTGAATCTCCCAGTCTCATCTCTGCAATCTGAGATTACACTCTTAATACACTCTTACAGATTACATGGCTAATCTACCACACAGACAGTGGTGTGACTAGATAGTACAATTACAAAAAATCCCAAAAATCTAATTAGCTTAATCCTCACTTCATTACCTGAACCTTTTTTTTCTTCCTTTCTTTACTCACTCCATTTCAGAAAATGGAGATTTAGACTTTTTTGGGACGATTAAAATGCAAGGAAAGATATGGAGCAATGCTCTCCTCCCCAGGCTGCAGCGCAGGGGCTGTGCTCACAGCTCTGCACTTGCCTGGTGTGTGGAATACATATCCACGTCAAAGGGAGCTCCTCCCGCAGAATAAAGGTGGAATGCGCAAGCGGGAGAGGCCGAGGCCCAGCTGATGAACAGGGGCTGCTCCTGTGCGGCAGATGAAAGATAAATCCACTCTCCACTGCAGGCAGAAGAATGGTGTGACGTAAGTGGTTTTCCTGCTGATTTTTATCCCACCCCAAAGAAACCTTTAGAAAAAATCCCCAAATGCTCAGCAAATAGAATAAAGACACTGGTGAAGTCGCTTGATGCTCCGGTGAGGTACATTGCAGCCCCAGAACAGCACAGTAACTTCTGCATTGGGTGTGTGGTTTTTTCATCCCCTGAGCACTCTAAATTCAATTTGCAGTATCTGCAGGCTGAGATGGGACTCCCCTGAACACTGCAGTTCCCACCACACAAAACCTGCAAGCTTCAATGTGCATAGAGCCCTTTCTGAATTCTGCGCATGAAAGCTGGGTGGGTTTCACTGTGATCAGCCACCAGCCATCCTTTTTCATTTATTTGTGAATTATTATGGAGAAAATAAGAAATATGTACTTTAATCTGGACTTTCACAGATCTCTATGAACTATATTGCTTAGTTGGAGAAGTAAAACTTGCTAGCTCCTTCCCTGAGTTAATTTGTATTTTTTAACTGCTGCTAGATTAAGAACAGATTATCCATTATTATTTCACAAACTTTGAAACTTCAGGACTCCATACAGTAATCTGTATTCTGCTGCCCCTAGAAAAATGCCATTTCTTATTCATGGGGCAGAAATACAATAGACAGACAAAAATGTGATTGCTGCACATCACATCACCACAGCAAAGACTGCACCTGGAAAAAGTTTATTATAACTAGAAAGACAGCCTTCCATGTAGATATTTCAGATGTGACTCATGATAATGACTAATAGAAAGTTACTTTACTCATAAATCTGCCTTACCCCTAATCTATCTGTTATTCTTGTTCTTACAAAAGACAAAACAATTTAGCAGAATGTTTTTACACAGATTTACTACATGATTGACTCTCCATTGCTGCTGGAAAAGCAAGCCATTATATCATAAGAATATAGTGCAGGAATTCCTTTTTGGATAACATTTTTGCAATGGCAGCTCCAGGTGAGCCATCTAGAGGCAAAATCAAGATTTTCTTAAGAATTCTCCACACCAGCAGTGTAATGATTTCCTTGCAAATAAATGCCCTCAAAAACTCATAGCATTGTATGTACCAAGAGCTGAGATTTCCATCTGTTAAACTTCTGTTAAATTCATAAAACTCTTACATGCTTTAATTTCCTGCATGCTCATACTGTGAGTTTAACAGTTTACTCTGCTTTTAAAAATAATTTCTGAGAGTGGTTTGGATTGCTTTATGCTAATGTAGTATCAAGAAAACCCTATTAATTATAATAAATAATATACCAATTAAAGGAGGAGTTGTAGAGTTAAGATAAATCAGAGTCCCTTCCTGCTCTTGACACTGGAAAATTCTCTTAACTGAAGTCAGTTTTACCACCCATAATGTGTGGCTCATGATTTCACCAGCTTTGTAAAGTACCTTATGATCTTTGACTGAAATAAAAGACACTACAATAAAGATATATGCACAGTAAATGCAATGCATGGCCACATTCTGCCTTTACTTCCCTCTTGCTTAATCCCATTAAAACCAGAACTACTTGGTACAAAAATCAGAGCAGAGCAAGCAGCCTTCCTTGCACTTAGCAGTAGCAGCATCACAACACAGCTCATGAAACAGGGATAAAAGTCACCAATCAAAAACACAGCTGGGCTCATCTTAGAATAGGGGTGCACCTGGTGCACCCTATGGGAGAATTTAGAGTGAGTAGTAATCAAAAGCTGACTTACTATTAAAATTGCTAATTTTTTTGGAAAATGTTTCAATTCACACAAACATTCCCAGTCCCATCTAACTCTACTGAAATGACATGTTTTTGTCAACATGCTGGCCAAAGTAGTGCAGCCAAATGCCTGACCTCCACCACAGGACCAGCACTCAAGCTGATTACAGGGTGCAGGCTCAGCTGGGCTGCCCAGGCTGTCAAGTGGGAGGTGTAGCTTCAGCCCCACGGAGGACTCAGAGTTCCAAATCAAACTGAGACTACCCTGATTTAGAAATTGCTGGTGTCCAGTGCAGCCACTACTACACCAGATGCTAAAAGCAGACACCCATGCTCTGCCTTTGTACCAACTACAGCAATTGCAATGGGAAACAGAAGTGAAAAACCTCACTTAGCAGCTTTGTTCCAAGCCACACATGCGCTTAATTCAGAATCATCCCTGAGGGCTGAAAGAGATCTCTTTGGGCTACCAAAAAGGCCTCAATGACTGTGTTAAAAAAATCTGTATGAAGCCTGGAGTGTAATCTGTCATTGAACTTTTCCTGGTAGTATAAAAAATGAAACCTACAGCATATGTCTGCCTAAACACCCACTGACTCGAGTACTGCTGTGTGAGGCTGGTCTCCCAGGAGTAGAGGTTATCTTGGCTGGGAGCTTTGGGAAGCAAGGAAGGATGAGAATAAGGAATGGGCTTCCCCAAGTTCACAGGGCATATTGGGATAGCCACTCTGGGAACACATCGTGTTCTTGTCAAAATAATAAATGAAACAGAAGGAGGGAAGGAGCCAGAGTAATGATTCCAACTGGGAGGTAGAATGAATCAGAGAATGACCTATACTCTGGAAACACAAGCTTTTCATGTGGCACAACACTATGCATGGAAGGAGCTGGTGATGATGGACAGACAAAGGTGAAAGTCAGGTTATGAGAGAACACGGACTTCTGCCTGATTTTTTCCTGCAAGAGCTGGTGTTTTACTGGGTCCCCTAAAGACAGGACTGACCAAGCTCACAACCTCGGGATCTTGGCTACTGGGGTGTGATTTGGATGAGGAGATTGACCGTGTCTGATCCTCTCTGCACGTCTGGAACTGGTAAGCTGTGGGCAGCCCTTGCCCTGGCTCACACCATGCTTCTGGTCTATGCTGCTTTCATCTGTGCAAGGGTTGGACTCTGGTCCCCATTTGCTGCAGACAGCTGTGGTCTCCTGGGGCTTCCATCTCTGACCCAGCACCATAAATGCTCCATAATATATTTGAACAATTCTTTCACCTCTCTCTTTCACAGAGGATTTTTGTTAACCATTTAAATAGCGCCAAAACTTATATGGTATCAGACACATAATAATAAAAGAATTTATTGATTTTCCACAGGTACAAGCAGGATAAGCCTCATGTATATATCACAGACACTTATTCATACAGAATAAACAAATTCCATTCTACAGCTGCTTCCTAGGTAACTGAACCAGGACCACACAGATATAGACTGTGCAGCTTAGAGTTGAAAAAAACAAAATGTAGCATTTCTCTCTGTCTCCAAACTTTTAATTTTGTGGGACTGCAATTATGATGGGAATCTTTCACGAATGAAATATGTAACTGGAAAATATGCACCTATTCCCATATAGCCAAAACATGCAAATATGAAAGTCCTACAATATATCACTTCTCTAAATCAGTCAGAACAACCTTGTCTATGACTGGATTTCTGCCAGTGCCCAAACCTCTGGGAAGCTGCATGGAGGAGTCACCAAAAATTGTGCGGTTATGTTTTTCAAATGTGAAATCTGGTCATCTTAGGCAAAGAGGCTTAATGTGCAAGCTGAGAGGAAGTCAGCCCTTTACAAGGGACTGTAGAAATTTCTGGTGTCTTCCAGCAATGTAAGGACTGCCTACCATTAACAAGGCAGTCCCAGTGGAGGATAACACATTGCATCAGCAAGGTGTAAGCAAAATTGTTCCTTAAAGAAACTGCACACCACAGATGTGCTGCAGGAAAATGCAATCAGATCCTTCGAAGCCCTGTTCTGCCTTATCCTGTCCATGAGTTAGAGGGGTAAAAAAACCCCAACAAAACTGAACACCCATGCTCTTTGTCAGGGAAAAAGACAGGTACAACTTTGCACCTGCAATGAAAACAACGGGAAAGCAGTTGTGAAAAAATCGCTGGAGCTAGACAAAGGAAAAAATTATTTGGCTTCCCACAGTTCAAAGGCTGAAGTACTTTCTATTAGGACCTTGCATTCAGCTAGGAAAAATCAGAGAAAATAAAAGTCATTATGCTGGGAATACTCTAATTTCATCTATGGGAAGAGTAACATGCTAGTAATCAGATGTTAAATTACATTTTTTTATGACATTGTAATAATTGCTTCCAAATATATGTTGGGCTGCTCGAAACAAATGTATTTTCTTTCATATACAAAACTATGGAACAATATTTCTGCCTTATGGATTGGCACTTTTTTTGTGGATGAGAATCACTCAAAATATCAATCTAAAGACAACAGCCTAATAAATATTTAACACAACTGTTTTGTTAGCTGTAGGACCACAGAAGGGCAAATATATTTGATTATCATTAGAACTGAGGTGATTTAGTTTTCATCTCCTGAATGAGTATCAAATACTCTGAAAAACCAATAAATGTAGTAATTTTAGTGTAATAAAATAAAAATAACTTCTTCAGTTGTTCTATTACATCTGGTTATTTTTTAAAATATGCAAAATGTGCGTGCCAGTGTGGGGAAGTAAACTCTTTAAGGAGTGACCTGAAGACAAACTCCTACTCTTGTATAAAAGTGTCAGAAAATAATAAATACCAGTGGGGAAAGCAAAGTCTTCTGTTTTTATTAGGAATTAAACACAATTTTTAGAAAAGGAATTAGAGCATCTGCCTATCCACTACACTCAGAAACTGAAGTTCATAGATTGAATTTCAGAAAAGATGGTGTCAGCTTTTCACTGAAATCCATTTGTGGGGTCTTACTGAAGGCAGTGGGGTTATATGAGTTGAAAGTCCATGAAGAAGTGGACTCAGCCAGTCACTCCAAAGGTGTATAGAACCCACCTGGCCAGAGTCCATCTTTTCAGCAGTGATTTGAATGTGTTTTGTTTAAGTCTATTGACTTCAGGGATTAACTGTTAAAGTATGCCTATGTAAATGTAGTTGGAGTACAAACACCTACAGCCATAGCCAGCCCTGCAGTTGTGAAGCAGAGTCAAATCCTGATGGTATGGGTTCAACGGTTCTGGTCCATTTCACTTCCATATGCAAATTTTTAATCTGCAGGGAAACAAGTTCCCATCCTCTCTGCTTTCCATTTCAACTTAACAACTCTGAAAATTGCTTAATCTGCCCTTTTGCTATTCATTAGTAAAGGGGACTTGCAACAGTAACTGTTCATGTACAGCTCCCAGAATACCAAAGAAATTAAGTTTTCACCTGTACTTCTGACAGAACATCCTTAGATGACTGTACAAAAAGCTTAGTTTCCCTGTTAGTTGGCTAGTCAGAAGCAAGAATTAAAACTGAAGAGAAAGCACACTTTGTAACCAAAACTCAGAGATTCCGTTTCAAAGCCACACACATTTGTCAAGTGGAAGGCATTTAGTTGCTGTAGTCCCTTGCCCGAATGTACCTATTTTAAAATTTGATCACCTACATAAAACTAAGAATAGGATCATATCATTTCATTGGCTGCAAGTCATAACCTTTCCAGGTCCGGTGAATACATCAGGCAGTAAAATCCTGATGTTCCCATATATCACTTAGCTAAAAACAACAGTCCCCTGAGGTGAAGCTCTTTAGTAAGCGTAGCAGGTCCAGGATTTTGCAGCCCAGCCAGTTCAATCTTCCTTCTTGGTAACAGAGAAGTGTTTGAGGGCCAGGTTGGGCACACAAAGAAGTTGGTACCTTCTCTTTCAACATAGCTGGCCACTCACCAGGACATAGCCTGCTGGTACCTGTTGCATTGCAGATACAACTTAAACTACTCTGACTGGTTAAAAGGCTAGGGATGCCACTGAATAGAATGTAATTTTCCCCAGAGAACACCTGATGTGAACAGAGAGCTACAGCCTGCTAGGGGAGTGCAGATGATCTCCATGTGGATTGTCTCAAATGGAAATTGCCTCTGATTTCAGTTTTGCTTATTCCTGCTGGACAGTCTTACTTACAAAGGGTTCAAAATCAATCTGCAGAATTAATGCATGAGTGAGTTACTGAACCTAGATAGTCTGAATGTGCAAACACAAAAGGGAATGTAAAAACAGACAAGAGCCCTGAGGAGTCAGAGTCAATTCCATGCTGATGATGAAAGCTAAGAGAAGAATCTATTAATATTGCCTGATGAGCTTGTTTGTCCAATTTACTGGAACACACAAGTAAATGAATGAGAAAGCTGTACCATAGCTAAGCTTTAAACAGCGATAAGGCCACAATCATGAGTAAAGCTATATACATCCACTGAATTCTTTAATGCAAAGTACATAAAACAAGGCACAAAATGAAACACATCCATGACTTGGTTAATATATTCCATTCAACCTTATTTCTCCCATAGCTGTAATTAATGTTACACTGAAGCACCGACTGCCTCCAACTTCTACCAGACTGCTCCTACCTCAGGATTCATACTGGGAGCACCCCTTGTTTGAAGCAATCAAAACCAAAGAATTTCACTACTATCCCAAAGACCCGATAGAAAGATCAAAGGTAGCTTGACCCAACCACTCCCTTTAACTAATACACACCACTCACAGAGGAAGATATTTTCCATATTTTATATACTCTACTGTGTTTAGTACATCAGGATGTATTATAACATCAAGCTCAATGCAGTCAAAAGCATATAAGGAATTAAGGTTCATTCATTCTCTCAATCAGCCCTGTGAACCTGGTGGGGCTTTTGTCCTCTTGCTTTTGGTTGCTTGTTAAATTGTTTCAGTCATTTTCTTCTGGCTCTGTTCTAACCTAGCAGACTTTTTTTTCTATGCAATCTGACAGTGAATTGAAAATATAAATCAGAAGGAAGGAGTTTAGCTTTGTTAAGTACACAAGCTGCACCATTTATGCACACAGAGAGCACAAAATGTACACCATTTGAAAGGAAGCAAGGCTTAAGTAATTAACTTCCAATACTGTAATTATCAGTGTTGTTTTTTTTTAAATCTAGACTCTTAAGAAATCACTTCAATTACTGGATTTTTTTTATTATGGAAACTACTTAATATGAAACACCTCAGGTTAGGAATGTTAAAAGCAGATGAGCCTATGCGATCACAAAGTCTTGCAGTGGTGGATCAATGGAGGTGGTGTAACTGGCAGGCAGCCATCAGCTCAGTTGTTTCTTCTTTATTTTTGTGCTATTTCTTGTAGAATATTCATATAAAATTAAATACAAGATGTTTTCCTTAGGTTTACTCAGAGAAGTTTTTCCTGACCAATACAAGATTTGGTATTGGTCACAAACACAGAAATCCTCATAATTTCCCACTGTATAGCTAAACCAAAATATGCCCTTTTCTCACTCCAGTATACCCTTAAGCTTTGCAGGAATGACAGGCAGTTAGCACACACCACTTAGTTCAGGTGTTTGTGGTTCTCTTCTGCTCCTTTCCTCTTGTTCTACTTCAAAGCCCACTTTTAAGAAAAATTTATATTTAAATGACCAGTGGTATTACCCAAACAGCCCTTACTTTGCTGAGAGTTCACTCAGCCAGGCTTTCAAGTTTCTAAGGAAAATTAGTGGGATTTAGACACTATAAGCTCAATATCAATATTTTTCATATGAAAATAATACAGACTGTTCTCTGGCTCTATTTCAGAGACATACAGCCTTTTTTGGCACAGATAGTTAAATGCAATGAGCTATCAGTGCTCCAAGGACCACCTCAGAGCAAATACTCTGCTGGACTTGCTGGTGGTAGGTCTTCAGTTATAAGTGAACTAGATGAAATGAAAAATAATAGATAATCATTGAAGTCTGCTATAAATCCAGTTAGCTGGTAATATGGAAGATTATTGATGCAGGACATGATTGTTACACTCACATGAATCGTGGTATCCTAATTTTAACTTTAAAGGGCGAAAAAAACAAACAAAAAGCACTGGGTGTTTCCCTCACAATGACAAATTACACTTTTAGAGGGCATGAATTATTTTTTCCTAGGCCAAATTATTTTTTTAATGCTATTCACAAGTATCTTTATGTTCTTACAGAGTTGAGCAAACATCCCAAACACCCTGTAATGTTGCTAAAACCTTCTAATCCTTTTTAGTGTCTGAAGATAGAGGAGGATGTATTGGCACCATCTTGGCAAAGGAGGGAGTCTCCAGCTACCACACCAGAAACATCTCCATCCCTAGACATATGTGTCACAGGATTAAAATTGCCTTTTTCCCCTTGCATTATATAATCATTAACAGCAATAATTTAATTGATTTATTATAATGACAAGCAACCCATCAGGGAACTGCACAAGCAATTAAAAATACAATCCTGCAGAAAGCACCATGAACTCCATAAAATAAAATTAAATAAGTTGTTAAAGTTCCACTCAGAATTCTTATAAACCTATAAATATATAATGAAGTATATTAAGTTACTTCTTCCAAATGGACATAGCTAGCATGAAAACACATTGAAAAATAAGGTATATAGTAAGAAAGAAGGGACACCGGCTTCATTCCATAGGTCTGAAAGACCCTCTGCAAAATAAATTATGCAAAAATATCTTACATGCTAATAAGAAGAAATTCTTAGCTCTTAGGGATGGCATATTCCTGAGATTTAGGATGCATGTCCCCACTAAAATTATTTTTTTCTGAACTAGAGAGTATTGTATGGTAATTGCTGATTTGGCAATAAGAGTACTAGCAATATTGTTAACTGACTTTCCCTCCCAATTTCTGTTGGTAATACATTAATTTTTCCACCTCCAGGATTATATTACCTGCCAACATAACCCCAAATGGCTTGGAAAAGAAGGGAATTTTATTGCACTGCTTTAGGCCATGTCTACATTGGGTAGTTGTACCACTTTAACCATGGTTAGCTTACATTAAAGTAGCTGGTGTGTACATCAGGCTGGTTTTCAAAGTGATTTAGTACCTCAGGCTACACCAAGCAGCCCTCCTTAGACCAGACATTAATCCATGTTGCAGGAAGCCTGTCTCCTGTGGAGTTATACGGCCCTAGCTGCTCCCTTGCCACAAGTCCTTTACTTAGTAACTCTGTACTATGCTGCCTTGATATTTTTGTGTCTCCAGTGTGTTGATGTTGCACTTTCTGTTTAATTATCAGTAACCCTACAGGCATCAACATAGCAAACTTATCTATCTGCTCTAGGACACATGAACCCTTCTGGGTCTCCTCATGGATACATGCTTTCTTCGTAGACATGACTGTACTTGTCAAAGACACTTACTCAGCCTCAGCACGGGAAGATATCCTGCGGTGTAGAAGCTTTCATGGAATTGCTAGAGCAGAAAGGCAAAAGGCTGACCAAAGCTTCTCTCAGTCTGAGTACAGGATTCTGGCAAAAGTGCTGTAAAACAAGAGGCCATGATGGAAACACAAGCAGAGCTACTAGACATAAGGTGACAATTGCATTTTCGCACCCTAGCTATAGACGAAGCCAAAAACTAACAGGGTGTGTGGTGCCTGCACTGTGATAAATACCCACAATGGAACTGCCAGGCTCTGAGGAATCACTGAGGGTGCCCAGCCCCCCATGCACAGATGAGGTCTGACCTGGAAGAGAGTTATGGGGTGGCTGATACTAAGCAGATGGGGTAGAAGCACAAGAAGGACAGCCACAATGAAACACAACAGCCAGTTTATCACCACGGCTGGGATTTGCCAGCAAGTATAATGTGCTATATTGTTACACAAGGGACCACAGGGACTTCAAAGGGCTGGGATTTTTTTTTTAGGAGCTGAATTGCAGGAGATAGCCCCCTTCCACCTGCCTGTACAGCCCTCTCACACACATCAGCTTTGTCCTTTAGTACATGACATTCACACCTTTCCTCTATCACGAGGAAACTTTTGGGTCATTCCTCCCATATCCTATCCCCACACTAAAAACATTGATACTTTTAATTTCTGACTTAGGGTACATTTCTGTGTTCATATTTAGGGCCCCATCCTCTTCACACAACACAGTCCCATGTTTCAAGGGGAGTGCAGCTGTGTGGAAGCCAGAGGGATGGGCAGGACTCAGCCCTTGCATTGCAGCACCCTCAGTCCAAAGGAGCTGGAGGTGAAGCCCTCACTCTGCACAGCAGCAGGGGAGGGACCGGCCCAAGAGACGCTGCTGCATTGGGAGCAGCCACACATCCTGACATGGAGGAGGTTGCTTTGGGACAGGAGGGAGAAGAAAGGAAAGGAAGAAAGTGAGAATCTTTCCTGCACTCCACCATGCAACAGAGTGAGGGTACAGAGAGGATATTCACCAAATAAAATCTTGCCCTGAGCCCAAACACCTGGCCGTGGCCAGTGGCTAGACAAGAAATTAAGTCCCCATGATGTGCTGCCCTTACTATCCTTGAGATCATCAGAACTGGAAGAGTTTTTTCAAGCTCTAAGGGTTTGATTCTTCTTTGCCACAATAAATATTCACTGCTTCCGATGTGTGTGATTCATTCTCTCTTTCTCTCCATTTGGGACAAACAGGCCAAGCACAACAGGAGGAACTGACTCTGTTTTCACTAAAATCGACTATACAATGTCTTCTGCAAGTCCCTGTGTAAAGCCAGTGAATGAGGGGACACTGTAAGCTTGCCACAGTGCAGTCATGGGGGAAGGCACTTTTACTGAGGTGAACACAGGGCCAGGGCCACTATTTATGTTTCTGTGGCAGAGGAACAAAACAGACTTTCAGAGTTCAGACAGGGACATGGCCTGCAAAGGCTGGCGAGCTATCAAGAGCCCTTGATTAAAACTCTTGAATTCAAACCGCTCCACTATTTAAATTTCAGAAAGAGAGAAGGACTCTTGCTTCTCCCTTCAATTTTATTTCAAGAAAAAATACTCTTTTTCTTTCCAAATAGAACAAAAGATAGTAAATTTTATTTGTTCCAACCTTTTGTATGAATAAAGGAGGGTTATAATTCCTAGGAACATGAAAATAATCTACCACTGTGTTGCCTTTGTATTTCTCTTATGTTGCAAGTTTTCTCCTTTACTCTTGAATTGGCTATGAGCAAAGGGAGGGAGGAGAGCTACAAATATAATCTTGAGACCTCTGTATGCAAAAGTATGAATCATGAGTGGTTCCTGGCTTATTTGCCTGTCTACAAGCATCTAGTGCCAGCTATCTAAGCAGAGTAGCCTGCTGGGCTCCGCAGAGCTATTCCTCAGGCAGGCCTGCCTGAGGTCCTTCAGTACAGCTTCTCTATGACCCCCATTCTTAACACCCAAATGTTTCAAACTGCACTGAGTGTTTTCCTTTTTCAAGATATCTAAATCAAGCCTGCTGCTGCTTCTAATATTTTCAATTTCCAAGCCACAATATAGGCCAATATGCAACACAGACTCATATTTAACGTTGTACACGTGAAAAACTTGTTCTGAACAGTCACAAAGTACATCTAAACACAGGTACCCCTTACTCCAATAGGCTGCCACTTCTGCTGTACATTGTGGTCCACATTGTGAGGCAGCAGTAAAAAATTCAGCATCTGACAGCACATCTTTAACACTCTCTTTGTGGGCATAAGAAAAGGACGAGCACTGATTTCACATAAGAAATCAATTAAGCATTGAGCCAACTAGTGAGGTGTTATTAAATGTGTTCCACATCTACCAATTCCAAAGCACAAAACTGCTCCAACTAGGTATAAAGTTCTGCAACCAAACATGGATCCTACTGAAAATAAGTGGTAAGACTGCCACAAGACTTCAGCAGGCCTGGGCCTTGCTCTAGAGGGATTGTTTGGACTGCAGTTTTTGTTTTCCTAGGGGAATTGAATTTATGCAATCTTGCTTTGTGTGTAAAGCATATCAGTCTACTCCAGTAACTTTGTACCTACTGCAAAATTTCAAAAGAGAACCCAAAGACATCCAGTTTCTATGAATTCAGTAAAAATAAAATGGGTGGCAGAGAAAGACCCTATCAGTTCTCAGTGAAAGCCATGTGGCAAAACAGCTCAAAAATCTTTCTATATCAGATAATACACATAAGAGGCAGATGTGGAACTCCAGACTTTAGTCCCAGAACCCCTGGAGCAGCTCAATGTTTTGTGAGTCTAAGCTCAAGAATCAGGATTGGAATCACTCAAGGTTTGGGGTGCTTTTTGTGTAGTTTTTATTTCATTAGAAGACAGAGCATACCAGTGGCTACATAAGTGAGCAGGGGCAGCAAGAGTAAGCAGTGATCAAACACCATTCCTTCTATTACAACATCAGACTCAAATATCCTACCAGTGGAAAGTGATTTGAAAGAACACCCCAATGAGTAACGTACTGCAAGAGCGGAATGATATTCCCAATATCTCCTCTCTGATTCTTGGGGACTCACGATGCTTCACATTAAACCATTCTCACATTTGCATCTCAGGTATTTTCCCTGGTAAGTCAAGAAGAATTTCCTTCTTAAATACTGATTTGTGGATATTTTTTAGATAAACAGAGTAGCCAGTTTCAGTTGTATTCCTAGGGAAAGACTTGCTAACTTATAGCCATGACTGTAGGTTTTCTGCAGCTTTTTTTTTAGGCTAACACTGAGATAAATATGGGGCTTGTCTTTGTCTCCTTGGGCCAAATGCACCATGGCTAGAAACCCCACATAACTTAGGAACTCAGTGCCCAGGAAATTTTTAGTCTATTAATTTTTTGAAAGAATTGTATAAAACCCAGATAAATTACGACTACCCTACAGAAAAAAAAGTCTGTCACTTCAACTTTATTTTCTGCTATGCATCACTCGCACTTGAAGAGTCAATAATCTGTGTTCAGGTAAATGGCCTCTTCTGGATTATACTTAAGATTTTATTAGAAAAATAGAATTATAAAAGTGGCCATTAAAATTCATAGATACTAACAAGACATAAAATGCCTATTACACACTGAAAAATTACACCATGCATATTTTTCTGAATAAAGGAGATGATATTCTAAAGACAAATGGATCATTTATTCAGGACTGCGCCATTTCTTTGTGGCATTTTTTTAGGCTATACTATAGGTCTAGGACAACTGTGAACATAGAATCAGCCTTTGTTACTCTGCACAATCCAATAAACATAAGAAATATTCCTGAATGAGAGAGCCCAGTGAAAAAGGTTTAAATTCTTCCATAACATTAAAAAATTCTGATTTTGTGTACTATGACACAGTTTTTTAAGATACTACCTAGTGTTGACAACTTCCACTGGTTTCAGACGAATTTATACATAAATTAACATACATGCACATGTGTATTTGAGTGTGCACACGTGCACATCTACAGCCTTGAAGTCTTTACTGCATTGCAGTCTAAAGATTTTTTCTTTATCTCCAGTTGCTTCAAGATGTCTTTCCTTTTTAAGGATTCACTTTTAAACCTAAAGGCATTTCTCCCTTATTTATTTCCTCTAGGATCTAGTGCTCTACTTCTGACAAACATTAAGCAGTTTCTAGTCTCAACAAGAGTTATACCCTTATTATCTATAAAGGTATCTTCCTATTATTTTGAAGCAATCCATTTTCTTACTGGATTACATAAAGTAATCCAGTACTTGAAACCAATATTACTTTATAAAATGGAACAGCTATTTCCTGACAGATGCCAGAAAAAGCAAGAAAAAAAGGATATAGAAAATATATTATGAGCAGAGGTTGTCATTAAAAGACTTCAAGTTAGATTTTAATCTTACTCTGTGAAGAAAAATTGTGATTACAGCATATATACAGTAACTTAAGCCATGTAATTCTAATAATGTTAAGTGAGAAGTTGCTGATACAATAACATAATCAACCAGGGTTACTAGGGAAAGTTCTATAACAAGTCAAAATGTTACCAACAGAGCATCATTGTTTCTCAGTCTTCCAGAGACAATTTATATCAGTTGCAATTGCCAGTCTTTAAACACTCTCCATGTTCCCTGTGAGGCAGGATAACAGTGAAACAGAAAAGATCTGGGTGATATGACAGCTGTAGCAAGACACCAGATCCCCCAACCTTGTAGTTAAAATATTTTAATAGTACTACAATAGCTGTTCAAGGAGGCTTGCAGTACTCATGGGTACACAGAGAATACTCAGGGTCCTTGTATGATGATACGCCAACAAGGACTCACAAGTACACTGAAGCCAATTTAGAGTTTAAATGAACTCCAGACCTTAAATTATTGCAACAACCAAGTTTCTTGCATTATTTAACTTTTTTCCCTTATATCCTGATGATCCGTCATGCCCACCTGTTTTATGAACTATGTGATTATACTTTTTAATTATGGTAAGTAGTTACACACCACATGAGTATAAAGTACAATTATTATAAAATACTTGTGTTTGAGTATATATTGAGTTTTGTACTATATAAAAGAGAAATGATTGAGATATCATTATAAGAAAGCACAGGAAAATGTGCAGCTCTCTTGCACGATGCCTTGGCACCAAAATTTCCAAGTGGATGATCCAAACATAGCAAGACAGCTTGGTCAGTGCTTCCAGGCCCTTGTACTTAGTGAAAGGATCTGCAGTCAAAGATGCCAATATGAGCTTATAAAAATACAAACTGCAACTTGATTTTTTTGTACTGGAAAATAAAATATTTTTTCTACAGAGAAATTATTACAGGAACCATTACATAAATGACATGACCATGTAAATCCCACATATAAGACTGGAAGATTAAAGTTTCAAAGAGCCAAGAGCCTTCAATGTTTGACTTTTACTGTGTTTCTTAAGCTCTGCCTTTTGAAAGGCTGGGGCTGTTATGTTATTTCTAAAGACTTCAGCAGGGCCAGAGTTCCAACACCGGTTCTTACTCTAAAATAAACATGCAGCCTCAACCACAGGCAAGAGCAGTTGCAGTAATTTCTGTGAAGTTGTGTCATGCTGTCTGTCACAGACTGCTCTAGATGGCCAGAGTGGACACTTGTGGCCTTATGAAACAATCAATGTTCATGCCAAAACCATCATCTGAATAAGACAAGACCTTTGCAAAATCAATCTTGTGGATTTATGCACATACCTAAACACTCTACAAAGTCAAGATATTTTGCATTCTTATTTTAATATCAGATTTTTGTTGGCTGAAGTGCTTCATAATTTTGGTTGTTTGCTTTATTACAAGAGTATGTGACAGCAATCAGGCATGCCACTTGAAGAATTCACTGTGCTCATTAGAAAAACCATCCAAGTGTCATTAAAAACTTTGCACAAGGCTTTAGTGGTGCATCCCAGGCCTGCAGATTGGCAAGAGTGGCTCTCCTATATAGCTTACTCTTTTTTTTTTTTTTAGTCTCTTGACTGGTTTGATCTTACCACAGACCAGGCCCTGTTCCAGGAGAGGATAACAAGCTGACAGGAGCTTGTGGCATAAAAAAAAGCTGGATTTTGCTCCCCCACCCAAAACAAAGTGCCTCTGTGGTTGCACAGCCCTAAGCTATCTCTGTGGAGCTGTGGTGTTGGAGATGCTTGTGCAGGAAAAAGGCTTATTAAGATGGGCTCTGAACTGTTCAATTCATTGATCAACAGCAATTTTTTTCTGTTTATCCGTCAGCCATGAATTACGATATTTTACAGGAAGGAGGTGGTCATGTATTTCTGAAACTGCTTCAGTACCTCCTCCTTTCCCACTTAGAGAGGGAGGTATCAATCTGGTCTTAGCTCTGCCCTGTTTTTTGCATTAACCATAGGATTTGTCTGCTGTAAGTACAGCTCCTTGCTTAGAACAACTGGAACTCTCTATCCTTGGCAGGATCAAGAGCTCTGGTCTCACACATATAATGGTGTGATGAATTTGCAATCATTGGCAATATGTTAAAGATGCAAAGGTAAGTTGGCCCCAGAATTGCATTGCACACTGTCAGCTACTTGTGAGCACAGAAGGCTCTTAAGTTCCCCTCAATGAATTCACATATAATTTTTGCATTATGTGCTCAGGGACAATTTAGCTATGTATAAGTTTTACTTGCAAGATGTCTTTTTTACTTTATTCACTTGAGTGATTTTTTCATTAGTTTTTAGGCCTGTGCCATTATTGCACTGTGGAAACATTTTACATAGAAACATAGCATTCTGGGGCTTTGAATTTGCATTACTCCAATTTAAAAAACAAAAACCAAAACCCCAACAAAACAATAAATAGGAAAACCTCTTGCTTTAGGCTTCACTCATGGTAGATTTGGATTATCTTCACTGAAGAACACAAAACAAAGTTCTGCTTTTCCTATTGAAACACATGGAATTTGTTCTCGCACAACTAAAACAGTGTTTAACCGGGGGCTTGCTGATTGACTTCCACAAGTGGGCACAAGATCTTTCGCATCACTCCAGACTATATTTTGTTTAATCCAATGTTTTACTGGCACATGGTAGAACAGGGAAAATGAATTTGTGAATTTTAGATAGAATAACAGTTATTTTACTTCTGAAATTCTACTTCCATTCATCATGTTTGGTATATGCTCCCAGAAAAGTTGGGGGATTTTAGTATAAAATCAGCCTTCAATCATGCAGTTGTTTGTAAGTGAAAGAGCCAAATATCATCCAGGAACTTCTGAAGATAGATGTATGAGAGTGTGATTCAGACTGAAATAAAATCTTTCATTTGTCATCAGAAGGGGAGAAAACAAAACAATGTTAAATACAGCCCCTATAAAGAAGGTTAACATTTTACCAGAGTACAGTTTCTGCTCAGGTACTCTAATACTTGCTCACTCTCTTAGTCTTGTACTATTTCCTGTGGGTGCTGCCCTGAGAGCTTGTAACATTCAAGAGCACACAGTTTTCACATGCCAAGTGCTACTTTCAAAGCAATCATTGATGCTTTTAACTTGTAACTGGTGTCTACAAAGAGCTAGAGACAGAAGAGCAGGGGAATAACATTATGGCTATATAAACAATATACGAGTATCTTACATCTCTGTGCATGTAAGAAATTTCTGTTTGAATGGCAGTGATCACCTTCAGCATGGCCATCTCTCAACACATTTCCTAATTAATTTGTTCTACTAAACCTTAGAAATTAGAACTTTAATTTAAGAAATAAAATAAAACATTATTAATCCCAAATATTTATGACATAGAGTATATATTGAGCAGTACAACTAAGCACTTAGTTATAAGTCTTGAGAAGAAAATGCTTCAAAATATTTTTTTCCAAAATAGAATTGCTTTAGAAGTCACAACCTGGGTGATAGTGGTTAATTTCTCTATTTAAAGGGTGTATTTTCATCCTAGTATCTAAATTCACTTCAACCTTGCCTAAGTAACCAGCAGCTGCTGACTGAGAATTATACATAAATAAGCATGGGCTAAAACTGGAACAATTTTTAAACCTAGATTGCTTGATAGTCAAGTGGCAGTAACATGGCCCAAAACAAAATGTGCTCTGCAACTTAAAATTTTGGTGCCAATAAGCTACAGAGACGTATTTTTATCTGAAATACCTGTTCAATGGTTATTTGTAAAACAGGCCTGATTTAAAAAAAAAAACCCATACAAAATGTACTTTGTTGTAATGTAGTTATTTAACAATCTTCATACTAAGGAGCTCATTGGTTTTCTCAGCATCTCAGGCAGGAATTTTCACTTAACACCTGCTTGAAATTTTACAACTCATATAAAACAACACAAAAAAAAAAAGGAGGAAAATGCACAATTCTCTCAGCTGCACAAGTATAAAGCAAGAGTAAGGATGCTGACTACACTACATGAAGGTAGGTGCTTCTAAGTACATTAGAGGAAATGTTATGCCTGATAAGCTTTGGCTTTTTCTTTGAATTAATTAAGGAACTAAGTATGGCTCTTAGAGGCTTTAGTGTTCCAAAGAGAGGCAGGGGGACACTGCCAGAAGGGAAGGGACTTATTCCTGTAAAAAGCATACTGTCCCTGGGACCCTGAGTAGGGAGAGTCAGGAAAATGCTTTCTCTACACTCACTATCATAGGAGAGATTACTTTAATTGATGCCTCTTTCCTGGTGTTATGAAAATGAAGCTAGACACGGTTAGAGGGTTGGAGGTCGTTACCTCGGTTATTTTAATCAGGATCCTGTTTGATGTATCCACTTCACCCAGGGGACAGCGTGGCAAAATGCACAGCCACCGTCAATCACACACACAAGTTATAGACTTTACACATCAGCATATCTAACAAGGGGGCCCAAAAATGGGGCTAGGGTGGGCTAATCCCTAGTTTGCAGAATCTGTCCTGCTAGGAGACCTTGACTTCCTGAGATAGTAGGATGTTTGGTCTCCTTGGCTCTGCAGTTCTGGGGTGTTTAGTCTCAGGGCCTGCAGAACACTTACAAAACACTAAGCACTAGACTAAATGAAGGGTTACAAGTATGCATGCTAATACTTGTGGATACACAGAACTGTGTAAAAGGTAAATAAAAGGAAAAAAACATTCCAGCATCATAATCCTTTAGAATTTGAGGATGGCAGGGGGATAGAAGGGCTCTGTGTGCCTCTTCTCCAGATAGATGCTCAATAACAGACCTCAGCAGAGATAAAGCTGACTCCAACTTTTTTTTAATTGAAAGTAATTTTGTTCCCAAGTACCAACATATCAAATTTACAAGACAGGCTTCAGCTGCTATCTTACATGCTGAAGATATCATACTGTCTTTTAACTATTAAAGCTGGCCACATCATATTTCAATGAATTTTTCCACTATTTTAATCTCTTCTAGGAAGACTTTGTATTTTTAGTTCCTGCTCCTGGTCTGGATTACTCCAAACTTCTAAGTGAGCAGCATCACCAGTACCAGTCAACCAGGGCTGCTGCAAACACTCCTTTGTAACATTTCCAAAGCTGTACAGATAAAGGACTAAACCTAGTTCTGGTTACTAGGCTCAGAACCTTGCTGAAGGACCCAGTCTGCCACCATGAACATCCACTAGGGTTGCAGCATAACTAAGTTACAGACAGTGCCAGTCTCAGCACCTTTAGAGATGGACAATAGAAGTTAACACAAGGAAACTGGTATTTTTCAGCGTTTCTGAAAGGCTGAATCTACCACGTCTGTGTTTCTTAAGCAAGTTGGGATCACTTCTCTAGACAAGCTGTATGCATGTCACAGCTGTGCTCTTTGATAAGCATTTTTTTTCTTAACCTACAGTCACTTGCAGCCATTTTGATGGCCAAATTCAAGTAGATAAACTTATATCCTTAGAGCAACATACAAAAAGACTCCTAGCACATAAATTTTCCTTTCAACAGTGTTCATTAGCAGGAAAATACAGAACAACTGGAGAGGGTTTTATTTGCTGAATCAGATTTAATAAAAAGAAACAGCATAACCAAATTTCCACTCTACATCATGGACTTTGACTAGGCATTCAGTGATATGAATTTTGATTTTTACAGTGCACACATCATCCTGAGAGGTGAGAATTCAGCTGGGGCAGAGGAACATCCCATAGCCAGAGCTGGGTTCTTTTATAAGCACCATTCCATGCTTCTGCACAAAATTCTTCATGAGGAGAGCAGCACATGCCAGGACAACTGTCCTGGCTCAGTTCTTTGGAAGAGGCGGTTGCTGCATCACACCTTGCTAGTGCTCAGGGGTCTGTATGCCACCAACCTTTGACCTCCTGCCAAGTGCTTGTGGCTCAGAAAATAGAGCAGCAAGGAAAGGAAGGGTGTTTTATTTTATCCATGAATGTCAGGAGTTGGTGCCTGCAACCAGCCCTGCAGCACTGCTGTGCAGCCAGGCAGCAAAGAGCCATCCCCCACTCTGAATTTGCAAATGCAACTCTTTTGCCCCTGAGTCTAATTACATTGACAACATCTTTATTAGGGAGGCATCTTCCCCTGCCTAAAGCCATAGCTCAAAGAAGGCTTTTTCCATTGCAAAATCTAGGATTAAAAGCAGATACTGCTAAGTTTCCACTTTCACAAATCAAGATGATTAGTCATTAGATTTCTTGTTTCTCTACCAAATAAGATAAGATAGTTAGAAGAAAACATTAAAATGGGTAAGACTTTGATTACTTGCAAATTAATTTAACTGCTTAAGTTGTGTGCAGAAACCATGGAAAACTGACAGTGGGTAATACAATGCAGGTGTATATACTGGCAGACAAATTAAAGGAATTAAACCTTGATAAAGGTGATGACTTTCTAAGTTCGGTTTTCATGTGGGTAATAAACAAACTGAGCCCCATCCGCTGAAAATTCACTTACTAGGAGCAATGCCACAAATTCCACATGATCACAGGGGAAATATTGTTCTACTGGACATTCAGCAGAATGTTAAAATGCCACAATCATTTCCAGTGATCCTTTTCACAGTGCTTTGATGCAACATCTGAGCTTTCCTGTTAGACTTCAACATTTGGAACTTATGCTAGAGAAAGAAATAAAGCAGAGCTATTTCCTAGCAAACTAGAGGAAGAGTTACTTAAAGGGGGAAAACGAGCACTTTGACTGGGAAAATGCTAAAAAAATCCAAGGAAAAGATAAACTGCTCCTGACACTTACAGAAAAACTCCAATATTTAAGTTTTTAGTTCTATAGGCAAGAAATTGTAAATAAAAAAAAAAACATTTGCTGCCTGAAAGCATGAAAAATCATATTCAGAAGACTTAAAAGAAACAATCAATCCTGTGCAAATAGAGTCATTATTAGACTCCATGTCTCCTTCCTTCTGGCTGCCACTCTGAACACCAAGGCCTGCTGCTGCACTGCTTGTCCCTGTTGTCTGCTCAGGGTATTGGTTCTCAGACAATGTCTTCCTGTATGACTTTAGTGAGAGATGTCTTTAAAGTGCTGCCCTTCACCTTAAATAAGTTTTAGTGTGCCAAAGCTGTAGCAAACCCCACTGATGAAGAGAGAGGGGGCAACAAAAGTTAGGTATGAAAGGTGGAAGATTCATAGTTATCTAGTAAAACACTGAAGGGTAGATTCCTTTTTGCTGAATTACTGAGGCAAGATTTAGCACTTAAGTAACATCAGTGGTATGACATCAACCTGTTTTTCCTCACCTGTCACCTAAATCCACACTATAGCTAAAACCAGTAGCAGGACACCAGTTTTCAGGAATGTTCCAAAAAGGACCCAGAAATATCTAGATCAGGAAATTTTAACCTTTGTTATGTGTCCTAGTGGTTGAAACAATAATAGAGAACAACATTAGTTAACATACATAACATAACAACATGCAAGAGTTAAGGGTGTTTTTTACAAAGGATTATTACACTGCTCAAGTCTAAGAGTTACTGGGAAAGTGACAGATCAAGGCATCATCTAATGGTATTGAAACTGCAAGGAGCATTAAGTGCTCTAAAATAAGCTGAACTGACAGAGGACCTCTGCAAAGTCCTCTCAGAAACGGAAATATTCAAGAGTGAAAAAAGTGACTCTACAAAATAACAGTGCAGGTATCAGAATGACTGAAAACCAGAAGAATTTCATGGTATTATACAAGCAAGAAAGCAGTAAGAAAAATTCAAAGTAGGATTGTACATACAAGGAAAATCCTAAATACATTAGAATTCATTGTTGCTTAATTAGATATATCAGGAAACTTACATTGGATTCTATATAAATAGTGGTGTACAAAGTGGATCTTGATGCTCAGCAGCACTCATGAAGGCAAAAAGATGTGAAAGCACAATTAGAAGTAATGAACCCAAACAGAAAATGCCATTGCATTATTCTGCTAATCTATGCCACAGCCACTCCTTGAGACTTTGTGCAGTTACAGTCCTCTCACCTCAGAAGAAGGGAAAAGACTTAAACATGATGAACAAGGTCTTAGAAACCTCTAACAGCTGCCATGTGAAGACAGATAAAACCATTCAGGATTCTGGTGAAAGAGCTGGAAAAGGGTGCAACAAATGCAGTGGAACTTTCAAATATCAGAGGGGCAGGTAAGATTAACATCTCATATCAGGAGTTGATCACGAAAATATTGAGTGGCAAATTCAGAAATAAAACCAAAGGGAGAACTTTTTCCATGACTGCATGTTGCAAAATACTATTAGCAGCATTGACTGCCAACAGAGAAAGAGAAGAACATTAACTTCTTCATAATTTATAAAAGTTCATAGAACAAAGCCTCAAAGTGCTGTTAAAAACATTAATGCAAATGCAGTCTCAGTGTTAAAAAGGCTTCAGATACCAAAAACTAGTATCTACACCAAGGACCATGTTTATCCATATTTATATTCCTTGACTCAGCACACGCTTCTGTCTGGCTGCTGTCAAAGGCAAGATATTAATTCAGACGGACAATTAACCTAATCCATTTAGGATTCAAGCAGGTCAAAACGTCATATGAAGTAGACCTTATAAGTCTTGAACATGCATACTTAATTTAAAATTATTCAAATGGCAACAGAGCAGATTCATAGTAAAAAAGTTAAAATAAGAAATTTTAAAAAATACATAATAGCTTTAAGAGGCTCTTGAGAAAACAGACTGCAAAAGAAAGACATGGTGAAGACAACCAAGTTTTTCCCAAGAGCCCATGCAATTCAGATTCTTGGAGGCTCAGAAGTTCCATTCTGTACCTCCTTGTGACAGAAGAAATCCACATTCAGGCATTTGACTCTAAGCATTCCAAAGCACCAGGGTGCTCTTTTTCTCCTTGACCAACCAGAGGATACATCAACATCCATCCCAGTTTACCAACAGCAAGGAGTTGAAGGAGTGCCACACATATCCTCCAGGTGCACACACTTTTCTCCTGGTTAAACAGCCTCAGTAAGAAAGTGCTCTATTTTCCCAAGGAATTGACTTCAAAGATAGCAAAGGGATAAATTCTACTGGGAAAAGGAATGGCTACAACAGGTATCAGGCACTCGTGTCCTAGCAGACAAACTGCAAATACAGGGCCTCTTCCATACACAAACACAACTGAGCGAGTTCCATCCCTGATAGTCAATGCCTGTCAGCAGAGGGCAAGAATCCAAGACATGATCAGATGTTGTTTAAACTTGGTACATTCTCTTTGCATAAGCCACAGGGACACCAGCCCAAGTTAACTGTAAGGATGTACCTCGAGCACTCAGTATGCCAAAGGAGGAGAATAAAGCCAGAAAATATAAAGTCAAGTAAGCGGACTTTCCTCTGACTTAGAGTTTGTGCTTTAGGACAATGTTGTTGTAGTATGTCCAAGTCCACTGGATGCAAGTGCAGACCAACAGAATAACCTCACTTTGTTATTTGCTCAAAATCAGACATCCCTTGATACTAAGTTGGTCTAATAAGACATGCTGCTGCTCTGCACAGACCTTGCTTTGTACTGAATCAATAATAGTCAATTTCTTCATATTTCTTTGGGGATATTTTGTCCCCTTCCTTAAAGGACAGGGAGAACAATCAAAACTTAGATCTAGTCTCATTTTTACAAGGGTTTTGAATGCAAGGAGGATAATCAAGAGTAATATTCTTCCATTTTGCCCTAAAGTACTGACTGCTACATCCTCTATGAAAGTGACCAAAAGTACATTATTTATGTAGCTTCATTGGTTAACAAAAATAGGACATTTTCTCATTAATCTTTTCCACTTCTGGGCTCTTCCTCTTGTTTAATATTTTCAGAGTAATTGACCTCTCCTGCAATCATTGTTCAAACCATTGTCAGCTGAAAGACCTTTCTCATCCTACTCTCAAGTTTTTTAACAATTTGTAACAATGCTACCATTTTTTATAGTTGCAGTTAAGCAACAAATGCCTTCTACTATAGTAAGTCACCTGTACAAGTAATTTACATGTCAGACTTTTGTTTTCCATTTCCAATTTCTTCTCAACTTCCTCTCCTGTGCACCTATTCTCACAGTGCACTTTAGAAGCTAGAAGCCTGATATTTCAAGCAGCCATACTGACAGAGCTGAACTGCAACAATGACATCACTCTCCTCCTGAAAGAGTTTAATGGTATTTGATTTTCTCCCTGTGTTCAAATTTCCTTTAAAACGGACTCAAGAAATTAAAGCAAGAATTAAGGTATTTTGTTTGAGTGCATCGTCTTCAATTTAATTTTCAATTTGTTTTACAGAATGTGTTTGCCAGCTGTTCTTTTATTGTTTTCATACCTCTCTATATCCAACTTTCTCATTAAATACTTACTATTTGGCCCAAATTCTGCTCCCTAATGTGCATGACTGGAAGTCACAAGTATATCCAAGAGCTGGAATTGGCTCTAGCTATTCACCCACAAACTGTTCATCTTTCAATATTTTATTATATTCCTTTCATTTTCTTAAATTATCTAAGCCATTTTACTGAGGCAGCCTTTAACAGACAAGTGTGTATAACTACCAGCACCTTCACTGAATTTAAAATTAACCAGATTTTATGTTTTACAACTTAATGTGAAGCAGGTTATTTTAATACAGTACTCCTGACAGTTGAACAGAATCCAGTTCTACTCACAAATTTGGGCCATTTTAAATATCACTTCAATTAGGAAGCCAGATCACATGAGTAATAAATTAAATTGGTTAGAAACTTTATATGATACAATACTTATTTGCCAAGCATTATAGCATATAGATGGTATTATTAAATTTCCCCCCCTCTTATAGCTGCATAATAGATTTCCAGGCACTTATAGCACCTCACTCTGTATAAACAGATGAAAATCTTTTAGACAAGCATAGAGTTAGCCTCCCTGAATATAGATAAGATACAGCTGTTAATTCATGAAATGCAGAACTTTGAATCTTACTAACAAAACATTTTTACTTAAACATGAGAGGCAACATTTATATACTTTGCCATTGTTTTACTGTTTATTTTAGAAGTAGACAACAACTAATTCGGAAAACAGAGCATCTAAAATTTGGTTGTTTTCACATACTGGACTGTTTTTACTGAACTAGAAGTTAAGGGAGAAAGAAGTCCTAAAGAAACCTTTCTTAGATCAGATTATTTATTTATGCAATTAAAAATTCACAGTAGGATTAGCAAAATCTACCATGCTGTAAAATGACTTTTACTAGCATGAAGCTGTTGCTTAGGCTTTGTTCCACACCTAGTTGTGGTTAGCACCTGCTGCTTCAGAGCAAGGTTGAGCTCTCCTCTTGCTGCCAGTAAGTCAGGCCCTTGCAGTAAGTTTTACACTTGAAGTAGCTGTAAGGATTTAAGAATGAGTCAGTCACCATGAGTTACTGCTGCTGTCAAAACCATCCATCACTCTGTCTAAAGATTCCCACCACTGGCTGTGAAACTTATAGATACCTTGTAACATGAATGCTATTGCAGCTTTACTCAGTTATCTCAACAGATGTTTTAACAGAGATGGGATGCTGAAAGAAAATATCCCAGCTGGCTTAACTTCAACATGCAGAAAAGTATTTGGACTCCTTAGAAATACTTAGAAGATAACATGAGATTTGACACGTCCACAGTGAACATTACACTGTAACAGAAGGGAATGGGGTTGATTTGACATTATTTGTTTCAGATAACAGGTGCTATGGACAGAGGAGAAGCAGTAGATGTCATGCCCTGACTTTAGCAAGGATTTTGAAATGGTTGGAAAATCATATCCAGAGAGCAGCTGTCAGCTGCTCTCTGTCAGGAGAGAAGGGTGTCTGGAAGAGGAGCTCTGCACTGTACCACTAATTCTATGAATGTTGGATGGTCAAAGTTAATTTGAATTATAAATAAGGAGAAAAAAAATTAATCCCACAGATACAAGTCAGTAGGTAAACAGAGTATTTTTCTTCTAAAAAAATTAACAATATAGGATTGTGCAAGTAGCTTATCTATAGAACAGGAATTGCAGCCAACTGAAAGCACAAATTCCATAACATAGTAATTTTGCTCTATTGATCTTGCATGTGTCACAGGGTAAGGATTACCACCACACTGTAAGAATGATTAGTTAGAGCAGGGGAAAGAAACTAAAAATACTCAATGCCTAGAAAACACAGCACACAATGAAAGAATGAGTGAACTAGAAATTGTTTATTCTTAAAAAAAATAATAATGCTGAAGGACAGACATAGCAAACTGTGGCAGGAAAGGAAATCTTTCCAGTCTCAAAGAAGACAGGTTCAGGGTCTTATAGGTTTCAGCTGATGGAAATGACACCAGAGAAATGAGCAAGTGTTCAGAAGAGCAGGACCCAGCAGCCAGCAACTACTGCAGTGGCCTTTGCTGCAAGCTGCAAGGTTTTACAGCAAGGAAACAGAGGCAGAGACAGTGGAGGCACAGCTGACCCCACCCTGGGAAAGGAGGGTGGCTCTTACAGATCTGGAAATATGGGTCATATAGAGAAGATGAGGTTTTAATACTAGTCCTCTTGTGTTTCTGCTGTTGGACTGACACTTAGACCTTAGTTAGATATTTATTGTTGTTTCCTCACCAACTCTTTCGGAAGCTCATTCCTTTGCTGCTTGAACTGAAATTCCTTATATTTTCTACATCACCTTACAGAATACACTGTACAATTGCTCACACTGAGCCTAAACTAAAAGCACTGTCAGTTTGTAGAGTGCTACAAGGCACGTATCTGCAGAACTACAAACAGCAATAAACCATGAGAGCGACTTCTCCTGCCCCATACTGACTTCTGTTTGGGCTACAAAATATTTCAGCTTTTGTCTTGTAGAGCTGCTCCAGAAGGAAAAGAATATGAGATCTGCCCTTCAGACCAGGGAAGTGGTTACAAAGGCAGAAGAAACATTTGTATGCCTTGCTTTAGTAGTTCCACCAGAACAGGTAATTTCATAGGAAATGTTACCATGAGACCATTACAATTAATTAGACGTAAAAGCTATAAAATTAATCTTTGAAAGATAAGTACACAATGGAAAATAAATTCTATTATTTATACCTGATAAAGAGTATAGACTTTTTATAGCAATTTGTACTATTTGCTTATTTTCAGAAGAATAAATAAAAAATTATTTTTTATGTAAAACTGCACTTTTGCTTGTCCTTTTTTTGTGAAACAAACTTTGTGAAATAAACCTTTACTCCACAAAGTATTTTGTATACTTGTATATTTTGTATACTTTGTATACTGACAGCACACAAATTAAATCCAAAGATTTTAAAATTATTTTTCAGTGTCTGAAGTATCATCTGACTTATGGGATGTATGCCACTTTCTTACATATTGCAGAGAAATTGCATCCCACATCACACTAAGCCCAGAAACTCATGACAGCTCCCAGATGATCTGTTCCTGGTTTTCAGACAATATTTACACCACATCCCAGATAGTCAAAAGTTTTCCTTGCAAGTTATTTCCATTGCCACTTTGTCTCTTCAGAATTTTCTGAAGAATGGCAATTTTTTTTTAGTTCATAGTGTATACCTGTTCAACTCTGAAGAAATAATTATGTTTTTGATACCTGCTCTGTTTAAATTGACAGCTCAAGTCTTTATCTAATTCTCACCAAATTCCTACATAATAATAAAAGATCCCAGCCCTTCTCTATCAAAAGACCAGCTGCCTCATCTTCCCTCTGCAGAAATAAAACTAACACGCTGCCCTTGGCTTCAGTGACTGCAACACTGTGTTTGTAGAAATTGCTTCTTAAACTGGACAGCATTACATTTCACTTCAGTTCCTTATTTTGTCAGATGCTAAAATAACCCAATGATCTGATCTTTTAACATGCTAAGAAAACCCATTAATTTAGATATTTTCTTAAAAGTGGGCACTGATCCCCATTACAATAGAATTATGACAGTAACAAGAGGTAATGTGATTAGCTGCTTGACAACCAGTTGGGAAGAGAAAAATCTAACTGTTCCTCCCTCCCTAATCTCCAGATCACAGGTAAGGAAGTGACTGTGCACACAACTGTGGTACCAAGGACCGCAGACTCACTAATCGTAATTTTTCTTTAATAACGAATTATAATTAGTTAGTTAGTTAGTTGGTTATTTTTTTCTTTAATAATGCCTTTCACCTTAATTTACTCTAACATTGCAAACCTGCCTTCTCTGGCTGCACTGGATGTCGTAGAAACTCGCTACAAGGAGTCATTTGTCCTCCAAATATGTAATGCAACAATAAGCATTATTAAATACACTTGTGATAGAATCTCTTCTGAGAATTATTATTTATTATGCAAAGATTTTTTTATCTATAAGAATGAGTTTAATAAAAAGTTATTAGAAAAAGAGAGGCTAAATAATTGCTTGTTCTAGAAATAGTACATTTATTCCAAGTGTTCTATTGATATTCTGTTTACCTCGAATTCCTCAATGATGCTTTGTTTGCCTCAATCTGGTTTGCATTTCTGAACACTTGTCACTACCCGCAGGTAACTATTTTGGTTACATGAAAAGATATCAAACCCGAATTTTCCAGCTTTTCAAACACAATTTCAATCCTTTCAGTTGTTAAAATTTTGCAATGCTTTACCAGGATTTTAAAAGGAAGTAGGAAAGAGACCGCATTATTAAAGATGTTTACAATGAAAATTTCAAGAGTGCCATAAGAGTACTTTAAGAACACACAGCCACCTGGACATTCTTCGGAATTAATGATAATTTCCTTCCTAGAGCAAAGGGGCTCTAGGACTTTTTTGACCATTCCTATAGACAACTTTAGCAGGTCAAAACTACACATTAGGATGCTGCCACAAGCCATGACTTGTATTCTAGTGCAGAGTTTAGTAACAACAGGTAATTAGGAACACTGGTTTCCATTCTCAAAAATGCCACTTTCCATCATGGAACAAATGAGCCTACTGCAGCCCAGTCCAAGAACATGCCATGCTTTTCAATAAAAACACCCTGGCCAACGTTCTAACACTGCTGCAGGAATTGATCCCTGTTCCTAAGCTTTTTAAGAGCATCTGAACACCACCTATTAATGCAGTTATTGCTTCTAAATTAGATGCAGAAACTCTCACGATGGTTCTTCAAGAAAGTGAAAAAAAAAACTATACTAGGAACGCACTCAGAACTGGCCTTAAATAGTTGTAAATTGGTCTCAGCTTTGATTGAGATGAGCTTCAGACTACAGATCAGCCTGAAGAACCAGAATTTATTTTGGACAAAGTTTTTACCCTTTTTTATAACATCAAATAACCTTTAAATAAATTTGGTTTTAATTTGGCTTTTAATAAAGCCAGTGGGGCAAGCAGGGACAGCAGCAGCCTAGAGTGCACCTGGCAATCCTATTCCTGCCTCCTTTCTTGCCCAGCCCGGGGCTCCACCTTGAAGACACTACAGAAAAAAGGGAGCAAACGCTGCAAGGGTTCAGAGAAAACATTACTATCACCCTGTTGAGAAGGGACGGCTGGGCCCACACCAGCTTTCCAGGGAAGTTAGTTTAAATCCATCCTTACAAAAACACGAACTAAGACTGTTCTGTAGCCTGTATGAACATCCTATATGTAGCTATCAAATACACAATTAAGTTAGTCACAAATTAAACCAGAGCATATGACTCCTGCTGGATAGACTAAAAAAATACTAGGGAAATATATATTTTCAGTGGAAGCTGACAACATTGATGTGTTGAATTACTAGGATTTAATGGGTTTTCAGAGGAATCTTGTCAGTTTTGAAACATGTTCTCAGACTTTACCATAGAGACATTTCCACCTTGACAGATCCCAAGATAATGATCTTTTAAGGGCATTATGTACTTAGCTGACACAAATAGCATATTTTAATTACAGTTAATAAGAGTCAGATTTTGTTTTTAATTCCATGATGTCAAACCTGGCATGCTCCTTTAAGGAGTCTGTACAAAGAGCACAATAGCCTTTTTCCTGTAACTCATCTAGATTTTTTTTGCTCATGTCAGTTTGACCTTGAAGAGAACATGGTGTCCTTTGAGGTCCTTTTTTAAAGAAAAAGTCACACTCAGGGCCAAAAATTCTTTCCCTAAAGAGACCTCTGTATCTTTAGCTAGTGAAAACTGCTGCTCTACTATGTCCCAAGAGGCAATATTCCTTGTCCTCTTTGTTTACAATGGAGTACAGCTACAACTGAGCTGATTCCAGAAGCATTCACCACCAGTATGGGAACCTTTTGTACCAGTTTTGGGAGTCTGCTGAGACAGGGTGTTAAACATCTGTACAACCTTATACAAGGTCTGATCTCTTATGTAGATAGGATAAGAAAGAAGGCTCCTGCAAGCTACTAGACAATGTAAATAGTCCAATTGATTTCAATAATCACTTTTATATCATCCATTATTAAAGTGTCTATGAATTTGGGCTTTTGCCCTATCAATTGTAACTATGTCAGTTAATTTACTACATTTGCAGCATGTAACATCTGGGTTTTTTTACTGATATCACAAGCTGTCCTTCAGATTCCATCATCCTGTAACAGTTTTGCAGTTAGCTGTAAATATGCCAGCAGCCTTACTAGGATTTCACTAGATAGTTCCGTGGAATTAAGCAAACAAGGCTGATAATAACAGAGATATTTTCCTATCATTACTGTTCTAATGGATTGGGATTGACTACAAGGAGGCATTTAGAAAATCCTCAAGACTAAGTTTTCCTACATGCAGTGCCAGTCAAGTGCTTGTGGACAATAATTTCTTTGCCTGATCCATAAGATGTGCTTACAAAATTCATCAAGCTCAATAGGGATATTCATCTAACTTGGATTTATATCTCCAAATAATCCTGCTGGCAGCTACTTTGTCACAGAGCGTAAGGCTGAAAGGGGCTGTTTTGACAGTATAGTCTGGTCTCACAGGCCAGTGAACATCACCCAATAATTTATGACTCAAGACCATAATTTTCTTTTGAGTTACAACATCTCTTTGAGAAAGATCTTCATTCATACACTAAGTGGAGGTGAAATTATTAGGTAGGCTGTTCCAGTGATGAATAACCCTTCCTGATAAGGGACTGTCTTATCTCTGGTCTGCATTTACATAGCTTCACTTTTCACAATTAGATTTCTCTCTATCTCTTCCAGCTGAATATAAGAGCTCTCTATAATTTTTCTCTACAAAGACACTTGACCACTGTTAAGTAACATCTTAACCTTTACTTGGAGAAGTTACTGGACAAAGTAGACATCTTTCAATACACAGCATGTCCTTATAGCCTAATTAATTATTTAGTTCTCTGTGCTTGCTCTTATTTTTAATGCATCCTTTCTGAAACTTCATACCAAAAAGGGTCACATAATTTCTATACCACCAAGACTCTTTCTTATTTCTGTACTTAGAGAGCAAACCCTCAAAACCCTGTGTGCTCATGAAACAAGGAAAAATTACTTACAGAGAAGCTTTATAACAGAGTAATTGAACACATATAGGCAATTAAATATGCCTATAGAAATCTTGAAACATAACTCCCACTTACAAGATGAAAATACCTGATCCAGTATAGGTCTAACACTGGACATGACTCAGGATTCAGTTTGTTATCAAACACAAGAATTTCTTGTAACTATCATTAATTTAACAGAGGCAAGATCAATTTCAAGTATTTTTAGAATGTCCAATTTTATCAAAACTTCATATTTGGATGTGTCATTCCTAGCTTATGCTGCATTTAGAAAAATCTCCTTAAAAACAAAACCACTAACTTTCGTCTTTTTTTAACCACCCTTACAAGGTCAGTTTTGAGAGGAAAGAAGTTGTTTGCCAGTAAAGTCTGTATTGTTGGAAAATAAATAAACATAAACAAGTAATTAGTTCTACTTGATAGTGTTCAGAAGTGGCATACAGTTAAATAAGTGCTAAAACTTCTGAAAGCTTATGCGTGGGAACAAGCACTCTAAAGAGCACCCACTAACCCATTCCTTTGCTCAAGCCAGGATCCCTTCTGTTTCTATGTCAAATTGTCTCCCAGGAAACTGAAGAAAGCAGTCCCTTCTCAACTCCCCACAGATTTGTGTACCCTACTTTCCACTTTTTCTTCTCTCTCTGGTTCTGTTGGGGAGCTCACCAATTTCTCTTGAGCTGTTAATGCACCATGTGTGTGCACCTGTATTTGCAGTTATTTTTACATACACATATGTATTCCAGCTGAACTGGCTTTTGTTTTTTTAAGTGGGGAGGATTGGCTATGAAGAAAGCTTTCTTCTGGCCTGTGCATCAGTTCACTGCCTAGGCCAAGCCAGTTATTACACACAGCAACACTGCATGAGGCTCATGGACTACTGAAAATCAGTTGCATGCATAAACAGTTTCAAAGAAGTTTTATAAAATCTGAGTTGATTTGTCTCCCTACATTTATTCTGTCTGATTAACAACTATTTGAAACAGAGCTCTTTTTCACAGTTCGTAACTTAGACTTCAGGATCCAAGGTGACTGCATTGCATTTGAGAACAAAAAAAACACCAACAACCAGCACTAGAAAATCGCTGAAAATTAACTAAAGTTATTTGATAGATGTGACACTTTTTCTGAATACCTTGGCTATTCAGATTTCTATTATGCATTGAATAAGTCCATCTCTTTAACTGTTTTACAGTCTTCCTGTAATATTACATGCTAGATATATGACCACCCAAGAGGGTTGCTTCTCTTATTCATAAGGCAATTACTAGAGCAAATGGGGTAAGGGGATTTCTGTTCTAAAACTGAAACAATGCTAGATCAAGATCTAGGGCAACTAAGTACAAGGCTCTCATTAAAAATCTGGATTACTTAATTACTGGCATTTACAGTTAGCAGCGAGGAACTCTGTGAATATGGTATGTTTAATGGAACCCATGCCTCAGGCACCAGAGCTGGCAAGGCACTTCTTCATATTTAATGCATTGCAACTACCACAGATTCTGGGTTTCTACTTTGTTCAGGGGACTGGACACAGAGCAAGGACCTGCTCCAGTAGGTGTCTTTTGCCCTTCCCAAATACAGTTTCAGCAGCACTACTGGCAGCCCATTAGACAATTAGGTGAGGCTGTGATGGACCAGAACAAAAGAGACCTCGTACTCCCACCCTGCTGAGCAGGCCCTCTGCTCTGGGTGTAGAAATACAGCATAAAAGTTAGCCTAAAGGCCAGCACAGCACTAGGGACTGTGGTAACAGCTAAATCATTAGCTGTTAGAGATCTCCTTTGCATTAGCTTTCTGCTATATTGCTCATTTATACCCTGTAGTTTTGAGATTAATCTAACACATATCTTGAGTGTCTTATCTGCTCATGCACAAAAAAAATAATGTAGCCACATAAATCCCAATATTGGGCAATTTCCACACATTTTAAAATAAAAGGGCCAAACTCATCAGTATAATCTAGTTCTTGTAACTAGAAGAGACTCACACCTATTAGTAAGAGTAAATTTTTTACTTGGTTGCTTTCTCCAAAATTTCTGTAAAATTTCTTTTTAACAAAAACGTTTCCCTCTGTCCTGGGTTTGCCCTGGAAAAGTCAGTCTCAAAAGTCACCTATGCTACAGGAAGTAATACGGCTTCCTTCCTGGGAGATAGAATCAGTAAGCAGCTAGTTGAGTATTGATAGGTGTGCAAACCAATTAAAAGAGAGTCCACCGTCAGTCAAAAAAAAAAAAAAATTAAGAGAGGGACTCCTAGAAAAAGACCGGTTTTGTCCCGTTGTTGCAAGAGAAGCAGGTGCCCCGCTCTCTCTCCTGTAGGACTGGGCCCTTTCCCCACCCTCAGAGGGAGGAGGCGGAGGGGCTTTGGAGCGGCAGTGCAGCGGGGCGTGGGGGGCAGGCCGGAGCTCTCCGGCTCAGATGCGGTCCAGCCGACATTCCAACCACAGTGGGCAGGGACCGGCCAGCTCTGTCACCCCAGGCCAGGCCCGGCTCCATCCGACTCAGCCGGGCCCTGCTCTGTCACCCCGGGCCAGGTTTGTGGAGCAGGAATACTGACACTCTGACTGCTTCTGCTGCCGGGCTAAAACTTTTAAAACAGCCCCGCAGAGACCATGTGACTGTCACAGAGGCCAGAGAGAGATAAACCCTTTCAGTGTCCAAATGGAACCTGCAAACATCCATCCTCCCATGCACAGAGAGAGAAAGAGTGATGTCACCTACAAAAATACAGCATAGAGACTCTAAAGTCAGTGCGAGAAGCAGCACAGATGCCTAGAGAGATGAGCATGATCAGTGCTTCAATGCGGAAGCTGAAAATTCTTTTGTGAAGTCATGGTTAAGACTAAGCTAAAATATTCCCTGAAATATATGAGGAAATGGTCCAAAGCAAGGATGTGATGTTCTAACTGCAGCCAGCCTGGCAGAGACCCCAGTGAGCCAAGGCACCAGTGTAGAGATAAGTAGATACTGAAGTAATGGTGGCCTGATTATGAACAGAGACAGAGAAGAAGCTGTGACACAGCCCCTCACCCCCAGGGATGGTAAAGAGGACTTATGTTGCCAGTAATGGAGAAGGAGATTTCTTTGCTGCTGTAGTAGAACCATTCATCCTTAGAAGAGTACCCCCATGTACCGTCATAGCTCACTGTAGTAGCTGTGGGAAGGCTACCAGCATGGGAGGGATCTTCCACATCAAGCAAAGTTTTTCCTCCCAGGCAGCTGCTTGTTGCAAGGCTGAAACCATATAAAGCTGTATTTCTGTAGAGAAGTCCATGGTATAAGCAATAAAAACTTCTCTCCCTAAATGAACTGAGAAAAAAGTATTTTAGAGTTGGTAAACTGACTGAAGGTTGAAGTGCTATCTTTTTATGTTTTCAGTGGAAAATATGGGAAAAAGTGGGAAAAGGTGTTCTGAAAGTTTTGTTCTGGTTCTTGGTTTTTTTCCCCCTTCTTTTAAAGTCTGTTAATAAACTTTCTTTATATTCTTTAAAGTTTGAGCCTGCTTTGCCTGCTCCTAAACCTTATATCACAGAAAGAAAATTGGATAATTCTGGTAAGTGTACTGGCATTTGGCCAGAAACTCAGGCAAACTCAAACCACTATTGCCTCTCATTAATATGTACCATGAGAAGGTATATGAAAGCAACTAGAAAGACTCAGGGTTATGCTAAGCTGGAAAAAATTAAGCCACTTTTAGGATTTTCTAGTGCTATAAATAATTAAGGCTTTACCTTAAAGTAATGCTTCCTCCAGATGCAATGGAGAAACCACCAGAAATCTGACTCATTACTATGAGTTATAAATTACAGATTAAGTCTTGATGAAAGGAGCCAATGGAACAACCCACACAGCTGAGAGATATTTGATGGTATAAACAGCTGTAATGTTAGTAATTCCCTTCAACTTGAACAACTGAATAAGATCACCAGTTCTCTGAACTACCATGTTATATTCATGTGGTTAAATAATTAAGGCTTCATTAGAATCATAGAATTATTTAGGTTGGAAACCATCTTAGGATCATCAAGTCTAACCATTGACATAGAATGCCAAGTCCACCACTAAACCATGTCTCCAAGTGCTACATCTACATGTCTTAAATACCTCCAGGGATGGTAGCTCCACCACTTCACTGGGCAGCGTATTCTAAGGCTTAACAACCCTTTCCACAAAGAAAGCTTTCTTAAAACCCAATCTAAACCTCCCCTGGTGCAACCTGAGGCCACTTTCTGTTGCTCTACCACTTTTTAAGGGGCAGAAGAGATCAAGCCCCACTTCACTGCCTCTCTTAGATTCCTGTAGGTATGGTTCTCCTTTATCCTCTATTTTTCCAGATCCCTCAGCTGCTCTTCACCAGACCCTTTCCCTGCTCCTTCACCTTTCGCTGGATATTCTGCCTCAAACACAGGTAATGCTGCCCTCAGCTTATCAGTAGCAAGCCTAGTTGCATTTGAAACTTTAAATTTCAGAGCTTAACTGAGAACACACAGCTTCAAATCCTTTGCACTATGTATGGAGAGCTAAAATAAAATAGAAACAACAAGAAATACACTAAAAAAATCCCAACTCTCTCTGTTTCTGACAAGTGCAGACAATAATGATAAAATTTGTTTCACTTATATTCCAAGCAAGACACATCAAGATGATTATTATGTATGCCTCCCATGAATACTAAATCCGAAGTACATATACATGTAGTAGTGTTTTTTAAATAGGAACATACCTTGAAAGTTCTCTAACTTACCTTTACTCTCAGCTTTGTGGGTAGTCTGGGACAAGCCTTCTCTTTTCTAAAAAAAGTTACTTGGTTCTCAGTCCACAACTGTTGCCCTCTCTAAAAGAGAAAAGAAAGACGTCTTAGTAACGAAGAGAAGATTTTTAGCTTACCACATTTAAGAGCAGTAGATCTGTGATATCGCTCTTCTAAGTTACACTACAACTTTTCCAGCCTTCCTGGCCTCCAAGGCACCCATATTTGCTGCACTCTCACTCCAAGCCAAAAGCAGCCCCAGGTATTCCCAGGGCTCCATTTGTGCAGTGCTTGGGTCAAGGGAACACTCTCAGAACAGCTGAACCTCATCACCTTTAACAAGCCAGGGCTCCAAAGTGGACACAGGTGCTGAGGCATTTTTATCAGAGCTGGGTGGGGTTAATTTAAGTGACAAACTGTGGGTGCACTTAAAATGTCGCACATGATATAAAGCTCTTCATCACAGACAAAGCGGATTTTGACACTGATACATTCAGTTATAGTAGGAGACTGTTTATCTAGCAGAACATTTTACAGGTATAACATTTTACACTATAATTCAGCAGGCTGGCATGACTCATTTGATAATTAGTGAGAGGTTTTTTTTTAGCAGGCCCAAACAAGGACCCCTGAAACGAATACCTTCCAAGACACTTCTTATTCACCTCCTAAGGATTATATACCGGAGTGAGGAGTGGCTGACCATGAGCAGAAACACCTGGCAATTGCCACTTCAAGGTTTCTGGAGAGCCAAATAAGAGATATAAACAATTAAAGCTAATTTCAGAAAATAAATCAGATGGGAAAAAGAATGGAGTAAGAAGAGGCAAATCATAAAAGGGATATTATTTTCACTTTCCAGGTATACTTTGAATATTCATATAGTTATATGCAGAAGTTAAGAAATCATTGTAATATAGATGTTAGTGATTCTAGTAGGTGTTGATTAAATTATTAGGTATTTAAGAGAAGGATACTTCAAGTCATTACTTCTTTAGCACTCTTCATCATTGTTCAGCTCCAGTATGATTGTGCAAGGAACTGACTGAGAGACCTTCTGTAAAACAACATCTGGTGTCAAGGAAAAGGGGAAAAAGCCCCAGATCTGTGTAAAAGGTATGCAATCAGCATACCTGTCTGTTCCTGCAAACCTCACTAGGTTTGCAACTGCCCAATAACTTTGTTCATTCAATTACAGTTTCTGACACCCTGCAGGGCCATTGTCATGTGTAGAGCATACAGTGAGAAATCAATCCTGGACTCAGTAGGATGGAAACACACACTCTCCCTCATTCCAGGATGGGCCATCTCTGACTTGTTCCACCTCAGGTTTGCAATGAAACAATCTAGACTGGTTTAGTTTTTGCCACCTGCTGAAGGCTCACGTTACAGAGTCAGCATTTGTAGGAAGAGGTAATAGTCTTGATTAGAAGAACAGGGTTAAAAAAAGAGCGCTGGGAAAAGCAGAGTAGCTGGCAAGCACTCAGCCTGTCAGCCCATGGTAGGTTAGGCAGGACACAATGTCATACATGAAGGCAGGCTGAATGCCTGAAAGTGTATCTTTTCCCAATAATATCAATCTAATAGAAACTATTAATTCTGCCCTCAATCCTGCTTGTTTTATACTCTTAGACTATCATGGCTTCAGAAAAGATCTTACAAACATCTGGGAGCCACTGCTGTCAGGGACAGGTGAGTTCCAGCAATGCTGTCCCCTGCCAGGCCACCCTCTCATTTCCCTGCCAAAAATAAAAATATGTGCTCCGTGGAAGGGTACTCTGAAGGGAGGCTGGCCATCATGCTAACCACAATTAAAGCATGGGCTTGTAAAAAGTATGCTCTGGGATTATAAAAGAACAACCATGCTCCTTCTATGTCTCTAATTCAAAGATATCAATCCTGCCTCCCTTTCCTGGAATAAGGCTGATTTAGACCACAAAATACAGATTGTCACAGAAAAATTGCCAACTTCAGGACAAAGGAACAGCAAAATCTTGTTTTTAAAGAGGCAGGTAGAGCTTTAAGAGAAAAGAATCAACCTTTCCCTATTCACCCCTGACCTTTTTCAGTATGTGAAAAGTGAATTAAAGAAAACAAAAACCTAAAAAGCAAAAAACCCCAACCCAAACCCTCCTTTTTTTTTTTAATTTTTTTTTTTTTTACTAAACACCACAGCTGGATTTACTAAAATTATAGTTGAGACCACTGGAAAATTGCTAGGGTGATAAAAAAAGTTTGTATCTGTGGTTTAAAAATGCATCTGATTTACTCTATAGCTTTTCTTGTCTGAAAAAATGTAGCTATACAATCCTTCGTGGTTAAAACTGTGGTTGAGTCACTCCACTTTGCCACAGTTGACTTACCCTTCGGAAAGCTCCGACCATGCTGTCTGGAGAGAGATTGGACATGCATTGGCTTCTGCACAACCGTCCCATGGAAGACTTTTTACATCCCCAGAGCTTGAAACCATGTGGTGAATTCTTTAGAAGCTACGGACAAGAAAGGACTACACAATGTGCACAAGGAGGAGAGTCTGGACACAGTAACAGGAAATGCAGCAAAGCATTCACCCACTGTTAGACTGTTCCCATCAGAGAGTGATCTGGACAATGGGCTGCTTCCTGCACACCTCAATGTCTCAATTCCTGGTTCTCATTGAGAGAGATTCACTGGATGATTGTTCATTCAAGAAGGAAGAACAGATTCAAGAGAGCAAGACTGGGAGAAACCACAAGTAAAGACAAGGTCAAGGGAGAGTGTGAAATGGGTTGGACAAATGCAGAGAGGCAGAAAGTCTGCCAAATAAACCCACTATAACAAGATGACTTTTAATTGTCTTCCACTTTTGCTCAACAATACTGCCTGGTCATCCCATGCAAATCCAACGTCCTTTTATTTCTGTTTCTGTAAACACAAGATATAAATATGCCAGTGATGTGGGAAGTATACCCGAATAGACTCGCCAGATTTTTATTGCCTGTGTTGCCCAAGAATGAAGATCCTACTTTTCTCCAATGAGTAGGAATTTCTCCCTTCCCCAGCAGTTTTTACCAGTCTGTCCCAAAACTCAGCATCCTCCTCATTGACTTTTTGGCACTAATTGGTTTATCATGGGAGAAGATACTAAACAAGTGGTGAAAGTAGTCAGGCAAAAGAAAACAACCAACTCAAATATTTATTTAAAACAACCCTGTGATAAAGCCTGTGCTTTGGCTTTCACATCCCCAGAGTAACCATAGATCTTATTGAAAATAGAAGTTCAGATATGATACAGTCTTAAATAATTAGAGACAAAAAATTCAGCAGACTATGTTCTCAGCTCATAAAAACACTACATTAAATGTAACATATTTACTACAGCCCTCAAGGGTGCATAGCAAAAAGGTATATTGTTTACTCTGCAAGACTTATCCTCTCTATTTCATTTCACTTGGGAGTCTGGATATCACTGGATTTAAGTGACTTTCTTCTGATCTGTGAAAGAGGGAGTTAGAGACTGTGCAAAAGAACAAGCCAGGTTTATTTATTTAGTAGCATGTTCTCACTGCATAGTGGGATCTTAGACTACACATACGTCAACACTTTGTGGCTGGGTAAAGCTGCTCTCAGTAGGTGGATGTAGCTGATTCCAGAGGCTCCTGGCAGGTAAAATTCATGTAGGATTGGAAAGGAAAGAAGCCCAGGACTCTGTGCTGACACTAGCACTAATGGCCAGGGTTTAAATGCAGTTTAAACACAGCATCTTATCCTGGGCCCAAAATTGAGCAGAACTGACTTGGAGAAATTTTTCACTTCATGACTGCCCCTTGAACAATACAAGAGACAGAAAATATAACTACATATAGCTGGTCCAAAATACTGTTAATGCCTTAAACATCTGTCATCTCCAAACATAAAGCCTAACCTTTTTCAGAGTATAACTGCGCAGATCCTTCGCTAGCATAAAAATCAGAAGATGAAGTAAAGTTTTATTCCTAAGTACACTTTTACCTGATATTTATCACCAGTATTTTCATTTATAAGTGCAGACAGAATCCATGGTTATGTTGGAGATTTTGTGGCTAACCCTGGTAAATGATGCAGTTCTAATAGCATGTTCCATAAACAGCAATCACAATTCTGAAAGATTTTTTCCCAAATATTTTTCTAAGAGCACCTTTTTTATCCTGAGGTGCACAGGTGGCTGCAACAGGGCTTTGCTTTTAGTTCCATGATCTAAGTGAGGATCAAGGGCTGAGAGGAAAAGTGCAGGGGATGCTTTCACTGCCAGGTAACCAACTTTGCCAGGGAAGGGCTTCTCTGTCATATTCAGATTTTTCCCCAGGATTCTGAAATGTCTCAGAGTATGCAAGTTGAAGCATGAAAATTTCATATTATTTTAAAAAACCCAGCAAAATAGAGTTGTTGTTTTCTAGTCTAGATGTTCATTAGGCTAGATATGAGCCTATAAGATACAACAGCAGTACTACATGCAGTCTGTAATTACAATCTAAAGATTGTTTGTCATGAAAATATGAAGGCAGCATATTTGGTTAGACACAAAGTCTTAATGTTATAATTTCCTGATTTTTGAGTATATAAAAATCCATTGAAATTTTCTTAATGCAGAATTTTTAGTTAGTATCTTTTTAAGCCCTAGTATTCTGTGAATGTAAAGTCATTCAAACATAAAATTGATAATATTTTAGATTCTTTGAATTTAGAAATATTAAAGCTTACATAGGGATAATAAATACTAGTTCCCCACTTCTTCTCTTTCCTCACATACTTTTCAAAATAAGTTATTAACAGCACACATAAGAATAGGCATTTATAATAAAAAAAACCCCAGCCTCAATAAAAGATAAGTGTAGCACACGAAGAAACATTCAGTTAGCCCCTAAGGAAATGAATAGTTTAATCTACAATAAAGAATTCTCAGTAAAAACCTAACTGTAATTTCTTTGTTGTGAGTAATATTCAGTTTCATTCCTGTGAGCCAGGTGGTACATAAAGATGTGAAAATCTGATTTTTCAGATAAGCCACAAAGCAATAGAAATTAGGACTCTGGCAGATGGATTATCAAAAACCCAGGAAAAAGACTACTACGAAAAAAGGTTCAGAACTAAAGTGCTGATTATTTTTGACATATGATGCCAGGGTGATATTGGTATGCAACCAACCTCTGGAGCTCGGGAGTCCATCTGTACTTTGGGATCAGTCAGTTCTAGTACAATGAAAACTGTGGAAGACATCCAAGGCAGGCCTCAGTTGCTGCAGAGTTTGCTTTGACCAGATTTCAGCTCTGTATCCATTGTCTTTATGCTGCTACGAAAACTTGACTATGGTTTCAACTCCATCCCATCATTTAATCTGTGTGAATTGAAAGCATCCTAAAGTTTAAGCAAATAGGTGCAATGCCACCATTTCTCAGAAACTGACACTTCATTTTGTAGCTCCACTTCTGCAGAGCAGGTTTAGCAAAACTGCTCAGAGGAAGTGCAAGAAAATGCAGTTCTTCATCATTCTTACACAAACACATACCTATCACAATTATATACATATCTCTAAATATATACACAGCTTTATTTCTGAGTCTGCCATAAGTTAAGAACACTTCAGTTTCTGAAGCAAGTCAGTACCCAGCCATCCATAAATAGCAATGATGTCACTAAGCTGCCTGAAAAAGCTTCGAGATAGCAGACCTTCTCTTACCCTCAGTTTTTTGAGGGTCAATTCTTGAGTTGCTGGGATCTAGGCACTGGCTCTGTTTCACCAACTAAAATTTCTGCTGGTCTGGCTACGAATTGCTGAAGACTGAAAACTAAATTAGAAAATGTCTCCTAGATTTTGTTAACCGTGACAAAACCCCAGTAACATAGTAACCAAAAATAAATTAACTTGACGCGTATCTCACTTTCATAATTTCCATTTGTATTTTTTATATTCCTGAGTCATTTAATAGGTGTTAGACTTATAGTGCTCTGGAGGACTTTTAGGAAGTAAGCTCTCATATGACCCACACAGTAAATGTCATTGTATATAATTTCTCTCTCTCTCTCTTTTTTTTTTTTTAAATGTGCAATGTTCATCTTCACAGATAAATAATAAAACTCAAGGATTACTTATTCACTTTGTGAAGGCACACAAAACTGATCACTATTTTAAAATCATTATATGGCTTTGTATTTTTCTTAAAATGCATCTTCATTGAGTAATAATATCTGCCTGGCAACCTTAAATTATTTTAATGGCAATATTTAATGCATTCTGTATAAAAATATAGACTACAGCCCATGTGGTTTCTGTAAAACTCAATGACCTTAATGAAAGGGATTAGTTGATTAAGTTTTGTATTGATTTTTTTTTAATTACACTGTTAAACTTTTTCTTTTTTTGTTCCTGAGGACACACATAGTTCAACCAATTTGCCTTAGTTTATATCCATACATGTCCTCACATTTGCGCTGCTGCATAAGAAATTAATATATATATTGGTGTGACTTAAAGCCCACAAAGATAGGAAAATATTTTTCACTGATTCTTGAACTAAGAGTATTTGTTAGAGTGATGCAATACTTGATTACCTGTTAGTATATTAGACGTTAAAAATTCATTAAAAGATACAGAAAGAGTTATACAATAAAGAATGAAGTTTCTTCACCTTTTTCCTAATTAACTAGGAGCTTCTAAAATGAAGCAGAAAATTTTACATGAGCCATGTCTTATCTCAAAATTAGATTTTTTAATGATTATTTTATTTTAAATTGCAGTATCTTAAGACTCTGTTCCTAGTCATTCAGAGGAGAATTTCCATTATATCCAATGGTGTATGAAAATTTTAAACCACAGTAACCTAGGTAAAAGGAAACAAACTGGTGACTGAATTTGTGTTTAAAATTGATTCATTTATTATTCCTTTTAATTGGAGATGAAAGTACTCTGCATTATAGGAATCAAATCTTGAAATCACTACTCTCAGGAATTCGTCTACTACCCTTCCTTTCTTCAGCCCTTAGCATGTTGAAAAGGAAAAAGAGAGGGGAGGTGAAAAAACAAGTCTGAAAATAGGATATACTGGAAAAAATACTCTTATGATAAGGGAAGCATAATGAAAGGAGAACACTACTATTCAGGGATATCTTTCACTCCAGGGATGTAAAACTCCCTAACTGAAAGGGAGAAGAGCATGAAGAGAGGTTGATGTTGACAAAGGAAAGGTGGTGGCATGGTATCATATATTTTGTCCTTCCTGAAACAGTGCCTTCAACAGAGAAAGTATTGGTTGGCCACAAACTTCACTCAAGGTGAAGTTTTCCAGTTTCTGCAAGACACTGGGAAATCTTTCCCAATAAATACATAGCCATGATTCACATAAATTTGCTTAATGCAGAATTTACTCTTTTAAGAGAAAATTGTTACAAAATTCAGTGTAAAATAACTGCTTGATATGAACCTGCAATCCAGCTTGCACTCAACAAACACAAATCATGACAACAGATTCTGCCTTCCCAAAGATTCTCACCAGCTCCAGTGTGGCTCCTTATGTCCTTGCAATGCTCCACAGAGAGTAGAACTCAGTGGCTTTGTCCACAACCTAGATGACAACAATATCTAGTCACATCTTAAGTCTCCATGAAACCAGGGAAGTCCACATTCCTATTGTAATTATAAATTTAGCAGATGGAGCTCTCTATATAATGGCAATTTAGTCAGCCCAAGTGTTGCTACTGAGAAAAGTGCAGGAGTGTTTTATCAGCACAGAATTCCCATAACTCAAGCACAGACTGTCCAGTAACCAGGCAAGGACAAAGTCGTACCCAACAGGACAGCAGAACTGTATTGGTTTTGAGTGTTTGTTTCCATTTGAAGCATTTCAGGAAGAATGAAAAATCATATATTTTGGCAGGTTTAAATGAAAATTTTCCAGGTGCTGAATGAAAAAGTAGAATGCCATCTTGTTATATCTTTGTGACTAATAAAATTGGACAAAACATTCTTGTAAATTATGTATAATTTGACAGCAATTATAAAGGAAGTGGAAGGGTTTACGTTTCAAACAACAGAATTTAAGCAAGCTCAAGCTTAAATGCCTTACTGTTAATATTTGAAACTACTCAACCCAAAGTAATTTTAAATTTAGCAGATGGAACTCTTTATTTAATGGCAAAACCCAACATGATTAATCTTGGATTTAAATGCTATATAACTCCAAAGTGTTCAAAACACTGAAGTCAAATATTGTAACCATAGCTAATCTCAAAATAAATGTGAACATTGCAACATGGTTCAAGCCAGAGGAGGGAAGCTGAATGCTAAAAAACATCTGGGAGCAGAACAGGCATTTAAAGAAGCAGTTTCGCTGAGGGAGGCTCGCTAGGCAAGATAAACATATACATTATTCTGGAACAGAATAACTGAGTTCTACGCAGTACCTGAGGTGTCAAATACTGTAACTGACAGCAAGAGACAAAATCCCCTTCAGAGCTGTGATCTACAAATACAAATGATGATATGAGAATTAATATTTCATTCAAGCTCTTGAAATCATCTTAGTGAATCATGGGCTACGTAAAACTGCAATACTCTCTCTAAAATGTCTAAAAGCAGAATAAAGGATTGTCGGCTACACAGGGGTTTTTTCTCACGCACAACCTGGATGGAAATATTTGTGTTTCCTTTTCTTCCTGATGGAAAAATTATTACTACAAAATACCAACAAACTCTACTGAAACAGAAATGCTGCTCAGGAAATCATTATTTTACAGTCAATCACGAAAAATTTTCATTTAAAATTGAAGGCAGATCAAACTCATACCTGCTGAGCAGGAGAGCGAGCAGACTTAGACAAATGTGTATGTGCCATAATTCTTTCTGAATTTCTCAAGTAAAGTCTGAGTTGTTATTTGAGGTCCAAGGACTTGTAATTCATTTGGAAAGTATCAGGTAAGTATCAATTCCAATGAATCAATCCTATTAATTCCAGAATAGGGACCAAATCAAAGAGACCAGAAAGGATCAAGGCCCTTAAATCACAGCATTTTAGATAAAAAGAAAAATAAACATATTCATATTACTACCTTGCCATTCAGGGAGAGAATAGCATTATTATTAAGATGGTGCAAGCTGTTGTTATAGCTATCATTGGCAGAAACGTTCAGCCTGTGCCATTTAATTTTATTTTTTTACTGTACCAGATGGAATGCTGGTGTCACTGTCTAGTTCTTTTCTTCTCTCATATCTTGACAGTATCTTTAGATACCATGAATGTTAAAAATACTGTGATCAGGAGGAAATGGGATTGAATACAAAAAATTTCTTGTCCTCCCACCTCCAAGAAGGAAATTCCTATGGAAAGAAACATGAGAAAGGTGACAGAAATCAAGGGAAGATAAACCAGAGGAAAGATAAGGAGGGGAGAACAGAAGGAAAAAAACAGAGATTGATTAACAAAAGCAGTTTCACTAGACAGCTGACAGATTTTAATACAATACTGGTTGTGAAGTTCCACTAGAGATTAGAGCAGCCTCCTTCATTCTGAAACATTGATAATCCTGTGTCCAGGGCCACTGGAAACTCAGAGCTTCACCTGCACTAGACACAATGCTCCTTCCCACCACAAAGCACTCTCTGTGTATTGCTCCAAAATCGCCACCAGATGTTGGACAAAAATCCAGTGAATATCTTAACTAGAATATTTGGGAAAATCACATGCATTTCTTCAAAAGGGTATAGAGTTTTGAAAGATTTCTTCCTTCTAGGAGGGGCCAAAAACTTATAATGTAGCTTTTTCTCCTTTATTGACAGGGAATTGTAGGAAAAAAGGGACTGTTTTTTTCCTAAAAAGGGGAAGGACGATAATGAATTTTCTCTTCCTGCTGTCTACTTGAAAGGATATTGGGAATTTCACAGGAATAAAATTGACCTGAACACAGCCTAGGCTGACAGAGAGAATCCAAGCTCCGAGAAATTTTTGCCTCCCTTAGCTGGCTGCTTCAATGGCAGTGAGACTGCAGGGTACTCAGCATCTTCATCTCCCAGTAAGATATTCACAGGAAAAGAGTTTCTCAGTTTCATTTTCCTTCTTCAGGCAAAGTTTTCCTGAGGGGAAAATATTTTCTTTCCTATAAAACCATTTTTTTTTTTGGCATGGAAAAATAGATTATTTCATCCAAAAAAGGCTTTTCATTTCAGAGAATTTGCATGACAGAAGAGACCCATATGATTTTGTCAACTGATAAAATTGATTTCACAGTAAATGATTTTAAAATATTGCTGGGAACAGATTATTAGCTCTTGGGAAATCACTCCACTGCTTTTCTATTTAGATCTTCCTACTTTACATTTTTAATAAGCCTACCTTCTTCCAAAGGAATAACTCTTAAAAATAAGTTTCCTCTTTTTTTGAAGTTACTGTTCTTTCCCATCTTTAATGCTTCTTCCAGTACTCCACTATACTGGGATATTCAAGATATCCTCAAGTTCATATGGTGAAATGCTGTATCTTAAAATGCAGAGATGTTTCGATTGTCCCTTGTAGTTCCTGGGAAAGGTTCAAGTCATCAACTGGCAGATTCAGTTACTTAACACAAGAGTCAGTGAAATCTCACATCTCGGGCATGACACAAGAACTGGGAAGGACAAAGTAAGATTAGATGGGACCTCCACTCTTCAGAGGTTAACACAGTACAAGAAGCAGCATAACCACTTAAACCTCTTGTGCCCTCCTTACATCACGTGGTGAGTCAAGTTCAAGATCCTTTTAACTTTAATAACTCTGCTTTCTTGCTCCATCTTACCAAATAGATCCTTTGATCTCCATGTGCCAAACCAAAGGCTTTGTTCTCACACAACGCATCTCTTCCCAAAACCTGGCTGGAACCTCAGGGGCCAGACTATTTTTTGAGATTTCCCGGTATTTATTGCAGTGATTTGTCCATCACATTCAAGAACTACCAGGCCATAACACCTAAAACAAGCTTTGTGTCAGTTTTGGTTTGGCCCATTACTATTCTTTCATTCCCTCTTGGATCTATTCTTGGAGAGGAAAAAGAAAAACAGAAGAAGGACAGTGCTGCCTTGTAAGAACTCTGGCAGAGGGATATGAGTTTAAGTCCTGATAAGTAGAAACTCTCAGACCTATAATGATCCTCAAGGTACTTAAAAGGCTTAACTAACAATGCCTTTAAATATTGGCTTAATACAAACCACCAGTTGAGTCAGAGATCTCTGTATAAATGTGTATCTGGAAAATTTGAACAACTCTTGCACAATACATTTTGAAGCTGAAATGTGCTTTGTGGAGGAAACATTGTTCTCTAAGGTAAGGGGCAATTGTAGACCCAGCTCAGGAACTGCAGACAGGACCAATTCAGCCTGTTCAATTCAAAAGAATTGCTCGTACAGTATGTTAAGGAATGATTTGAGATAGTCACACAATAAATTGAGTGACCATGAATGTAGATGATCAGAACGTGATGCAAAGTGACTGTTGCTAGATCTGGGACAATTTATGACCCACTTAACCTGTCTCAGATCCAGAGGCTGTAAACACCCTGTAGTGCTGGTTTCTGAATGATTTTTTGCAACAGCACAGTGGGTCATGAGCTCATGTTTACACCAGGACCTGCACCCCTATTCTTGCTCAAAAACACTTGGGGTAAACATACAACATTCAACCTGGTATTCAAATACAGAGTTTTCCTGACTTAAGAACCAATGAGTAGGTAAAGTATAAATAAAACCAGGCAACAGTATTTTGCTTTGTTATAGACTTCACTCCTTTCAAACTTCAATTGTACTTATGTTATTTTAATTTTTAGAGATACTGTGCATATATTTTCTTTTAATTATAGTTTTAAGGTACTTGTTAACCTCCAATTAGCCTCGTGTGAAGTTGAAGGGCTGCCTTTGTTGGGGCCAGAATAACCTTGTAATTTTCTTCTTATTCTCAGCTTTCTAAACTCCAAGGCTCCAGATTGTTTGATTCCCATTTGGATTTTTAGCCCATCATGAACTTGACACAGTTGCTAAGATACATATCAGTCTGCACCATGTTGATACAATATTATTTAAACACTTTAAAGGGCAGCTTAACAGTTCTCTGTAAACACAAAACTCCACCATAAACTGTTCTCTGCAGAAGCAAGGAGCCTGACGCAAAAATCAAATCCACCCACCACCAGCATCCACCCACCACCAGCAAAGCACCCCCCCAGTTTTGTGGCCACCTTGATCCAGCTTCAATGTAGACACAGGTCCTCTGTGTGTCAGGCTCCCTGTTGTGTCAGGCTCCTCTGCTGCTGTTGCTATCACAAATGTGCAGGGAGTTTGATCTGATGGTGGTAGCCCAGGGCCAAGAGTTGTTCCCAGACCTGCCTCTGTAACCTGTCCAAAAATCAATCTGACCAGGAGCCCTGCTCATGGCCCAAGGCCTTGTGTCATAAATAAAATAAAATTTGGCTTTTGCATTCATAAAAAAAATTAAATTAAAATTATAATTAAGTTATTAATTAGTTCCTAAAGTTAATGAGAGTTTGTAATTCATGTTTAAGTGTTAAATGTTAATTGTAGGCGTTAAACAGAATTTTAGAGTTCACCTTTTTATTAGAAACCCTTGTAAAAACCTAAGTAGAATCTTTAGGTGTCCCAGGAAAGGGCTTCCACCCATGGCTGAAGGACTATTTTTAGAAACCAGCCTTTGTCCTGTCACCAAGCTCCATGGAAACCACGAATTTCAATGAGGCAGTTTCCCATCCAAGACTCAGATGACATCACCCTGAAGGCTGTCCCCTAGAAACCAATGAGCCATTGGACAAAAGGACTTTCCATCATCCCCAGACTCCACCATTCAGCCCACACCTCGGCGGACTGAGGGCGGACATGGGAGGAGTAGGGGGGGTATAAAACCTTGTGGACATCCAGGAAATCACTTCCTTTTCCTGCCTACACTGGAGCGTCCAAGGCATGCTGGAGTGCTGCTCCTGGCAGCTCTCCTGCTTGGGACAAGCCTGGGCAGAGCCCGGTGCTGGGTCATAGGCCTTTATGTTATCTTAGTCTACTTGGGGCTAACCTGAGTGGGGCCCTGCACTGCAGGTCCTTGGTTTGGGTTTTTAGCTGTTCCAGCTGAAGGAGTCTCTGATCATTGTGGAACCAGATTTTCCTTTTTAAAGCCTCTTTTAATTTCAACTAATTATAAAGAGTTGCCTCATCATTTTTCACACCTTGCCACATTGCATAATGTTTAAATTAAAAAATAAAAATTATAAGTTCACCTCTTTACAAAGAAGGGCGAGAGAGACACATGGTCAGCACAAAATGGCAGGCAAACTTATGAGGCACTCCTGTAACTGGTGTTCGTATTCCACAGTACTTTCTTAGCTTGGACAACAACTGTCAGGAAAAAGGTTTAAAGGCTTGCTCAGATGGTGCTAAGAAGTCTTCCCTGAAACATAAAGGAACTCTTTCACAGAGCTAAGCCTTGATGATGATGTTTTCTCAGCAGGCTTTGGTTCTTGGCCTGTGGTCCGCATGTCCCCGATGGCAACTGCCAAGGCCGCTCCTCTCCCGTGTGGGCACATGAGGGAAGTGTCTTGACAGTGCCTTGCACACACCCAGGAAACCACAGCTCAACCTTGCAACAGCAGCTTGACCTTAACTGAGTCACAACCTGACACCTCCTGTGACCATTTCCAACTCTCTGAAGATAATGAGGAACATCTTACGCACAATATCCCTATCTGGGACCCAAGATCCAGACATTTTGTCTCATGCTATGTATTAACAGCATTGCCCTTTTGCAATCATCCCCTGCACCATGTTCACACTGGCAACAATGGACCAAGTTTTCAAACCAGAAAAAACTTCACCAAAACTCTATACTGTTTTCAGAGTAAAAATATTTGTATCCGTGCCATCCCTTGACTCCACAGTATCACAACCTTGAGGACAGTTTCACAAGGGCCATGCATCAATATGGGTGGTGGAGGGGCTAAAAACACCTGAAAATTCTTTTCCATTTACTTAATCCCTATCAGGTTAATTTTTTAAACTAATTTTTCTGAATATCTTTGGGTCAGCCTTAAATTTTAACAATATCTTTGGCTGTTTTCCCATTTAAACTCCATTAATTTTAACAGTGGTAAATGTTTCTCTTCTGCCTTCTAGTTTTACTTCCTCCACTAAAACACATTCAGTCATCATTGCACATTTTTCGGGTCAGGCTACAAACTTGTCAGTGTCATGTCTTCTCTCTTCTGTGGTTGTTCAAATTGCTGCATCAGCTTTTCTTCTACCTTATTTTGTCCTTTTCTAAATATTCCTGTTGATCATTTCAACCATTAAGATTCCAATGATATGATGAGTAAAAGCAGAGCAGGCTGGGGTGCAGGTAACAATTCGGATCACCACCAAATCTAGAGCAACAGGGCTTTCTCTTTCAGAAAAGAGTTTCTATCTTACAGAACAGGCCACAACACGGCATTTTTTTTCTGCCTTAGTTTTTAGTCACATCGTTCAGTGTGGTCACAGAGAAAATCACTTCTCATGAATCTGAGGGCTCGTTTTAGGGTTTTCTTGATATTTATGTTGTCCTTTGACACTATGCCCACAGCCAGCTCTTCTGAAAGACCACACTGGCCAATGTCCTGGTGTTTATGTGTTAGTGTGTCATGCACCGCTGCTTCAAATTCCTATCAGAATTTTTTGTTTTGCAAATCATGTAATCATTTTGCAACTCGTTTCCAAAAGAAACAAGGTTTCTATTCTTTCCCATTTCAAGGCTCTAAACTTGAGTGACAGCACCAAAAATGGTGATTTTTTTTCTTAAGTTTTTTATTAATATGCAAAACCTGCTTAATGTTAAAAATCCATTGCAAAATGGAAAAAAAAAATCCACTTGCAAAATTAGTCTAAGGACACACAAAAATTCAAAAATTGCTTCATATTTTTAAATGAAACCAGAACTTTAACATCTTTTTCTGTTAAAAGTCTTGAGGAAAAAAGACATCCATTTCAAATTTTCTGATCAACTGTACTTACTATTCTTTGCCTTTATATTCCTGATATGTCTGATGATTTATAATATTCAAAGAAGTTTGTGCTTTTTCCTGTGAAAATAGAAAGTAATCTAGTTAATATTTTCCCCAAAGCCAGACCTGAGTGTTGCAGTAATATGAAACCACAATTTGCCATGCTACTGCTAATCCTGCCAGACCAGACAGATGTGAGCATCCTTTCCTGCACAGCCACCAGTGAGTATCAGCCTGAATGTCATCTTCAAGCACATGGTGAGAGCTCTGGGCAGTTAGAGGTCCAAGAGAGGGAGTCAATTCCCTACACTCTCTACATGCTCAGCAGAAGAAGGGAGAACAGAAATTATTCTCTAGTCTTACTCTGATCCCATGAAATTGTGGAAACTCAGTAAACTGAAGGCTTCTGAAGACACAAGATATTCTAGTTAGCACATTCTAGGATCTGTTTCACACTATTTCACATTTGCAATATTTTCACAAGTTTATAAAGAGAAATAAACCAAAGCACGATCTTAAGATATAATCCTTGGACTGATTGTTTTAAGATCTGTGCTTGGATGAATGCTGCGCTAAGCATACCTTTTTCATTTTGAATTCAGAGTTACTAAGTGTCCCCACGTGTTCTTAGGCCACAGTGACAGTCTCTAGTTAGGACTTATGAGGAGGGCTATAATGTAAGAAAAATCAATATTGTTATTTTAAAATGTTCAGCCATGAAAGAACAATCAACGGTTGAAAAGACCAGGAACAATCAATTTCAATGAGCAATTCATATTGGGTAACAAGGCAGCACAGTTAGATAAAGATTGAACTGATAGGAAAGAATATTTAAAGCATTAATTAGATACACTAGAGCATAATGCTCCTCAGAAGAGTTTTTAAAAGAAGACATTGTTTTAAAGTTTCACTTTCCATTGTAGAATTTCATCCATCAAATAGCAGTCAACAACTGTGACACTGAAAACTATTTTCTTTTAAAACAATATTAATTTGTTAAGCTAAAACATAACAATTGTTTGAATTCTGTGGGAGCATGTAATGTCATTTCTTGAACTCTCCAGAGGAAAGTTACTCACGTCTAAGTAAATAACTGCCAAAATCTATGGCAAAGTAAATGACATCTTCAAATTAGGATTCCAAGCTGGAGCTGTCATAACATGGTGTGAGACTTTTTTAATGTAAGGGCCCTGAATGCCAAAAAGGCGCATGACCCTGCTTTCTTGTTCTATAGGAGCACTTGGAATCAGGTACCCATTTTGGTTTTAAGATGTACATACATACATGAATAGATGTGTGATGTGCCCATTCTTTGTCATGGAAAACTAATTTATACCTTATTTCAATGGTTTTTGGGGGAGTGTCAGGAGAATAAAAACCTTTAAGAAGACCTACAACCACAAAACCCAACACAAAAGACCCACAGCAAACTAGTTAAGAGCAGGAATGGGGAGAGCATCTGTAAGGTGCACATTGTAGAAAACAGGACTAAATTTAAAATGGAGAGGAGAGGTAAGGGACTACTGGAGGTTGACGTCTCCAAGGTTTTAAAATGTTCTCTGAAATGGCGTGATAAGTTGACACCGATCCTTCATTAAGGCTTTGATTTACCTTTGACAGTATCAGACAGCCACTAACAGCCTACCCAAAGATAAATCAAAGGTGTATAAAATATTTTTGGTCCAGCGTAAAACTAGCAGCTTATTTGTCTATGCTAGAACAGCAGTAAATATACCATTAATTATTCTTCTTGGCTGTATTATCTGGTGCTCTTCAGTCAACATAAAACTTGAAGGACAGAGAACACTGCCACAAACAAAAATCCAAAGTCAGCACTTTGTCCAATTTCATATTAATTTGTCAGGGAAACAGTATAAAACTTCCTTAAAACATGCCTTAAACTAGCAGAATATGTACATTCAGTGCTATATTTCACCACACCAAGACACTAAACTATCTTTCCCTTCTTTAAACCCACTAACCTCACTTGACAGAGCACTCATTTATCATGTGGACATACTGAGAAAGTAAAACCTGAGTGGAAAGCACTACATATTCATTCTCAGAGAGAAGGACAGAAAGGTGTTGTAGAACCCTGTTAACATAAACAATAGTATTTCTGTGGAAATTAAATTGGAAGTAAGAAAGCTTTCTTACGGAAGTAAAGAAAGCGTGAAGTCAAATTTGCTTTTCTATTGTATTAAAACTTGTCAGAATTGAAATTTCTTCTGGTGCCAAATTTCAAAATATTATTTGTGCTTGAATTCCTGAAACAAATAGAAAATAAAGGAATATGAAACTTTTGGCAAAAATAAAAATAAGAATCTGACATAGTACCTAATTTGTTTCAAACCCTGCTATTATAAAGGGCTTTCAGCATTTCTCCCAGCCAAAGATTCAGAGTATTAATTCAGACAGTGTACTGGAGATTTGTACTTCTCTCTGTGTCTATAAAAGCAGACATAAGTGATGAAACACAGGGAAGCTTCCTAGGATAAATGAAACAGCAGCTAAAGTACAAGGAAAAACACATGATAACTGGTCAAATTCACAGTTCTTGTCAGTCCATGGCAGTAAATCCCTGGCACAAATGTTGGCAGGATCATTCCAGCACTGTCTGTGGTGACTGTGCAGCACCTGTTTGCAAGGGCTCACAGTAATGCCCTGGTCACACCTGAAGGCACACTCACACCCACAAGGGTGGGCAGTGCCAGGGCTGCCCCGAGCTGCTGCTCAGATGAGGTGCCTGGCTGGGCTTTCCCTCAAAGCTCACCACATTTCTGTAGTGCTGCAAACTCAAGGGAGTGCTGCAAGGTGCACTGCAAGGGGTATTGAGTGGCTTAGGTGAGCTGAAAGGACCTTTCCAGGTGCTGATCGTCAATCCTTTGACCCTATGTGCAGTACTGCAGGTTTTCCCCTGCTGACTGCTGCTGCACAAGGAGTAGAAGTCTGGTTTTTATTGAGGCTGATGGCATTGCTTGCAAGCTTGAGTACCCTGAATAGGCTGGATCCCAGTTAGTTTCAAAATTTGTCCTCTTATTTGGACATACCATCAAATTAGCTACCTTTTAGGAAGCTAGGCCAGATGTTCTGTCACCAGGGATAGGGACAGCCAAAGTATGGGGGGGGACATCTTACCTGTGGTGTGAGTGGAAACTAAGTGACACAGTTGAGAGGATGAAGAAACACACTCAGGTAGCGCCTGGTCAGTGAAATACATACCCCAAGGAATAACTCATCCTGTCGGCTTATTCCACCTACAACATATGCTGCTACATCCCACACACAGGGCAAGAGCTAGGGAAAGAAAGCGTGGGCTTCTTGGATGGGCCACATAATTCAGCAGAAACTGTTACAAAATTCTCAGATGGGCCTAAAAGCCAGGCAGAAAGTAAATGTCTTTGCCTGTTTGGCCAAGGACATCTTAGCCTCTTTAAACTTAATAAATAAACACACTAGCCATTCAGTTGTTGTGTTTACAAGAACAGTAAAAAAAACTGGGAAAGAAAAGAGCTCTTTGGTAGGAACTGTATTCCACAGTAGTTAATTTGAATTTCCCCAGCCAGCTGGAGCTTGGGGAAAGCTGATTTTCCAGTGCCCTGCACCTTGTAGAAACATTTACACTTCTCGAGTGAATGTAAAATCACGCTACAGACACTAACAGCACCATTTAACACCCACTTTGCAGAGGTGTTAATGTCCGAAGAAAGTATAAGGTCATGGAGAGTAGGACCATAGATATTCAATCAGGGGCGACTGCTGAGGCATTGCAGGCTCTTCTCCTCCGGGGGTGACAGCCAGGGCGCTTACCCTGCTCCCCGAACACGGCACTGCTGCTATGGACACCAGGAACCCGTCACAAGAGGTTCCTCCGGGCGGGTGTCACTTGTGTGAAGGAAAGGGACCCTGCCTGGCTCCCTGCAGGGTCACTGGGACTGGCCCCGCTGCCTTAGGGCACCCTCTTGCTGGAGCCCGAAGCTCAGTATTTCCCACATTCCAGCTGTTCCTCTTTCCCCAGCCCTCTGTGAAACTTGTTGTGTATAAGCCAAGATCAGCACTGATAAATCCTACCTTCTAAAATAAAGTCAGTGGTGATTCTTCCTCTTGATCTCCTCGTATATTTTCATGAGGGCTAGAGAGCACAGTCAGCTGAGAACAGGGGAGGTAGAGAACATTAATGGGGGGGGGAAAAAAGATGATGGGAACTCTTGTCCCTACAAATATATTTCTCAAGCACATCATTAAAGAAAGGATTGAGATAAAAAGAGAGAAGGAGATAAAAAAAGATGAAAGTATACAGCAGATGGAGAAAATACTGAAACCACCACCCACCCTGGTGCCAAAAATCTCAATTAAAAGGTGGCAGGTGTGTAACTTTGTTTTAAAGGAAAAGCACCATAAAAGAGATGTTGACAGATTTAGAAAATAAATGCCAAATGTGTTTAGTCTTGCCTTTAAGCAGTGTTTCTTTTCAGTTGCCATTTGTTTTTGTAAATTTTATTTGGTTTCCTGCAGTTCCCTTGCCAGCTCTGTGAGTGTTAGCCATAGATCTGAGAGATATTGGCCCATCTTCCCTCTAAGGGCTGCTTGACTTCCCTGCCGTGCTTAGGGCAGGTTATTTGTTCCCAAGCAAGACAGGCCCCTCTATGCTTTAATTGCTTCTCAGCCACTCAGGCACCAGCTGAGGTCAATCCGAGTGACTGCTGAGGAGAAACAGCACCAGCTCCAACCAGTAGTATTGTGATGGCTTTCAAAATGCAAAAGGAGCAGAGACCCAAGATAGAGCTCTGCAGGCACCTTTCCACTTCTAAATAAATTTAAAGCAAATACAAGTGTAAAACTCAACTGCTGTTTTTTGTGGTCTTGACTCCTTTTAAATGAAACCTTTTGTGTTTAAGAAACAATGGTAAATAAAATGTGTTTCTGCAGTGGCAAAAAACCAGAATACACATATTTCAAATAGGGAGAAGTCAGAAATTGCCACATATTTATGCTCATTGATGCATTTGGCAATACTTCCTTTTAATTCCTTCTCTGTTCAGGTGCTGCTGTATCCAGCAGTGCTCAGGATGCATGTGGAATAAGGTGAATGTTGGAAGTCAATAAGGCAAGCCTTTAGAAATGGGCTAGGACACAGGGCTTTGTGAACTATATACCCCTGAAGAGCACTGACGTCAATCTGATAAATTGACAAAATCTCTGTTCCTCTTTTAGGGCTGGAGGAATCCCTGTAAAAAACAGTGTTCTGTTACATAGAGCCTGTGAAACATAGAGCCTGTGAGGAAAAAGACTGAATTTAGCTTTAGAGGACGAGTCACTCTGAACATCTGTGCCAGGCTGGGGAGAGGAAAAGGAGCATGAAGAGGTAGCACACTCTTCATCCTATATATGGGCCCGGTCAATGGGATTGATGCTGAGGAGAGAGGCTGTGCCTTTGGGAAAGCAGGTGACTCGTGGGGCAGGAAAGTACTTGGAAAGCACCTTCTGGATCACTTGCAACCTGTCCCAGAAGCAGCTCCTGCTGAAGACAACCAAAAGCTTCCTCCCGACCAGTGCACTTCTGCATACAAATCTCTATAAACAAGGATAAGACCTTTTTTTTAATATTAGAGGCAGCTTTTTTTTGTGAAAGGAGAGAAGTATAGTCTCAGTGCCACAGCAAGAACATTACTGTTTCTTACTGAATTCTGTATTAACTACTTGCTTACTTGCTCTTGGAAACCTTTTAAATTAAAAAATGATTTCTTAAAAATTTTAGGGGGGATGTCTTCTTAAAAAAGTAGCAGAATTCCTCTGCAAGGGCTGGGTTTTACATCCTAATGGGACTAAAGCTTTTGTCTGAAAACAGAAAGATTATGCTTACCTTTGAGCAGATTTTTTAGAGCTTTATGGAGAGAGGGATAGGTCACTTTCCCATTTGGGGATATTCTGCAAATGGAGATCTTTGAAGGGGGTGTCTTTGAAGTGAGCATCTGCCATCCCAAACTGTGAAAGGCGCTTAGACAAAAATTTATCCGCTCTTCAGAGAAATCTTATCCTAAGGATTTAGTTGAGGATGACACTTGTGGCATTAGATGCAATGAGGCATGTCTTGCAAATACTAACCTATTAAAGCAATTAATTTGTTTTCTCCAACAAATGGTATAATTAAAAATGTGCCTAGGGAATGCTATAAATATACATCTATGACTTGACTTTTCTTCTCAGGAATCTCTGGCTAATCCCTAGTGTCTCTAAACTTAAACCGTCAAATGAAAATGAACAGCCAAATATTTTAAACTATTGCTTTTTATTATAATTACACGGGAGCACAAATAAATAAGCACTAAATTATGGTAAAATATTGTCAATGCACTAAAGAAAGCAGAATTGATCTTCAAACAACATCTTATTACTTCAGAAGTATCAAAGTACATTTAATTACATCTTACCTAAAAAAATCAAGTACAAAAATGAAAAGAAAATTAATATGTATTTATACTGTGTATATAGAAACGGCTAATAATATATGATTACATTTAGCCTCTAGCTACTCCTTAGTCCTACACAATCTCAGGCACATACCTGACAATTTCTAATGAAATATAAAAAAAAAGCAACATGACATTCAGTTTCAAGATATTGGTAAATGTATTACATTGGAATGAACACAGAATGATTTCATTTTGTTTAAAAACCCTGTCATTTAAAAACATAGTGCCATTGTCCACTTAAAAATAATCAACCCAAACCAAAAAACCCCATACTATTTTATACCATTTGCTTTAATTTGTCAAAAGAAGCAATAAAGTAGACATACATTGGCTAATATACGTAAACACATTTTTAGTGCAAGAATAACAAGACCTGTGACTTTACTGTGCTTTCTTGAAATCACAGTGCACCTTACACAAATTGCTACACTATAATGTTTAACTTCAGGAGTGTAAAGCAAAATAAGTGCATACCAAACAATTTCATATGTACAGTCTCCATAAGTGTGTGTAGATATGTGATCTGTATGTATATACAGATTGCATATTTATACAGACTACAGCTTTAATGACTGTGTGTAACTAAGCACTGTCATTCACCCTGTGACACAGAAGCTGCTGAGACAAGAGGTGATGTAGGAAATATTTGACAGCATTGTGATGGCAGCTCTTGGCAGGACGATGTGCCTTTTACTTGAGACATGGAGTGGGCCAGCAGTCATGGGACAGGGCAGTGGCTGAGTTCTATTCTGGCTCTGTCACTGACCTTTGGAAACCACTCCACCTGAGCCTCACATCCCTCCTCAGTAAAACGGCTCTTGCAAGCATGAGGTTTACTTCACATTTCTAAAGTGCTTTGAAGGTAAGTGCTAAGTTATATTTTACTTTTTCATGTTGTCGCACTTTAAAACAAAAAGCCATTGTTTCCATGGGATACAATGGAGGTCTGGAAGCACGTGGGCAGTTATTTAGGCAGGACAACATAAAGAGTGTTTGAGCAATAAAAGCAAAACAAGGAGTTTGCGGTGGGCTAAGTGTACAAGCAAGTCTGCTTAGGACAAGAATGCTTCAATTCCCTGATCATTATTCCTATTATGTCTCGATATGGAAAGGACATGATATGACCAAACACCACCAAGGACAGAACTGCTCACACGGACACTGCCTTCCCCCAGCAGATGTGCCTAGGGTCAGCACTGCCAGCCATGCTCCGGTCTAGAAGGAGCCACTCCAGGAGGAAACCAGGGAGGACAAGGACTGGCAAAACTGACTGAACGCCGGCTTGCGCTTTGTCATCAAGTGACTGTGCAGGTGGGGGAGAGGGCTGAGCTAAGTATTTCACACAGGGATATGGAAAATTTTCTCTTGCCACATTGCAAGGAAAACAAAGCACAAACACTTGCTGAATAATGAACCTGTTATCTCAACAGATTTCTCACGACCAACAAGTTGTCTTCTTTCCAGCAGATTCTGGAACTTTGTGAGATCTCTGGAGTTTTTCTTCTGCCATTTTCTTTCTTTAAAAAAAGAGAATAAGCAGAATATACAGTTGGTGTCTTTTGGATGTAACGTGTTCAAAGATTCCCTTACAACCTCCAGGTTTTTTCATGTCTTCTGTCATTTTGGCTGTGAAGGGGTCTTCAAATCTGCATTTCAACTCTGTACCTATTCCGGCTTTTGTATATTCATCACACACCAATATTTAACGTACGCGGATATACGTAAGCACACATCCATGGATATATATAGATACATGCATATATACATGTATATGTGTGTACACATATGCATATATACATATACAATAATGCTAATATACATACACACATATAAACACACACTTCATCTTTTACAGAAATCTCAGTTTGGACATCAAAATATACATTAGTTAATTAGTTATAAAATATTTTAGAACTTTCTTTCAGAGGCTGAAAAGAAACTACTACTGGTAAACATTACTGAAACTCAAACTTTAGCAATATAGATTACAAAAGCCTTCTAAAATTTGTTATTTTTGGTCTTTTTTTGATCAGCAATTACAGCTGGGGCAATGCTGTCAATATAATTTCAAAGAAAAGCCAATATAACAAGAAGTTTCAAACAACACACCTTTTCTTCTTGACAAATATAACGTTAAAATGATTGTTTTAAAGAGGGAATTTTGTACTATCAAACTTCAGACACATAGAAATTTTAATATACAAAATATATGCCATAGATGCTTTTGTCCCCCCCTACTCTACCGTAGTACAAGTTTCCCTCGTCCTCAACAGATCCTTTTGGAAGATATTTCACTGCACAGATTTCACCCTCATAATCAGTATAAGCCATCTTTTTCTCCCGTTAAAACCAGGAGGTCATAATTCTTTGGTCATGACATAATATTCTGATAAAATGGGTGTAATATAATACAGGATTGCAAGCCAATTCCAGAAGCAGCCAGGAAGAAGAAACGGCATAACCGGGAGAACATGTTATGTGGGCTCTGCTTCAAAACCACATGAAATCAAGAGGGATTTCCCAACCGCCTTTCAAGGGGTCTGAAATTCAGCCCGCAGAAACAACATGAGGAAATCTGACCAGCATAAGTTAGGATGCGCTGCTGGATTTGAAAATAATAACCATGTAAACAGATTTCGTTGCCTTTATTTTCTGGACTGTCGGTAAATGTGGACAGGGATGGCAGCTGCAGTGGCACTGCCTCAACCCTCTGAGCTTCTCCACCAAGGGCTGCACAATGCTTCGTCACAGTGAACCATGGTCTCTGCTAATCAACGCAACGTCATCAAGGAAGAGATTCTATTGCAGGCTTTGCTGCAGAAAATTTAGTTCCTTGGCCAAACTGGAACTTTTAATTAAAAAGTAACTGGTTCATATAAAAGCAAGGGCAATTTATATAGTTACTGTTATGGGAAAACAGATGCAGAACAATTAATATTTTAAATGCAACTTGGGCACCCACACTGAGCACTTGTATTTTCAGTGCTTGCAAGTTTGCTGTTTCCCACCAGAACACTCTCCTTTGTCCATCCCACCCCCCCAAACTAAGGACATCTAACAAGCACGACTCTAATTACCTTCTACAGCCCTAGCACCGAGTTGTTTTGTACATTGTCCTCTCCAACAACACATACAACCACATGCTTTTGTACAGAGGCCACATCTAGGCAGGTCAGAGAAATAAAATGGTGGCGGCGAGGGGGGTGAGTAGTAGAATAGAACATAGAAAATAGGTAATAAAACAGTATAACAGTAACATTATATAGTAAAATTCTCCATAAATTTTTAAATTTATATATATATATATATATAGATAGATATTTAAACAGTGTATTTGTTTGGGTGTTTTCAATATATTGGCAAAATATTTACATTTTGATATCTTCTGATTCCAAAAAAAAATCCTGGATAAATATGTATGCCTTAATCCAGTCAGAAACTTAAATCTCTACCTAGATTAACAGGTGAGTACTTTACCATTGTGTTTTTCCTGGGAAGTTCACCACCTGTGGGTAAGTCTTAGGTTAGAGCCTTTGCCTTATTAGGAAAGCAGGCTACCTTTGCTCGGTGCAACATAGTAGAGAGGGCATCCTCCATAGGCCTGTCAAATTGCAGTGTCCCAGAAAACAGTTTGTTGTTTGGAATAAGGAGGAGGGCTGTACTTCTTGGTCCCGGCATTTTTTTTCCAACTTGGCAAAATAGGCATGCTGTCCTGTTTGCAGAGTCCTTTCTCTGATTTCTGTCGAGCTTTGATTTCTTTGCAGAGGCAACGCTTTTTTTCAATCATGTCCAGCATGGTATGGTCCCCTTGCAACCACTGCATGCATGTCACCTATTGAGGAAGGTGGATGGAGGAAGAAAAGAAGGGGGGAAAAAAAGGGAAAAACCATACAAATAACTGTCTTGGTCATAGATTGAATATGCTTTTTCTTTGCAAAGTTAGCTTACTCTTATTTGACGCACTCTAATTTTGTGAATAAAAATCTCTATGCCAACAACAGAAATAGAAAATGAGTTAGGTTAGTCTTGACTTCTAACTACTTTAAGAAAAAAAACAGTAATAAAAAACCCCTGTTTTAACTTCTCCAGAGCACTAAAAACTAATAAAGATTAAAGGTTTTGGCTATCTAGCACTGGTTGGACTTTAAATGATAGAACAGAGCTTAAAAAGGCATTTGGATTTTAACAACCGAAGTTGTGGAAATGAAAAATTCTACACACTGAAACCCATGTTATATATTGCTTCCCAAATCAAATTTGTCACATTAAAATCAGGGTGTTAACATCTCTGAGTATCAAGCTAAATATAACTGTTAAATTTTGTTAAAATGATTTTATGAACTCCTTGCAAATTAGATGGATTTACTTATCCTACTCTGTGATATTTCATTAAGTGGAAGGCACCAAGAGTTTAGGAAACTCCGTGTTTTCATGCATGTAAGATACTTGGGAACATAATCCTCATCCAAAAGGGGAGGTTAGCATATGTTTAGCTGTAAGTACGTGCCACAGCCCCTCTGAAGCTGAGAATGTGGATTCATTTGAGTTCAGTGGGGAGTTCACAATTGAAATTCAGAGGCTTTAGACTGAAACAGAAATTACTAACAGTAAACTGTTCTGAAAGGACTCATTGGTTTGGATATCACTGTATATCTGCAGCTCAGAAAACTTCCTCATAACACTTACGTTGCAAATTTGAAGTGATGTCTTGGGTGTCCCCACATTTATTTCCCAAGAGTTAAGAATTTGTGTGCAAGTAAACACACACACTATGTTCACAGGGGCTGTCCAGGTACATCTCTGCTCTTGTCATGAAAATTAATGGGTACAGCAGTGCTTTGGCAGAGTTTGTGTTTCATGAAGGAAATGTATCTTTATTATGAAAGGAATTGGAATAAATTTATTTAATGTATTTAATGTATTTAAGGTATTTAATAATGCATATGCCTTTCATTCACCAGTCTTAGAGTGCCAAGCATGGGCATACACCAAGTCCCTAGAACTGGGGCCTGGTTTGCCTAGAATCCCCTATAGAAACTTCCTTGGATCTCGGTAGTTTTCATGTTCAGCTTAAAGCATATTTAGCATTTATTGATAATAGATAAAGAAAATGTTCAGATTCATAGCAGAAAACAAAGAAGAATGAATACATTTATGAAAGCCTATCAGAAGAATAGATAAAATTATGTACTTAAACAGAAAAAATAATAGAATACAGAGATGATGGTACTTTTTGTAGGAAAAAAAAGGGTAAAACAGGATAAAAGAATTTTATCGCAAAACCATGCTTACCTTATACACTAGATAGTACTCTGAGTAAAACAATTTTAAACCATAATATGGATTTTTTTCTTGAATGGTCTTATGAATTTGAATTATGCAAATGTGTCCTCCTGAATGGCTGAGCCATTTCTTCAAGAATTCTGCTGTGCCTGCTCATTTAATTGAATACTTATCTTTCATTTCAGTCATGACCTAATGTTTACCATGGGTGGGCATGAGACACAGCATCTGCCGTGGCCATGAGATTTCTCTCTTTGGGTGACTAGGCTTGGTCCAAAACTCCCTGACTGAACTGGACGTGCTCCCCTCCTACCCCTTGGCTCCACTGCACAGATCTTTGGAGAGGCTCTACCTGACCCAGATTTCCTGCCACTTTGCTCTCCAGTGGTGGGTCAGTACTTACAGAGCAGTGTCTTCAGCTTGGCTGGGTACTCCTCTGTGGGGAGGGACAGGGACACAGTCTGCTCATAATTCATTACACAAATATTAACCAGCACAGCGCCTTCTGCGCCAGACTTGACAACAATAGTGCTTAAGTATGAATTTCCTCTCGTAGGCACCGGGAAATACCTTCTCTTTTACAGCCCATCATGTCACAGGCAGAGCTTGTGCTAGTGCCAATCCCCACAGCACGCAGTGGACTCCGGTCACCAAATGTCACAAGCACCACACGCCGCACACGCGACAGCCACTGTGAGAGTGTCACACACAGCCAGCCCCTCTCACCACCGTGCCACACACAGCGCAGTGCCAACACGGTGCCTTGTGCGACTCATCTCCTGCATTCAAGGAGGGATTCAAGGGGACAGAAGTAGCATTTTGACATGCTGATTTCTGAAATGCCAGTTGTAACTTCCCAAAGATAGAAATAGATTTGTAGAATGTATCAGTTACACAGACACACTGCCACCCCCCCACAAAACAGCACTTAAAATATACACAAGAGTAGGCAGCTCCAAAATGCTTTTTTTTTTATACTGGCCACCGTATTTTGTTACAGTTAGTGAATCATTTGCTGTGAAGAATTTGAATTTTCCCACTTTCTCAGACGCAGATTTTCAAGTTTACATGGGATTTTTTTAATGCTATTTTTGTTTGATGGGTAAGTCCTTCCTATCAGCATCTTCTTAGGTGTACTGTCCACATAGCACAATCCTCTCCTGGAACTCATTCAATAATGGTGTGTGCAGGGTAAACATGTAGAACTAGGATGAGCAAAGTAATTTGCTAAAATTACCAAGAGAACACATATGACATTAAAAGGTTGGGGGGGGAGGGGAAGCTTAAATATTACAATAAACTTAAATATTAAAGGAGTTTTTGGATAGTTTTGCCCAGTTGTTTAAGTGTTTAAGTGGAACAAAATAAAAATTTTAAATACAAAGGTTCATGGCCACTGGAAGCTGTGGGACAGACCTAAGAAGAAATCCCCATTGCAGACCAGCGAACTACAGAAATGATAATACCCATGGTGCCGATATGAAGTCCCAGAGTGTTAACTAAATTTTCAGTGCATCCTAGATAAATAACAGGCACTGAGGCTCACAGGACAGGGATCAACCCACTATTTATTCACAGTAAAAACCCTTAATGATTTTAGTTGGGCTATTGAGATGTTTAAAGCTAATGTGTTTAACACTGCAGTCTTAGGCCTAATCCTCCCAGTGACTGAACTGATGGCACTCACACTTGGTTCCAGGACTAATTTTTTTCACATCCTCCCTCCTTTCTGGCTTCAGCCTGCTCCTCTGGCCATGCACCAGGCTGTTAATATTCCTGCTATGGCATAACAAGGAACTTGTTCAGTGTGAGCGGCACAAAAAATAATGATGTTACAACCTAATTTATAGGAAAAAAAAAAGTAGAGCATTCAAAACATTTTACAGCTATACAGCTCTCCTGGTAAAGTTCCCATCATGCTTGAGGAATGGTACACATACTGCAGCATGTCAGAGCTTGGCTGCAGATGTGGATGTTCACAGACAGGCACAAAATGCATCAGCACTGGAGGTGCCAGCCAACAAGACACAGCACAGAAGAGGAAAACTTGGTTCTGACCAAAGAGTCTTGGCCCAAAGCCTGTTCTTACTGAAGATTAAAGAAAGAGCCAGAAGCTAAAGTTAGGTAAGTAAGAAGGGACCTCCTGGAGACTCCAGGATTTGTATCAGGTACTATGTCCCATAATATTTTTTTGGATTACAAAATTTGCTGATTGCATATAAATTTTTGTTTTGGTGGAATTTTTGCTCATTAGATTATCCAAGGTATAAGACATCTTTTAAAATTTTTTTATTTTAAATCAGATAGAGCTAGAGAGTGAAGAAAAACACCAGGCAAAGGCCCAGAAGTTTGGACATTCACCAAGGATGTGTTGCAGATAGGCTCAATTCCTTGCTCCTAAGCAGGCAGTAAAAGCTGTGTGATAGCCATAAGTGTAGGAAGCATACAGGAATGTAGAGTGGTTGGATAAATTCTCTCACCTGAATGTGACTGAGTGCAAGAGTAAACCAGGATGTCTGACAAGTTATTCGTAAACACACTCACCCTTTGATTAGTCAGCAGTCTCTAGTTTTCCTTCAAAACTCTTCTTCAAAGCAAATGCTTGTGCCAAACTTAAACATCAACAACAAAAGTAAGAAACTCCTTCCACTATATAAAACTCAGCTTTTTCATACAGCTTTAATCACCAACTTTTTTGCAATCTTTAGAAGAAACCAGTCTATGTTGCCAACTTACTTTTACTATTTTCTCTTAGTTTTCTGATAACTTTTACTCCCAAAACACTGAAGTAAATCTTAATAAGATCTTTTATGTACTCTTGGACTCTATGTTGGTAGTGCCACAGAACAAGAAGTATTATTATAAACCCACCTTCAACTAAGAAAAAACAACTTCACGTTTCCTCAAAACAATTAAAAATTAACATCTTTCAAAGTAAAAGAAAGATCTCCTCTGGTGGGTGTTTTAATGCTTTATGAAGGTCAAAGAAACAAACTAGACAAAGTAGTTCCTTTCTCTACAAAGTGAAAATGGAACATTTTTGTGTGTGCTTACATTAGCAGTGGGCCTCATATCTCATCAGTTTGAAATTGCTTAAGTTAGATTGCCCTGAGCTATACCACAGAACTGTCTTGGAGCAGAGGTTTGATAGGCAGAACATGTCCAGTTCAATCGCTCTTAGAGGCCAGGACGTGAAGCCAGAGGTCAGCACATGCCGTAGCTCTCTGCCACATCAGAATTCACTGGGAAAAGCACATAATCCCAGGGAAAACTCAGAACAGGCTTTGGGGAACAGACAGTGACTCACAGTACCAGAAGTCCCCGGTGCCACAGCAGACTATTTCTGTTTTTTGTTGCCCAGCCCGATCTCTGCAGGCCCTGGGCACCCCCTGGAGGCCGCAGGCCGCTGCCGGACCTCGCTGCGCCGTCACACGCTGCACCAGCACTGCCACAAAAGCGCTCAAAATATGGATGTTTAAAGCAGAGAAATGTAAATGAACTTGGTTCTTTCCTTGTTCTTAACCAAGCTGGATAGTTTGGTTTGGCAGAGAGAGTCAAATTTACTGACAGAAAAAGAATAAAACGTTATCCAATGATACAATTAAGCAGCTACTGATGGACATAACTTTACACACAGGCTAGCTGTGTTCACCAGGTGTAGAAAACATCTTGTATCTTTTTGTGGATGAATATGTACACTATGAGGTCACACTTTTGGGCCCTTCAGGAAATGGACTATTGCTATAAGAAGCATTAGGCAAAGTACATCAGGACAGGCCCTAAGCAGATCTGTGCAAGTTCCTGAACACATGAATGACACGGGAAAAAACCATTGTGATATCTGTAAGTTACATACAAGCCAAATGATCCCATGTAGCACAGCCTTTCCAAATGAAAAACATGAGGGCTGTGAAAAGAAAAATCTATGAGCAGGACTAAAAATACAGAGTGAAACATCCTCAGTACCAGGCCTAGTACTCTCTTTGTTAGCTGTGGAAAATTTTACTTATTCATGTGTGACATTAATAGCTACATAAATACATGGATGGATAATGCTGTCTCTTAGTAAAAAGACATTTTGTGCTACATAGGTCCCACTCATATCCCCTTGTCTCAAGCCAACTTTAGTTAACTTTAGCCCTGAACACTGGGCAGGCAGGAGACAAGAGGAGACCAAGTGCCAGGAGCAAATCTGCTCCTCCAATGTCAGGCCACTGTGGTGAAGTGTGGTATGAGGATAAAGCCATGCTAATTCCCAGTGCTAAGAGGTGTTTCAGGAATCCTGTCATTGAAGGTGCACTATAATTTTTCACATGAGTGCCCGTGAAAATATGTGCTACTAAAATGCCAAGTGGGAGAAGGAATACCTGAAATACTGTACACAGCTCTATTAGTAGTCTCTAAGTTGGAAGATGTTGTCAATTTTCATTAATTTTTGAGGAAACCTTTCTAACATTTGAAGTGACCACACGATATTTCATGCTCTGGACATGTCTGTGAGCAGGGTGTTCTTTTGTGGTGTATGGACTTTTAATGACCTAAAAAAAGTCTTCCATTATAGCTTACGTGACGGCTTTAGACAACATCATATGCTGTTTGTCCTCATGGCATCTTGGCTGTTAAATTCTTTGCTTGCCTTGTTTTAATGCTGTTGTTCATTTGAGGTGAAAGTGGAAGCTCTGGGCAATAGGAGAGCCAAATGATTCAGTTGTGTTTCCATAGTTTTTTTCCTAGTAGTGTAGGTTCCCACTTAATGAGCTGAAATTCCATAGGTTATGGAGCTGAGGAATATGCTGTTTGCTTCTGGCCCTCATGAGCATCTACCTCCCTCTCCTGCTGGATGAGAAGATGGACTGACTTTTGAAGAATGGGGAAAACTATATCACACATTACGGCTGTTGTATAAAAACATCCTTTTCTTTGTCAGAACTGCATAACATAAAATAAAAGCCCAACAGCTGAAGTGAGGCTATAACAAAGTGATCTTAAACTAACACAAAATACAATGAAATAAAAAAAGGCAACAGGAGGAGATTATTAGAAATGTCTCCTGGATCTGTAAGCAAAGTGGTCTCTAACAGTGCAATCTGTGTGCAGTGCTACACATCATTCGGCAGAACCAAGCATGCTGGTTTGTTTTGGCAGGCTGCAGTAAGTGAAGAAGAAAGACTTTCTGTAAGCCACTTACCATCCTCTGGGAGGAAAAGGTACTCCCTCCCTCACGCCTGTTTTCAGACACGAGTTTCCAAACTCTGTCTCCCACTGAACCTCTTGATGGCACTTTCTCTGGTGCAGATGGTTCCCAGCCCCCTGGCTGGGTAAGGTATTTCCACTGGGAAGGTGTGTAATCCCACTCCTAGGAGGCAGTCCTGTGCCCCGGGGCAAGCGCTGCAGGGCTATGTTAAACAGCAACAGTTATTTCGCTATCTAATACTTGGCTTGTTTGCAGGTCCTCTCAGCACATATTCACAAAAAGGGGAGTTGCCCAAGACAGGAGGGAGTTCAGCCAGATCAGGTTTCAGAAAACCTGAGCAGAGAGATCCTCACCCGTTTGAAGCCAACAGGAATTTAACGTCTGACCTCATGGGTCCAAGAATTTGACTATAGTTTGCTTAAACAAACAGTAAAAATAACCTCAATAAAAAATATTTTAAAATACTTCGGAGGGCACTTGGAAAATTATATTGAACAAGATTTATTTGCTGTGAGCTATACCCATCACACTGCTGTTGAATGATACTTCCATTGTCTGCAAAAATCAGTAAGTCAGGATGGAACTACAGGCTAAATTTGCAGTATTTCCCCTCTCTCTGACAGAGGTGTTCTGGAGGAATACTGACATGAAAGACAGCATAATTTGGCCCAGTATAGTTGTTCATACAGCTCGGTACTGCTAACCCATTCTCCTGTTACTGTCAAATTCAAAACAACAGTTGATTATTAATACAAAAGTGATTAAAAGTAACAGCTTGTTTAGGAACACGCAGGATGTGCAAGGTGAGCTGTGAAAGTAGACACTTTCCCTGCAGTTTGGAGTGCCTGGGAAGGCTCTCAGGGACAGTGGACAGCAGAACTGTGAACTCCTCCTTAGGAGCGCTTCAAGTGTTTTCTAGAAGCTTTTCTCTGACGCCAGCAGCCCCATTAGAATGATCCTGTGCATTTACATACTCGCTTCACAAGCACAAGTGCACACACAAAGTGTTAAGCACTACGTAAACTGCCCTTTCTGACCTTTCACAAATTCTTTTCAAGGAACACAAGATCAAACTCTGTTTTTCCTCTAAGAACATGGGAAAGAATTTCATCATCACACTAGTTTTTATTTTAACAAAATGTGTAGGAGTGAACTCTTTTTAATCTCACCCTATATATATTTAGCATTAGAATCATTCACTGACACCTGCAATTTCAACCTATGAAACAGCATATACAACACATTTTGGGGCTCTTACAATATTTGAATTGCTGTGCTTAAGGTTTTGATTTACATTATTCCAAATTTCTAAACTTCTGGAAATACGTTTTATTTGAAATGATACCACTACCGAAAAAAAAAAAAAATGAAAACAGGAGTCCCTGGGAAATCTGTAAAGCCAGAGTCCCTGGAAAAACTACGCTATCACTCAGTGTAATTACATGATGCAGTACTATAAAAAAATTCTGGAAACCTTTTTTCAAACTGAAAAGTCACTAAAAGACTTGACTACATTGTGTTGCACTCTATGGCCTGACTCATCCACTACTTCAAAATGAGAGGCAAGATTATTTGGACCTTCAGGAGCTCCTAAAGATTCAAGATTATGAGCAATTAATACTTATCCTAAAATTAAAATAGCAAACTATTAGTAAACCTTCAGCACCTCTGGTTCCAGACTTCCAGTTTCATGATTCATGAAATTACTAAATGTCACTGTTACTTTACTCAGAACCAACCCTGCACATACTCCTATGCCTCAAGTTTTCCAGTAGCCCTCAGATTATTGCCGATGCTACTAATAAAGCAAACTTTAGATAATAAATTCACTGTTCTGCCTTCCATTTTCATACTGGCAGTCAGTCTAGCTATAGATCCTTATGACTCTGCATAATTATCTTATTGGAAATGTATCTTTTAACAACTGCCCAAGATGTACTACTTGATCCAACTCTGTAAATGCTTTCAAAAGAAGAGCCTGTAAATTAAATTATATTGGGGATACTGTGAAAAGTCCTCTCATGCATCTCAGTGAATCATCACAAAGTGCTTTCTTATTGAGATCACTCATGAAAAATCAAAACTTCATCTATGCCTTTGCTAAGGAATAAATGCAGAACTCAAGCAATCCACCATTATACTTCCTGTCATTCACAGTAAAACAGAAAGGAAAATACAATATTGTATTAGGTCAATCACAGGAGGGACAAATGACAGACACTTTGCTAGAGAGCAGTGATACAGAGATCTCCTGTGTAGTGCATTTTGCAGTGCAGCAGCTGCAGGGTAACACCCTCATGATTTCCTTGGGGGATTGCTAATCCATTCTCTCCAGCATTTCCCCTTGCTGGAAGCTGTTGCTCTGTGGCATGTGTGCCACAACTGCAGGATGGATTGAGCTGGTCTGAGCACTGCAGCTGGCCCTGCCTGTGGCTGGGTAGCCGTGCCCACTGTATAACTCACCTGAAGTTGGTGTTTTTTACTCTCAGTCATGTCAGGCTCGAAAAACTGCCAGATTCTAAATCTCATATGGAGATGAACAGTCCTCCTCCTCTGCACTGAGAGATGGTGTGGAGCAGGGAGAACTGCTGTGGGCAAGGTCCTTTCCTCCTCTGGATCCACAGAGACCCTAGGGCTGCAAAAGCTCTCATGTACAAGGGAGCTGAAGGCAGCAGGGTGCATGCTCTGGATACTGCTCAGACCAAGAAGGGCCCAAAAATTGAGAATGGAAGAATGAAAGTGAGTGGAAACAAGATCATAACTTTGGAACACCTAAGAACTGCAGGAAAGAGGACACTGAAATCAGTCGTAAAGTTACAAAAATGTGATGTGTGAGGACACCACAAATTCCATTAGTTTCCCCATTTTATTGGACCTCATTGTTTCCAAACTATAAAAAATCACATGATCTTCAGCACTATTTTTACTGAAGTCAGTACTAGAACCCAAGATTTAAATTCTATTGCTGCAACAGATGAAGAACTTCACCACACCAGTTTACCAGCAAAACTCCTAAAACTCTATTTTTCTATCACTTTCAAGAAAATGGCCCCCCAAAAAAAGATTAAAATATTAAAATTAAAGAAATATAAAATTGGCAAAGTAATATGTGGAGGCAAAATGCCTCAGCACTGAAAGCTGCTTTACCTTAAAGTTGCTTTACTTACGAGAAATTTTGAAATATGCTCTTACTTTTCTCCATTTTTGATAATGAAACTGATTCAAAGATAATTTTCTTGAGTAAATGCCATTTCTCAAATATTGTACTGATTGTATGGAGGGAAAAACAGTCAGGAAAACATGACTAAAAACCCACACCGAATGTTCCGAGATTATCATATTCTTGTAGGTGGTCAAAACTTCCTTTTAAAAATATGTAAATACATTATTAAAAGACATATATTATATGTGTTAATACTTTATTATTACTCATTTATTTCTAACTCCAATTTGAAGTGCAGTTAATCAAAATCTGCTAAAGTCAAAAACCATACTGAGAGTTTCTGAAGAATACAAAGATGTAAGAGCCTGCCTCAGTATGAGATCCCACATCTGATGTCACCTCACAGCAACATCATGCAATTTGATTTATATCAGGAATGGCTAAACAATATAGTACCCAAATCTAATACAGACATGATTTCCTGGCACAGAGAATGGAGGAGATACAGCAAGAGACTCAGCCTGGCATCCTGGTGCTTTAGAAAATGGGATTCATTGGGTTCAGAGATTCCCCATACCTTGCTTCTGATTTTGTTTAAAAGGAATATCAGAAGGGATGGTGCTGAGTGACAGAGGGTGTCAATCAGCAGTAAAACACTGAACCAGGAGCAGCAGCCTTCTCAACCATGGAGTGACCTGTCAAACTCAGCTTGGCCTATGCCAGCAGCATGGACTGTGCTCCAATTTAGATCTCCAGAGCAGGAAGGAAATTTAAATATCCAGCTTAAAAGAAATGGCTAATGACAATGCAGAATAAAGAAAACACTGAGCTTCTTGTTATCCTATAGGCACATATCACCTATAATGTAAGCAAACAGTAAAAAAGTGCTTCTTTTCTCCGATTGTGTTTTAAAGTTTGGTCCCAAGAGCCATGATATGACCAATGTTAATTTTAAAAAGGCATATTGCTATTGTCTTTTCTCATTTTTATTCTTTCCTATCATGAATTATGTAACTGTGATCAGAAACACCAGATCGCAAATAGGCTTTTCCAGACTGTAAAAAAAAAAGAAGCACCAAGAGAATCCAAGAGTCCACTAAATGCCACTGTCTTATCAAGGCTTAAGATCAGGCTACTGGCCCATAACCTCCTATCTGAACTAGTGGAATATGTCCTTTCTGCAGCCTCTGTTTTGTTTAGGAAAAACATTCCTTGGATATTCTAGTTACAGCTTATGAATAAAATGGGAATTTGCTGTTGATGTGCATAAGGTCAGAATTTAACCCTGTAACTTTAAATTTAAAATTAAAAGGAATTTCTATTATTCAATTGTAGTTGGGGTGAAAGGTCTTCCTTACAGCATATCCATCACTCTACAAGGTTCTCAGTGTTTCCTGAGTTTTCTGAGATTCTTCTGAGCAGCTGCTGCCACACTACTGCAGTAACTTATTGCACACTGAGACTGGTCCACCTGAACAAGCTAATACAATGATAAAATTAATTGTGAAGGGAGAAAATTTATCACTCATAGGTCTCATAGAGAAACAAAGATGATTATCATATAAGCTTCAATTCAATGGATAACCTAAACACATGCTCAGCTGGAAAAAAGGTATCAGTCATCCCCCTGACTTATTTTGCTATTTAAGGTAAGCCAATGCTTTTCTGCCTCAAGGCCAAATAACTGAGCCTACATACAGCTGTGTGGTGATTCATTTTACAAAGGGCTAATAAACACATTGTTAGCTATTTTAATAAATATCTAATCAATTGGCAATTATATGTTACTGTGAACTGCAAAGGGTAAGAGGTCTCACAAACAGTCTGCAATGTTCCCATAAAATCCACTAATAAAGTTGGGTATTTTTGTCCATTCCTAAGGCTCACCTGCACTGGAGAAACTTACTTTCCAGCCTAAGGCCCTTCTATATCCATATCTATTAATGTAAAATGTTATGGATGCGAGTCACCCCTAGATTGACAGCAAGTCCATCATGTGGATAGAGCTGGGATTTGCAGCACAAGAGTCCAGCTAGTTTAGGGCATTTCTAAACCTTGGAGCACTTGACCTGCATAAAAACTACAGCCAAAACTACACAGACTACAGAAAACTGTCAGGAGAAACACCAATATATTTGCCATTTTGGATCTGAAAAACTGAAAAACTTAAAGATTAGTAAAAACAAAAATCTTTTAAAGTTCTCATTTAAAATACATAACATTTTTATTTGAATTGTTTTAACAAGACAAAATGAGAATAAAAGTAGGTTATCAAAAGTGGGTGCTGGCATTCATACTTTTTTAATAATTGACATACACATAATGTATATGAATAGCCACACATTTCTAGTGAAAGACTATGAACAAACACACGTACATATACAGAGATAGAGAAACATCCTATACATACATACATGAGTGAATATACATATTTATGTGCATACAGTATACAGACGAGATACTATACAGGTACAGTAAGTGCAATATACTGTATAAGGCTACACAAACACCGAGAGAGTCTGGCGGGGTGGTGACAGCCATGAGAACAAAGCCTAGATGGTTGTGACTCAACGCACATGGTGGGGACAACCTGGCTGCTCTGTGTAGGTTTTATGCATCAGGCACACACAGTTCCAACAGAAACATGTGACAATTCACTCAGCTCAAAAAAGGAGGACATGTGGGAGTGTGTGGAGGAAACTGAAATGTGTATGAGCGGACAAATAAGGTTGTTCTATCTAGGATAAAGAATGTTTGGTTCATTTACAGAGAATGCCTATATATAAACCCATGCTTTCATGAATTCATGCCATTTTTATTTCTATCTTTTCCTTTAAGACTATTATAAAATTCTTGCCCTGAGTTAAACATAAATACACACAGAAAAAGGAGTGGGGGAAAAGGAAATTGCATGCTTCTGGGTTTTTTAAATAAATTTTTAACCAAGGCACAATATCTTCAAGAATGGTTGCAAGACCATTTGAAATAAACTTAGCAAGTGCTATTGTTCTGGGACTATGGCAAAACTAATTGTTTGCATACAGAAGTCTCAGAACAACTTTTGAAGTGAATTTACAAGTTTTAGAAGAGAACAAGTAAATTTATTACATATGCCTGATAGAGAGATTCTCTGAAGATGAAGGAATGCTAACAATGCTACCAAATGAAATTATTTTATAGGCAATTTATTGATGTTTGGACAGAAATTATTTCACACAAATGACATTATGTATTTTTTTAGCAGTAGTTGTTACCTATTTTTAGTAGAGCCGCGTATAGTGCTGTAAGAGCAGGTAAAAATGAAATTAAGAACTTCCAGATAATTTTTAATGTTTTTAGTAAGCAGTCCACACAATGGTCTCACTATTCAGTGAGCTGCAGGAATCACAGCTCAGGCACAGTTGATCTGTGGTTACATATGACTTTCAAGGCTGTGTCATTGACCTGCATAAGTGCTTTAATATTAGCAATAGTAGTTAATATTAGATAATAGCAATATTAGTTACTAGTTCCTGTGGATCCCACTCTATACACCTATGCTCAAGTCTGTCTCTCAAAAAGAAAGGTCTGGGTGCAGAGGTGATGTTTAGCTGTTCCCTCCACATTCGAGCACTCAGGCTCCAGAGACACACAGTTATCGTCAACTTCCAGGGTCTCTGGAGGGTACCTCAAATTCCAGGGAACCACCACCTTCATTGTGCTGCATTGGCTGTAGCATCTGTCCCCATAAATCTCTCTGTTGAGCTGACTGTTTTTCAAAGTGTTGAAACACACCATTACAACTCTGTCAAAACCAGGCCCAACACAGCAACCCCCTGAAACCTCTGACCACACAGGTGAGATCTTCTCATGTCTGTCCTGTGTTGTTCAAGAAACTGTAACTCCCAATCTGAGAAACAACTAGGTAAGGACAGTAAAAAAATGTTGAGCATGAAGTGAAAACCTCATAAATGTCATGTTACTTCATTCTTTGACAGAATATCATTGTATTTGAAAGGTTTCAACAATTTCTGTCACAGATCTCACCTCTTTTTGTTCTCAGCTGACAAGCTTACAAAATTGATGCAAGAATAAGCTATCAGAGTAAAGGAATGGAATACTCTTTCTCCTCCTCTCTTTCATCACAGCTGAATAGTCTGCACTTGAGGGTGAGGCAGGATGACAGACACTAGGTGTGGTGCCCAGATTGGCCAATCTGTTCCCACATCTGTCACCCTCTTGCTGTGGCATTACAGCTGATCTGCTTTCACCCATTACTGCCTCCCCTGACATATCTATTTTGTGCCTAAACCACATACTGTGACCTGTGTGGAGAGGGAGAGTCACCAAAGCCATGCTGGGCCTTGGCACATAGTGCGACAGCAGAGCATGCCTGCTGTCGCCCGTGCTGTGGAACAGAGGCTGCTTCGGCCGTGGGGCCACACTTAAACCAGAATCCTGGCAAAGCAATGCACTGGCCTGCTTCTGTTGCAGGACCAACCCAGCTGAATGATGAAGAAAAGATGTTGGGACAGAAATAGCAGGCTTGTCTGCCAGCAAAAGACAGCTTTGACACATTTGCTTCTCATGCCAATCAGTCAGGCCTGCCTTGGAGGTGAGGGATGATGGATGTAGCAAATACATCAAGGTTTGCATTTTCTTTCTTTTTTGATTTTATTTTAATTTTTTAATAAGCATTCTCATTTGTATATTTAGAAACCATTTGCACTGCTCTGGACCCATGCACTGATTATGTAAGACCAGATTCAAGCTGAAACTCAACACAATGCAATGTGGAGCCTTCCCCAAAGCATTAACATTCTTGTTGTTGTTCTCATCCAAAATATTGACAGCAGATTTGGCTGGACTGTTGACAGCAGAATTTTGCCTTCATGTGTGCAAGAAATTTGTCTTTGCAGGAAAAACCCAAACTGTGGAAAGTGATCCAACCACTCCCTCTCGTGGGCACAGGGCTCTGCTGCACTTCAGAAAGGTACAAAGCACGTAAATCCAAACTTACAGAATCTTAGCAGTGCAAAGTCCCCAGAGGGCTGTGTGACACTGCCGGACACAGCTCATGCCTCATGTCCCAGCACTTTCAAGGTGCTGGCAGTCAGGGTGACTGATCTCTCTTACGAACATTCAGTCTGAACAAGAAAGTAAAATCTTATGGCCCTGGATTCAGGTTTTTAAATACACCCATGTCACACACACTGGTCAAATCCAGACATCATCTCAAGGTAAAAGTGGCTGTTGTCCCATCAGCGAAGTGCCTGTGCCATGGGCTTCTCTCTGTACCCCACTGTGGGTTCTTCCACGCCTGTCCATCCTCCCAGGTAGGACCCAGAGGATTTCCTTTCTCCCAGCCATTTGCAAAACCAACATCCGCAAGATTCAGTCTATGCCTACATTCCTTTTTCTTTGCCTACACAGACACTAAAGACTTCTCCATGAGAGGGCTATGTCAGAGTGTTCAGAGTAAAATATACCTGTTTTTCCACTTTTAGACATTCAAATGCATTTAATTGTATGAATGACACATAAAACTATGTAAAATCACTGTCACAGATACAGTAGACTGCACCCCAAATAGTTTTTTGCACTTTCTAATTTCACAAAAACCAAATTTTAGGCAATTCCTGACATCTCCCATCTGAAATCTCTTACTTTCTCATTTATTACACTAAATTACGAATCCTTGGGGAAGGAACAGCCTTTGCTCCATGCGTATTGTCTACCAACACAGAACTTTGACTCCTGGACACCACCACAATCAATATTGTGGTAGATCCCAGTGGCCAACATTAAGCAGGTTTTTGGATCCAGTGACTATCCCAAGCCTTATTAAACGTGATGGCTAAGCATAAGGAGTAATTAAGTTCTTTTAAGTGAATATCTTCTCAGGCAAAAATAGCAGCTACCATCCAAAGTAATAAATAGTGTATAGAAAGTCCAGACCAAGGCCCCATGGGGCTCTGATTACAGAGTGAGTGGCATGGGACTGTTCCTACACTGTGGACATATATTTTGGATGAAGAAAAAGATCAAGTATCAAAAAGGAGCAACCATAACCTTGGCTCCAGGAGCACAGAGGCAGACATCTCAGAGCCATTGCACTGGCTCAAGAGGAACACTTGGCAGTTGCACACAGGGAAGGAAAATGATTGCCACTGTCCCATGAATCATTTTGTATGTTTTGCTATTCTATGTCCAAAATACACAATAGACTTTCAGAACTTTAGATAATTAGAGGAAAAAAGAAGGACAGAGAAAATTGTAAGAGTGGCAATTAGCACAGTAGTTAGATATTCCCTTTCAAGAGAAATCTGGGAATGTATGTCCCCTGAGATCTTTAACCAGCAACCCACAGGGATCGTTTTTCTCTTTGGTCCAGAGGGCAAGGATGACAGGAGTTGGTTCTTTCTTTTGCAAATCCTTGTGAAAGATAAGAGCCAAAATAGCAGAATCACTGGAGTCTGGTGTTAGTTCTAGGCTGAGATTCATCAAGGAGTGCATGTAGCACAGACTGACAGTACTGAGTGCTGACATAGGTCTGTGCTGTGTAACACATAAAAATTCTCTTACTAGCACATTTTAAATTTTTACTACAATTTCTCTAGTATTCAAACTGGATGAAGGACTACTTAAGTCCACAGGGTTCTCCATCTACCTGCAATGACTGTATTTCTTTCATATAATGGAAGCTAAAAACAAAGACTGCTGTAATCAGATATGGAACAGTAGATCTTGATTTATAGGTGCTCATTTCTCAGCAGCAGAATTCATTAACTGCAGAATCAGGAACCCAGCTCTGGTACTGTGCCCCACAACTGCAGGGCATTTGCTGACTCTTTGAACTCTTGTACACTACTGCTGGGAAAAAATGGCAACTTATAATAGAAGAACGCAGATGCTTTGTTTATGCTCACAGAGTATTCACTTTCAGATGCACATTTGCCAACAAAAGCATGATAATGTCAATTCATTGGGGAACTACTTTGTCTAGGTGCCTTCAAAAATAATTATAGCCATAATAGTAACAATTTACATTCCCTGCATTCATTAATTACAGGGTGACCACAATGCTTACAAGGCATACAAAGATTGTAATATGTTTTGTATTCACAATTAAAGCTAGAGACATTACAAGCTGGGCTTATGATATTTAATTAACCCAATAGAGAGTGGACTTACGCATGAGACAGATATGTAGCTATGATGCTGAAGAGTACTCAGTTCTCAAAATTCAATTCCAAATTATTCCTCTAAAGTTTTGTATATTTTTAAAATTATCTTACACTGCACTTAAACTGCAAGGTGCATGTGAAAATCTGCTAAATATATGTCTCAGCTTCTTTGTGGTATTTCCCTTCTGTTATGATTTTGTTTTAAAAGAATAGGTTTTTGGGATTTTTCAGTTGGCGTACAAAATTAAATAGTAGTTGCCCTGAAGGTCTCACGTCAGTTTTAATGCTAGAATTTTATTTTTTTTTTTCACAATACAATATGTACATTTTGGTTGCATTTCAGTTAGCATCTAAATACTGAGTTTTAAAGGAAATATTATCTAAGTTGTTATGTGGAGGAGTGGGGATTTAACAGCTGAGGCTCATTTAACAGCCTCCTCCTTCCCTCCCTCGCTACCTCCCTCCCTCGCTGCAGGGCATGGCAGAATCGGGTGGGGCGGCCCCAGCGAAGCCTCTACTGCCCCTGCAGATGCAGGATGCAGATAAGTGATGTGGGGTGGGCTGGCTGAATGGGGTGTGCTGGGCCAAATCCCTTTCAGCCCAGGGCTGAACCCACCAGCCATCAGGGGGACCCTGCTTTGTCTCCCAGCTCTGGGGTAAATAAAGCTCTTCCTAAGCCTGTTGGATTAGCCAAACTGTCCATTTTGAATAGTTGCTAAAGTGCATTTTCACCCAGACAGCCTCTAGCACAGACCCAAGCAAACTCAAGGGGCTTCTCTCCTGTCCTTGCTCACACACGCCAGTGTGTGCTGTCCCAGGCCAACGGGACATGAACACACAGACAAACCATCCCAACTGCCTATTCAAAGTAGCAAATCTGCTTCTTACTTCCTTACCTACCTTGCTATATTGGAAAACTGTGCTAGAAAACTCCTGGTCTGTGCTTCCTGCCTCTGTCTTGGATTTCCATGCCTGTATCACAGCTCCCTCTGCCTGCCAGCCCCAGCCCAGCCTCCCCCAGCCCTTGGTTCTTCTACAAGCCTTTTATTCTTTTTCTACCTAGATATGAATTTAAGGAGCCAACTTGTATCTAAAATTCTTGCCTGTCAAAGACACATTCTCAAATAAACTATTGATGGATTCACTTCATTTGGTGCAAGACAATGGTCAAGTCAACTCTTGAGAGGCCTTTACCCTTTGCTATATTATATTCATATAAATTATAAAATAATTGAGAGCTGTCCTGAATTTTGGAGAGTAATGGTTATTTTGTCCATCTTGTGCCATCTGTGTCATGTTTACCAATGTGGTCATGTGGGGAAAGTAAAATGCTGCCTCAGCTTGCAGAGGGCTCAGGCAGATACCAGGCAAGTAATGAACTGAGCTGCAATTTTCCTAAAATAAGCCACAAAAAATTTCAGTGTGGATATATTGCTATATTTTTTAGCTTTTTCTTCAGTCTTTCAATGCATGTTGAGACTCCTTAATTCATAGCTGTCCATATATCTTCCTCCCCTCCTCTGAGTTATTCCTTCTAATCTCAGCGTGGCTTCTGGATTTTACTTTGATCATCTCTGTATATTTTAAATCTTCTTTTCTTGCTTCAATTGGAGCTAGATACCACTGCCTGGTCCTCCCCACAATAGGATACCAAACCTTAGGAGGCAAACAAACCCTCAGAATTAAGATAACATACCTTGGGGAGGCAACAGGAAAGGACAGTGCTCTCTGGCCACTGAAAAGCAAGAAACTAACAGGGAGCATGAAGAGAGGCTGCACATTTGCAGATAAGAGGCTCCACATTTGCAGTGTGTGGAAATCTGCCTGAAATTAGGCTCTGCTTTGCAGGAAAGCTAAAATATGAAACTATAGCTACCAGTAGTTTTGTTTTCAAATAGTGTGTTTTCCTTCAGACCACGGATCTCAAAAACATGCACTACTTTGCTGCTATGCAATTCAGTACATGGGATTTTCCAGTCACTGTCTACAAATTAATGAAAACTAACCTCACTTTGAAAAGTTCATTTGCAGAAAAGAAGTCCCAATAAATTTATATGATCTCTTTTTTTCTTGAAATGGAAATCAGTGGGGTTTTGATGTGCTGAAGACTGTTTCAGAGAGGCATATCAGTGATACAGAGAGGATTTTGTGTACTCTAAAAGTCTGGATGCAAGATGCTCTGCTCTCCAGCAGAGGGACTTCCACCGTCTGCTTGAAATGTTTTCTTCTTTTGTGACAGACATGCTCAGTGCACACATACCCTGTGTGCCACAGGGATATCTGAGCTCATCGATGGAATGTAATCCTTTGTTATCCTGAGGCGAAGATGAGAAGAATGATAGGATGGCAGGGAAACATCACTGCATAGCAGTGACATCTGTGATTCCAAATCCTGCTTGCTTTACACAGGTGAACAGTTTTGTTCACTGTGGCTGCCCCATGGCAGGACTAAGTATTTACCACTGCAGGTGAAACCCTTGACCATGCCTGCTACAGAAGTCTCAGGTGCCAGCATGGAGGCTCCAGCAAAATGGATGAGGAGTTATTTACTGGGGCATCTGTGGACCTTGTTTATTGTATTTTATAAACCTCACAAAGTGGTTAAATTCTACCGTTCTCTGTCCACTTAGATGGCTACAAAAGACAGTTACTTGTTTTCATTTCAAAATAAATGCCAAATACAGATGGACTTTTACTATCTCTAATATTATTCACATGCTTCTTTTCTCTAAGATATAACTTGCTTTACTTTCTACAATATTTCTCCTTTCCCTAAAAGCTTTTTGTGAACAACATAATACCTTTATAGAAAGAGAATCACATAGGCTGAAAAATGCTTTTAACCCAGCACTGAAAAGCCCCCTACTAAACGAGGTGCCACATCTACATGTTTTTTAAATACCTCCAGGGATGGTAGGATGGACTCTTCCACTTTCCTGGGCAGCCTGTTCTGTTGCTTGACAACTCTTTCCATGAAGAAATTTTTCCTAATTTAAACACAGGATATCCTTCTGTGTGTGTCTAAGTGTTAAAGCAGGTCACTGACCATTTCCCCATGGATTATGGGGGCTTCTTTCTGCTCCCTGTGGCCATCTTCCAGCTCAGGGGGCTGGTACCCAGAGAACAGCTGGTCTTACTACTGGACACTGAGGCAAAAAAGGCATTAAGTACCTCAGATTTTTCCTCATATTTTGTCATTATGTTCTCTCTGCCATCCAAAAAGAGGATGGAGAGTCTCCTTAGATTTCCTTTTGCTGCTGATGTATTTATAGAAACATTTTTTATTATCTTGTATGACAGTAGACATATTCAATGCTAGTTGAGACTTGGCCCTTCTAATTTTCTCCATAACCTCATGACACCCTTGTCCTGTCCCTCAGTTGCCTGCCCCTTCTTCCAGATTTCATAAAATCACTTTTTTCCTGAGTCCCAGCAAAAATTCTGTTCAGACAGGCTGGTCATCTCCCCTGCTGGTTTTGGCAGTTGAGGGTGGCCTGCTTCTGCACATTTAAGATTTCCTTCTTTCCTTCTTTCCTTTCTTTACAAGACAATACATCATATCTAGAATACTTCTCTTCTACTTACACCCCTCTCTGTAGGATATTTGTTCTCCAGATATGCATTTAGGAAATACAGCAATGTACCACTTTTATAGCTCAAAAATACTCTATGCTTCTGCCATTATTACAGTTCCAAGCCCCCCCAACTGACTTCCTCTACTACTTCCTTAATTTCTTAAACTGTGTCCTTTCGCAACCAATAACCTCAGTTCCAGGATAAACTTGTATTTATCTTTCAGTTTAAATTGAGATAATCCATGACTTCATCCAAGGTTGCCTCCTGCAACCAAATCTTTCCAAATGCCCTCACCATCTCCCAGAACAAAGGACAGAAGGCAGGTTCTCAATCTGGTATGTTGGTAAATGCTGGCTGCCATTGCAGTACAGAATTTTTAGTGTTCTCCATCTGAGACCAGCCACATAATTAATCTCTTCTTATAAGCCCATTCTTCTTATTTTTACGTGATCCCTCTACTCCTTACCATCAATGTATCATAGATATATTCTGTGAATGCTAACTGATTAATTCTCACAATTCCTACATCAATAGCCAAACAAGAAATAAGAAAATAAGACATAGGAGAATTAAAATACAATAGTTACATAATTATCTAATATATTATTGGAATTATAATGTAAGTTTCCTCAGATCAGATCTATTTTTAATTAGTAAGCATAGTCACCACTTCTTTGAACAACCATATTAAATGATGGGTTTTGAGAACTCAGTTGCAAATTTGACTTTTTTTCCAAATTAAGCATTTTGAAAACCACCGGTCTGGAATCCATGAAGATTTGAGAAAACCAATTAACATTAATCTGCCCTTTCCCAGATTTTATATTCCTCTTTGAAAGTTAGCCGTGCCCATCTGATCAACAAAGAGGTGGATAACACGATGCATCTTCTTTATCTTTTGGAAAGTCTAACTGCTCATTATGATGTTGTTAAGGAAAGCAGTATCAATACAATCAATACCCACAGCACACAAAAATAGATACCCTGAATGCCACAACCTGGCAGACTGAGAATGGGCTAACAGCCCAGCTGTTGGAAACGCATTTCACCTGTCATCCCTCATTTGCACATTAAGATAGAATAGGTGTTGAAAGAACAATCAATGTTTGTATCTGCCATCGAGGCAAGACTTCTGTCATTCCTCCAAAATCAGGGTCAAATCCACACCTTCAAAAATTATGCTATCATAGTAAATGGTAACATAATAGATTGAGTGTAAGAGATTGTCAGCTAGATGGGAAGACTTAGGGAGAGAAAGCTTACACTAGTTTTCCTTTTTTTTCATGAAGTCAAGACCACCATACATTATTCAATTAACAAGATCACCCTCCTACAGTCACTTGAAAATTCCTCTTATCATCTTTGTTCCTTTCTTCTGTAGGAATTGAGGTGGATGTTTCCCTCCACAGTTTCAGTGAGCCCTGGCCACAGCTTCTAAGAGGCTCATTATCTCTTCTATCAAATCAGCTTCTGCTTTCAAGGCTTATTGTTTAGTTCTTAGTATAAAGTGACAGGCTAAAATCCCTTCAGAACACCCAAGGTGCCTTTGCCACTGAGTAAACAGCAAAGCATCATGAGTGCTGCAAGACTCATGTAATCAAAAATATATACAACATGAACACTGGGACCCTTTGGAAGTACAATTACCCTAATTTCTTTCTTAGATGAAGGAACACTTGATGTGTTATTTAAATGGGCTGTCATTTTGAATCTCCATTATGGATTTGATTTGCTTATGTAAAATATGCTTTAGCATTGTGCAGGGTCCTCTCAGGCTTCATGTCTGGCAGCGCTTAGAAGTAATACAATCACATGAGTTCATACAGGTTACAGAATTGTAACCTGTATAGACTTTGCTGTCCAAATATAACCTTCCTAACAAGTTGCTGGCTGTCTGGAGTGAGTAAATCAACCTTACTCTTGTGGTCTTTGCTTTAGTCAAGACATTATTGGAGCAACTAACCAAGATACAAACCCAAAAATGTGACTATTGCAAAGCAGTCCTCAGGGAGATTTCCACTCAAAGCTCAGTGACATTCAATAGGATTTTGGGGACTAACTCCCTTAAAGCCAGTCAAAAATTCTCCCTCAAATAAGGGTGCCTGTGTGTGCATACATATATGCATGTACACATAAATCCATCTGTATTCCTGGCTCCTTGTGCACATACACCCCACACATTACACACCAGTGATGCAGTGCCACAGTGCTTTGACAGAAACCATTTACATGATGTTTAAGCAAAACCTCTTCTTTCAATTGCTACTCTCAGCTACTTCTGTCAAACTAATAATACAAGTCTGTGCAACAAAATGTTACAATATTGGTATTAGCATATAAAATAAAGGTAAGTATAGGTTTCCCATGTCTTTATTTCTTTTCCATTTTCTCTCTGTTGGAGAAATTTGTCAAACACAAACACTTTCATTTCTTCCTATGTGGCAGTTTTGTTTCTGATGAGGACAAAGAAAAGTATCTCTGTTTAAGATAAAAGGAGATGTTGCTCCTGATTTGTTTGTTGGTTTTTGGTTTTAGTTTTTGGATTTTTTTTTTTTATTTCTAACACTATACAATAAATATAACTACAGTGGACTATTTAATAGTCCTGTAAGCATTACATGGTCTATAGCTGAAGAGAGTCTAGCTGCCTCAACTAAACAAAATCACTTGCTGTAAGAGCAGTTTTCAGGACAATGATAAATCACAGTGAAATACAATCATGCATTAAGTTCCAACCAAATGTGAGACTGGCACAAATATTAAAGTACAACTGGGTAGAAGTCAAGTGTGTACAAGTTATTGACAACATTGGTGTAAGTGCTCTAGACAAGACATTTAAAACAAATTTCCATAAAAAACATAAATTAAATTTATCAAAGTTTGATAAATTTTAAGACAGTTAAAAAATACAGAAAATATGAAAAAAATAAAAAGCCCAGCCAGTTCATACAGTACAGTTTTTACTACATTTATATTACAGAATGAAGACAGAAAAAGATACCAGGAATTAAGAGCAAAAAAATTCTGCTGGCTGTGCCCAGTGGAATTTCATTGCCAATGAGAGATGTGCACACACAGATGCACGCACACGCACAGAAACACAAAGACCTAAACAAAAAAGATCATTTACTGTAACAAATGACAAACAGAGAGGTGGGAACATTTGGCATGTTGCAGCACAGGGAGTCAATCCCGATTGGCTAACGACGGTACCTGGCTCGGCTGGAGGTCGCTGGGCTGCCTGAGCGGCGCCACAGACGGAGGAGGCACTCCCGACGTGGACGCGGACCGGCCTAACCGGCAGCTCGCTTTAGATTCTGCAATGGGGAGAGCACAAACACCAGTGAGCAGGAGCAGGGTACTGCTGCAGCAAGCTGAAATGCTGTGCGTGCAGGATTCCCCTGAAATGGAGACTCCAGCCTTGGTAACGAGTTAAAGTCTTGGGGATTTGGCTGAATCATGAGCAGAAGTTGAGATCAGAAAAGGGATTCAGACCGGACTCATGCCATGTCCTGCCGTCTTTGCTCTGGCACCTCCGAAGGATAGAGCATAAAACGGCAGACACAAAGAATACAAAAGAAGCATTCCTGTTTCCCCACTCCCCTGCTCCCCAGCACCTTTTCTATCCCTCATGTAATACAGCAGTGATTAAGGGAGTTACAGAGGCTTCTGGTTTCTTCTCTCCATCCCAGAGCTGAGGGACATGGCAGCCCAAAGACTGGCTTGCTCAAGGAAAGCACAAAATGCCAGAAAATGAAGGAGACAGTATATAAAAGTAGTGAGGATACTGTCAAACTTGAGGATTTGGAATGACACCAAAAATACTTGGGAATCTCATGTCAGTGGCCATGAACTAAGAGATATAAAGTAGGAAGAAGAAAATCAAAACATCAGCAGTGGCAAAGTCAGTTGACCAGAATGAAGGAGATAACAGAAGCAAAGTTTGCCTTGAGAGAAAACTCCATTTCAGAGAACTGCACAGTTATTTGATTTTCCTTCTGCTGCTTTATATGGAGTAATTTCTGAGAAGGTTCCCCATTGATTTCCAGCGCAAGTTACTATTGTACACACTGACACGAGGTGACCATGCAGCTAAAAAAAAACCTGGACAAAGGTTTTTATATCTAAGCCATGCTGACACCCAAGTGCTACCCCAGCGTTCAGCTGGTCTGGAGGAAACTGTCTTTTCCTGAAAAAAGGATTTGCCTGCTTCTGCCCAAGAAATATTTTGTCCTTACATTTCCTTTATATGACTAAGGAAGCACCTCTCAGCCTATGGCTCAGCTCAGATCAATGTGTTCATTCTCCTCGTTTCACAAAACTTCTTCCCAACCCAGCACCTGCTTTTTCTGTTTAGTGGAAAAACACTGAGAACATTAGTAGTCACAAGACAAATACAGTAACAGTCTCACTTTTAGCATTGACAGTGATGCTTTACCATGAATAGTGATGTTTCATTACATTTTAAAGAATTGTATTTTTAAATAAGATTTGAAGAATTCCTTCTATTCAATTCCATGTTTTCAAAAAGAAATGAAGGACCTATGCCTCGTACAGTTGTAGTTTAGCAAGTTTGCCTTTGAAGCACATGACTTTTGCTTGTGTTTCTCTGAAATTTATTTTCTCATGCCTCATTTACGTGGCTGCTTTGTCTGTGTTTGTTCTACACTGATTTCTCTATTCCTATGTGGGTCTCTAGTATCACCACTGGCCACTGGTTGGGCCACAGCTTGAAAGAAAGAAGATATCTATCACCAGCATATCCTTAAAGTCACTTGGCACACCTTGGAAACTTGAGAACAACTGGCACATTACTACACATACCAGCAACATGCTGATATGGATTCTTCCCGTCTCACTGATGCTTTCTCATTGTCACCTTAAATGCTTATTTTCCTCAGATATTTCAGAATTCAATAGGGCATGGAGAAGAGCTATCCACTTATGCGGGAGCACTTAGACCAATGAAAGCATCTGTGTGGGTGAATATTCATCACCTAAATATTAAAAGGCTAGTTAACATCCAGCTGGCTGAGCAGCAAAAATATTTATGCTGTTTGCCAAATGCATTATTCAATTCACTCTCTTCTAGTCAGTCTGTAAACACACCACGAGTCAACACAGCCATAGGCTCACAGAAAGAAGCAGACTGGCCTTCTCCACAACCTTGCTTTTGTGCATAGTCTGCTGGTTTGCTTTTTTTGGACTTGGGCAGTTATTCTGAAGGTTGATTAGATTTGTTTTTGTTCTGATTTCACACTGTCTGTGTTCCAGATTTCTGACTGGTTCTTTCAGTAATACAGATATAATAATGGATCTCATTATTATATCTCATCTCTCATCTCTTTGAATTTTGCTGGGTTTTCAGAAAGGACAAAAATTGGGGTTTTTTTCAGTTGTTTTTCTCTATTGGTAAGTAGAGATTCTGTTTCTGATGTGACGAGCAGAATCAGACACTCAGCTCATAAAAAACTCCAAGACACTGTCTGGCTATGCTTCTAAATTATTTTCTTTGCTTTAGGAAAGCAGAAAGAAGTGTCATAATTTCCAATTTGGATCTATGTGCAACAACAAGAGATTACCATTTCCTTGCCGAAGAGACACCTTTCATCTAACATCAAAGAAATAAAACCTATCACACACAAATGAAGTATTAGTTCCTTTATCTCCCTGTAATATATGTTACAGCATTAAGGAAACTATTATGATTTCCATGTGATCCTTACCAAAAGGTGCTTCATTCATGGCTCCATCTAGCTTTTGGATCTCAGTGGCATTATTTTTAGAGCAAATAAATACTGTATTCTACTGTAATTAGTGGTCTGAGTAACAGCTTCCCACGGCACACCACTGTGGGGGAAAAATAGTCCATAAATAGTCTGTTCTGTAAGTGTTGCACAACTCACTGCTCTGTATTATGCAGCATGTTCTTTTTGGCAATGGGCAGCTTATTCACTGTATTGGGGCTATATGGATTTTCCTATTTAATGACAAAAATCCTAGAGGAAGAACTGCTAACAAATACCAGGGATGGTTTCTAGTGTTTAGAAATTCATGTTTATCTCTTGTGGATGATACAGAGACAACTCAGTATTAACATCTGAAATGAGTAGTCTTGGACTTCTTGAGAAGTGCCCTTAGTGACAGTAATTCATGGTGTGGAGTTGAGTTTTATCAGCCATCCTGAGAGGCACAGGGGATGCAGGGCATGTGAGCAGCCATTGGAGATGCCCCTTGCAACCAGTGGGCAGCATGAGGTCTGAATTCAGCAGATTCTTGGGGGTAGCCAGAAAGCTGTGAAATGTTATGCACAAATATGTTCATAAAATTCAGTTAGTGTATTTGGAATTTTAGTGGTATTATTTTTCACAGCTTCAAATGTCACATCTCTCACACTGGGACATGATAAGAAAAATGTACTGCAGGTCTCTGGGAGCCAGGTGCAGTGTAGTGCTAAGAGGTTAGGGTTGGCCAGTGGGCCTCAGTCCCCTCTTATGGCACCCACAGTGGCCGCAACACTGGGACAGTGGAATGGGACCACAGCCCCCTCACGCCAAGCAAACAACACACAAAATCAGCTGCAGTCGCAGAGTATCACTGCACTCTTAGGTTTAAACTCGGTCCTGACAGCACCAGGAGGATTACACAAGGACACAGGCAAGCATTTTGTTCTAGAGGGCAGCATTAAGGATGAGAGTTTTAGAGGAGACTGTGCAACACAGAGATACAGTCTTTCCAAACACAATTGCTTTAAAGTTGTGTATTTAATTATGTGTCTAAGCACTCATATAAATGGCTTGTTTTCTGAAACTGCAAGGGCTGCCATCATGACTAAAAATGTAGAGGCTTGGCTGATTGCATTTGGGACATGGGGTGTTGTAGGATTTTCCTCAATAAAACATAGTGCTGAAATGCCATAAGATTTTATGGAAATATTTTCAATTAGTTTTATACCAATGTGCTATGGCTTTCTATGTTCTCCAGAAGTACAACAGATCTTCATGATTTTTATTTTTGGATCTTAATGGGAAGAGTTCTTTATGCATCCAAAAAAGTCTTAATTCTGCCTATCCTAATCTTAAGTCAAAGAAATACTCTGGCTGTCACTTACATTGGAGAAGCTTCTTATCCTGTCACAGTCTCTTCTTTGCACATGAAAAGAGAAATATTGCTTATTTGCTACAGCTGCCAAGAAATGGGTTTTGAATTAAAAAAAGGCAATGTGACAGGCTGAGCGCAATCACATGAAAAAGAAAAAGGGGAAAAAGAAAAAGGAAAGAAAGAAAAAGAAAGCATGGATACTGGAAAAATACATCACAGCAAGTATCTTCTTACTGACCTAAAAAGAGATAAGTAAGCTGAAAAATAACTTGAAATTATGAAACATTAAGTGGAAAAAACTATATAGTATTCTGTTATCTAAAAAGAGTATTTAGTACTTTGCTATTGGCAGAAGCCAATTAGTGCTAAAATACCACAGCAACATGTCAAATTGAACAGTTTTCACAAGGGGTACACCGAACCTATGGAACTCAGTGATACCAGACATCCATAGGTCAAAAGTTTAGCAAGTCTCAAATCCAAATCAGGTAATGAGAAAACCACATCTGAAAGGGAACCCTCTGTTTAGGTTTAGGAGATACTTTGCCCAAAGGGAAAATCTGTTAGTGAAATGTACTTTGTATTCTGAAATACAAGTGTTTATTTGTAAAGCTTTTGTTGTAGGATTTGGCTGTGTTTGTTTGCTATTTCCTGTCTTCTTTGAAATTTAAGTAAGTGTTCCTTTTCTTTGTTCAGGTTTTTTGTGTGTGTTTTTCTTACACCTAGGCAATATTTTTACTACAGTCAGAATTGGTGTGATCCCATATCTTTGAGGTCATGCAGCAGGACCAAGGGCATTGGTGGGATGCCCTCACTGTGCAGCTCTCAGTACTGCTCATCTTATTTTAGCTGACAGGCACTGCTTAGGAGGAACTTGTGTGCAGAGAACATGAATGACAAGTGCAGACAAGATCTGGGCCTCAGTGGGCAGTAACATAAAACCCCAGCATTAAGTTTCCTTCACTTGAGGAATCTGTGTGGATTTAGGAGCACAGTGATACTGCCTGTGAGGAGAAAATGTAGGGGTTGGTAGGAGTACTGAGTTGTCTTTATGTGAAGCAGACCAGGCTGGCATGAACTGATATTTTGCTGCTATTCCCTTCTTACACCAGTGGATGCATCTTGCACCTTGGGCTTCCCAGGCTTTGCCCCACTCCCAAAAATATTTACTTACTTTTGGAGATCAACATTGATGGCCTTTAATTCAAATGGAGAGTGGGAATTTACTCCCTTCCTGATTAGCTACAATGTTTTCAGAGGGAATACTTATGGTTGACTAAGTGACAAGCTGGTGGTGATTCAAAATCAGGACACAGCAGAGCATCTGAGATCTACAAGGCAGGGCAGTGCCTGTTTCCAGCAGCAGGTGGCAATGCAAAATGCCCCTTCCTTGCAGTTAGGAAAAAAGCAGCAACATTCCAGAAAATACATTTTTAGTCTCCTGGAGTGAAGTTATATGGATTCTGTGATACAGATTGTGTTTGCCTGTTCATTACAGTCGCACTGACTTTCCTGAAAGTCAGCATACCCCCAAATCACACTGTTTTCGATAAGAAATTATAGGATGCCAAAAACCAGAAAGTGCCCGTGACAAATTCTGTCACAGAACAATAAGGCATTAGAGACAGTGATAGCTGTGTGCTGCTGATAGCCCAGGCTCTTTGAACAAAATGGATAGAAAGTTCAAGATTCTGGTGGGATCTTCTGATTCTCTGATCTTACTAGCAGTTTCAGAGTTGGGGAGAACCCACCAAAAATCAGTATTCTTACTCAGGTATTTGTTCAGGCCACCCCAGTTCCCAGCTCATCAGTGCTGGAGCAGAGCTGCCTGATGAGCACACATAGGAAGTCCATTCACACCCTTTCTCTTTTACCGCAGAGCAATTCAATTCAATTTTAAAAATTTATTCCAATATTGTCCTAATAAATGCTTGTACGAGTGTCATCTAGGAGGCAAGGACCAAACTGGTGTTTCAAGGATATGTCTGCACAAAAAAAAAAAACCAAAACAAAAAAAGTACCTTTTTTTTTTCTGTTATCTACAATGTTGCAAAGAGAACCACAGCAGTGACTATTGTACTGGGGACCGCCTTGATTTTATTTGGTCCTGTGGTAAATCTAAGTTCTAATTCCTAACGCAGAATTACTTTATCTCCTTGACTCCAGAAAGCATTTGTATTCATCTGGAAGTATTAAATCTCTTCTTGCATTCTGTTACAGTTCTAATTGCAGAGAATGAGCTGTTACAGTTCTTGTACAAGTTCATTGAGGAGAACTGTCTACAGCATTCTCAATTCAGTGCCCCACGGAGGAAAGGTAAAAAATGTTGCTCAGGCAACAGGAAGAGATGTGGGAAAAAGTATTCGGGGTAGAATATTGCCTCCAACATTCATCAAATGAAATATTGTAAATCTGAAGGGAAAGAAAAGTCATAATCAGCTCTCAGATTTTAATCATAGAAATGAGTCAAAATTCAGCCAGGAAAATAAATTTTTTCTTTGACAGTCCTAGCAATGTAAGACAAAGTCACAGTTATCTAAATCAAGGCATGATTCAACAACTATTACAGTTTGCTGATGCCAAATGGAGATTGAGGCCAACATGTTTTGTCTGCTTTTGGAGATCAACCAACTCTTTGAAATAAAACTGCTGCAGAGGACAGCAGAGTTCTATTTTGCTAAGAGCTTACTCTTTAATTTTAACTTCTTTACTACTCTGCTGCATAGCAAGTGTCATCTTGCAGGACTGAAGATGTTGGTACATACCTTTGGTCTAATTATTGGAAATCTCAATACTTTGATGTGGTAGCTTTAAACCCATCCTTTTACCTGCATTAGCACAGATGATGCTCTAATACACTGAGAACAGAATTTTTACCAAAATCTATGAGCTAATCTGGAAAATTCCCACCTTCCAGGAAGCTTTGTGAAAACACACAAGTAAGCAAATGATAGTAACACACAAAAAACCTGTGCAAGAGTAATAAGATTTGCAGAAAAGTCACTTTCCTTGCACCAGGAAGGACTGTTTCAGGGGTCTGTAGCAAGCTGGACTACATGATTGCTGCAAATGATGTGTCACATCAGCAAAGACTCTTCAACTTGCACACTGAGTTGCAGGTGTCATTTTCAGCAATTCAGGGACAATGTGGGTCCCATTATCCCACAGGGAAACGATACTCTGGGTGAGGTGTGAGCATCTCTGCTCACCCAGCAGTTTAAGCACTCATTGCTGCCACTCACTGCCCAGCAGATCTCTCAGGCAGGAATGATTTCTTGTCTCATTCATGCTCTTATACTTACTGAACATTGAACATGAGGCTTCAGTACTAGATATATACTTAATGTACTAGATATGTATATGTCCTTAAACACTGTCCTTAAAGTGGATATTTCTCACATTCCAACTAATAAGCAATGAAGTTACTCCTTTATGAGAGCTGTCAAATTTTAAAAGTACCAATACAGTACTCATACAAGGGCCATAGATGTCTCTTTATAGATGTCTATTCATTTATCAGTTCTGTTGGTCTTAGTCAATTTATGAACAAGACTACATTATAATGCCATGTTTTTTGGCAATTTACTATTTAATATGTAAACATTTTTGAATAATAAAATGAATAGGTGTGAATCTGAGACTTCTAAAATCCAGTCACTTTTCTAGAAATTTCTGTACATGCAGAAAGCAAAGGCTGCCTGTGTCCTGTCACTGTGCCCCTCAGTAAGACAGCATTGCTTTTGCATCGTGTATTTTTGTTACTTTATGTGAAACCTGATTTTAAGAACTTTTTCCTGAGGTGCTATCCTAGGTGTGTCTTTGCTATAGTGACCCTTTTCAACATCAGGTGGAATCCTTTATTTCTTTTGAATTAGATGACCAGCATGTTTACATGCCTCTATTCCGTGCCACCATCCCAGCTGTTCCAGCATAGAGCACAAGCAGACAGCACAAGCCTTATCAGTGCAGCAGTCATTGGGCACGGCCAATTTCAGAAGATATTTGGAAGTCTAAAGAGTCTGGATGCTTCCTACACTTGTATATCTTTAGAGATCCTTCATCTCACAAGGAGATTCATGAGATCTGCTCTGCTGCTTGACGTACCTGAGCTGTTGATTCCAGCCAGCATGGTTGGGCTGACAGAGGATCTCCCCAGCCTGCTGGACACCACAGGGGGGCCTGGCGTTCCATCCCATTCCTGAGCTTTCCCTGGCTCCCTAGAGGAAGCTGTCCCATGATGTCCTCTCTCTTTGTTTTCCAGCTTTGGTAGTGGTTCAGTGCTGTGACTTCTGATCTTCAGCTCATCCAGTGGTTCTACAAAATACACAAGTGCATATTTCATTATAGAGTGACTGCTAATCATTCACATCATGCAACAATCTTTTGCAAAATACTTCATACATGTCAATCAAAAATCCTTTAAGGGCGATTTATAGCATGGTTTTACCATCTAGGCCAAAACCCTGTCATTTTTGTAGGTTTCAATACACTTTTTAATTATTAAAAGCATATACCATGCAGCAAATGGATAAAATGTAACATTACTGTTACTACTTCTATATTCCAGGAAAATAATTTTGAAAATGGTTTCCTATCAAACTGTGGTTTATTAACAATTTATAGAAAAACTTGAAATCTTTTCAGCTGTCATTTTATTGGGAACAAGTTCTTCTTCAGTCACTTTCTTGGGGAGCTCTCTCCTACGGCAAAACTGTGCAAGCAACATATCTGTACTTCTCATAAGCTCTAATAAAAGCACACAATCCACAAAACAAAAGAGCAGAAATCCATTTGGGTGTGCCTAGCACCGTAACCTAGGGAATGAAATTGCACTTGGTTAGAAAATCCTTGGGGTAAGAAAATTACTTTCTGCTTGCAATGCCACAAGTCAATGAAAAAAGGAGCAATTCAAAACACAGATGAATGATTTTTTTCAAGTGAAGAAGTGATGTCTGCTTTTTTCATGGCTGGTGATTTTCTGTTCTTTTCTCAAGACCCTAATTTCTTTTCTTGCAGGTTGAGCAATGCATGGAGAAAGAATTCATTCCTGCCCTTTTCTATTTGTAGCTGTAAAAAATTGACATGGAAAACTAGATACAGAAAAAAACATTAGATTGCTCTTTACTTGTGAGAACTAATTACCGTGCTACTCAGTTATTCAAAGCTGTTTACCTCCTTTTGAAAAAAAAAAATCAGTTATCAGTTTAGAATTTTATATCTCAAACCCAAAGAGATCCTTACATGATACTATCAGTTCTAGTCACACAGGTCTAGGTTTATTAATCAATTCCCTGCGGTACCTTAATTTCTGTATCTACAATTTTGGAATACATATTTTATAAAATTCACAATCTTCCCTTGAGCTCTATCTCAAAAAATTTTAATGGCTTCAAGGAGCTTTAGAAGGTTTGAGAGAGTCAAGCAAAGAGAAAAGGCCAGGAACCATTGAGAGGCAGGAGATGCCAAAAGCTCCCTGAGAGGCCCATGCTGAAGGCCAGGGGCCTGGCTGAGCAGGACTGACAGTCTGAGCAGCCACTGCCTCTCCCAGGTATCTCTATGGCCAGGAACTGGAACTGGTCAACAGGGATCATCACTTAGACTATATAGTCCCAGAAAAGGTCACATTCAAATAATTTTGATTTGCCTGTGGCTCAATACCCTACAGACTGTGACCCGTGGTACAGCAAACAGGGGAAGATGCACTGAGACAGGTGGAGATCTCACCTAAACACAACAGTGACAAAATGTCACCTTGTTTTGGGTTCTTTGACATTCCAGTCTGCAGATGGACTTAATGAAAGACAACACAGTCAGCCTGGGGTTTCCTCAATGAAACACCATACAGGAAACGTATAAAAATGTCTAACTAGATATGCAGTGCAAGATGTAATCATTAGTGTTGCAAGATGTAATCATTAGTGTATTTCGTTAATTTCTATTGGATCATAGTAAAATTTAATGTTAAAGATATCTCACCACAGCCTTCAAGTAGTAACACCGCATGAGAAAATGATCAAACCACTCCAGGCTGGGAGTAGTAAATAGGATTCAGTGACATTTTATGTGACAAAGACCTTCAAAACTCAAACCTCTACCATGAACTTCTTGGTCACTTACCTACTTTAGTGAATACAAAAAAACACTGCAGTGAAAATCCAAAGTGTTTGTTTTTCCTAGCTGATAACCCCAGCAGAGTACAAGGCTGAATAACAGCCTGTATCAATATAACATGATATCTGCCTTTCAGGGACCTTTGCTATGAGATGTCTGTGACACAGATCTATCTGTGACTGTACAGAGAGACCTGCTAATACAAAGAGCTGTGCAAAGAGAGGGAGGGCCCTAATTACTACCAGGATTTGAACTGTTTCAGTTGACAGCATCAAGCTATCAAAAATACCGATGTACTTTTTCACTTAACAGATGCATGCAATCATATGTGATTTTTTTTCTTCACACCAATAACATTTACTTCTTTAAGATATTACTTATCTGGGAAAAGGAAAGATATAAACAAAATTTCGAAATTCTTTGGAAATGTGCACAATCCTCTTTTCCACAATCCAGTATCCCACTAGGATAGTGTCTAGATTGCAGTTTAATCTTCAAAGCAAAATGAAGAGAAAGCCAAGAGACTAGAGTGAGTTTAAAAAGTAAGCATTGGGCCCTGCAAGGGTCCTACCAAATTAATGCATCATTCCGTAGAATTAATTTACTATGTCATCCAACTGCTCCTGGAAATGCTGTGACTACCTTAGTGAAAAACTTCTCTGTGTGTGCCTCATTGACACTATTTGAACACCACCCCTTGGAATTTCACACACATGCAGTCAGCCCTTGTCATGGTGGAGATGATCTGACTGAGTGTGGAGCTAAAGATTTATCTACTTCAGTTTACTTAACAGAGAAGCATTTGTACTTGTTGCCTGATAAAAAAAGATTTGTGCATTCTTAATTTTATTGTCAGCTGAATCAAAGCACAGCAGTTCTCTGCAACCAGCTGAAAACTGTGGAAATATTCAGACTAAATAAAAATTTGGTTTATAGTCTAGTTCTTTAAAGGTGTAGACAATCAGTTTTCAGCTGGCTGTCTAAACTTTGTAAATTTACATTCTACTATCTTTTCTTGGGGATTTTCAGTTCACAGTTTATTTGAAAAGTAATATATCCTAAAAATGAAAAGCAGATTGAATCAGATTATAATGTCATGTAACCCATCATAGATTCTGTATCATTATTATTTGGTGATCATTATCAGTAACACTGATACACAGACAGAAAACAACATGTCAGTGTTTTATGTAGTTTTCTGTAATATTACTTTCCAGCTCTCTTGTGAATAAAGAAAAAATGGAAAAGAAAATTATTGCCTCCTTTCTGCTCAAATATTTTGGGGAGAATTTTATAATACATTCAGCTTCTTTAATAAATGTCAATGGGAATCATACTCAAACTCAATTTAAAAACAATTTAAAAATCACTCCTCTACTTCTTGGTCGACTGAAAGAGCCCTTCAGTTCCAATGTACTCCAGAAATGCAAAGTGCTCCCCTGCCAGGCCTCAGCCCATCACTACCACATTTGTTGACTGTCGCAGCCACTTGGATGTTTTTAGCATGTCAACTATTCTGCTGCAAATGTAGCTCCACAGAGCGAGTTCAGCAGCACAAATTATTGTGCCTCACAAGAGTACATTCCCTGCTCCACATTTTGGCTCCTGAAGCCTGGCACAGGGCATTGGCAGAGAGCAGAACATGCCTGTAGCTGCTGGCTGTGGTTACTTGTGGGGTGGGTATCTTATCATCCACTGAAAAGCAAACCAGGATATTTTACACAGAGAAATAATAGATTTATAAAAGCTTCAGCAGGATTTAAATGACCACTTTATCCCTATTGATCCCATACTGAAAACAGTAACTCTTACCAGTCAAATATATCTCTGTATACAGTCACACAGCTGAAAGGTAACAGTAGCTGCTGCACAGCTCTTTTTAAATTTTATTTGACAAGTGGAGAAACACAGGTTGAATCTAGGTTATGTTGTGCTGTTATAAACATTAATTTGGGGTTAGGAAATATCAAAGCACAGTATTATGCTGGGAGCTCACTGAATCATAAGGTGACCACCAGAATATCTTTTAGCAGCCAAGTTTTTGAAAAGCTGAAATTATTATGGAAAATGTCTTTATTGTTCAATATTTCTTCCACTAAAAGGGTACATAAAATGGCAAATTTCAAGAAATAATTCACTGCTTTAAATATTTATGGACACAGTTTGTTAAACTGCCATAAAGGCACTCAAATGTTTCAAGCACTTTCAGTTGTCATTGTATTTCAATATTTAAAGGAAGCATTTTTCTTATTTATTTCACCTGAACCTCAGATTTTTCCATTTAAAGTATAAGATGGTTAAAATCTCTTATAAAGTACATATTTTACAAATAATTGGCATGAACAATCTCCTCTCTAGGAAAGGTTCCCTAAAAGCAGTGCACTAGGCGAGGCTGATGTCTGATCTGTGGTACTAGAAAACCTGGAAATGCCAAAGGAAGTGAGAAACAAACTGAGTCAGTTGTAACTTGGACCAAAGTAAACTGAAATTACAGCTACAGGAAATGTCTTACCTAAAAAGCTATCATTCAAATGAGTGTAAATCTGTGGCCAGTCTGCCACTCTGCTCTTAAACACAAATTAATTTCAGGTCCAGGTGGCCTCTTAGTGAAATGCTAAGTGATAAATGGCAGAACCTGTATTACTATTCAGGATTTTGGGGGAAGAAAGAAAAGCAATTGACTTAATGAACTTAAAATAAGGATTGCTCTCTGCTATTTCTCTCAGCTGTGAGCTGAAATGTATAAGCTAATCCATATATTATTAATTCAATCATTTTTTTTCTTTTGTCTTTGATATAAACCTAAATAAATAATATCTATCTCTAGACAGAACTCGCATACTGGGGGAAGCAAATGGACTAATATTCAGCGCTCACATACAGGTGCAAAGCAAAGCCATTTGGAAGGGGTTTAGATGTGAGCCAGAACTCCTGATCACCTCCGGCCTTGACATGTGAGACCTCACCTCATCTGGCTGCAGGGTGGGCACGGTCTGGCTGGGGGAGCAGGAGCACAGAGCACCCCAAGGGCGCAGATGGAGGGTGCAGATGCAGGATTAGACTGCAGCCAGCCCATCTGTGTGATGGCCAGCGCTACCTGAGACATGCCCAGGCACAGCTCACCAGTGTCCCTTCTGCCCCTGCCAGGTCCATGGCAGCCTGAGCCCGTCTGACTGATCCCTTACACGGGCACTGCATGTAGAGCAGCACTAAGCCTTTCAGAGAACTCCAGAGTTTCTTCTTTCTTCACCCCAGGGCTTTTTATTTACTTTTATGACACATTTAAAAATTAAAGCCGCCTTTTAATAGATTTCCTGATGCGTGGTGCTTTGTCTGATCTGCCCAGCTGTAAGTTTATCCCAACCTCTCCTATAGGAAAATAACCTGCTGTTAATACCACATGCAAGAAACGGATAATGTTCAGTGTTTCAGCCATTAAAAAAAAAAAGGGTATATTATTTTGTCAGTGAAACCCATATCCTCATCTTTATTAACTATAGTGGTTTGTCTATTCTGACGTCATCTAATTGCTAATTAAGTAGAAGTTTGCTTTGCATATCAATTTTTAATACCCCTTTTTTACAGTTAAGTGAGAGTTGCAGCAGCCAGCTTGTTCAATTAAAAGCAGGTCTGACCTAGTTCTATGCAAAATCAATAGAAAGCCTGAGAGTCTCACAAACCATCTAACATTTAGGAAGACATGGCTGAACTGCTTCATGGAGCACGTTTTTGTGAGCAGTGTAGCGCTTTTTTTTATGTGATAAAATCCAGTGGAGATCACATCGGCCTGCTACAGACAGAAAAGGGAGGAGAAGAGGGATTCCTGAGGAAAATGCATTTGATTGATTTTCCCAAACCTGCTAAGAATGCAATCCTTGTTAGGAAAAGAAGACAGGAAAAGAAAAAATCACAATACAACTAACTGAAGACTAATACAAGAAGGAATATATTTATACCAAAAGATTATACAATAGATTTATCACGCAAGGCTTTAGAATAAAAATATTCAATGAAAATTATAATCTGGTTGAAAAAATAGAATAGAATTCTTTAAGTTTCAATAAATTTCAGCTGGCAGCATTAGTCCCTTAAAAGATGAATTTTTAAAAAATTCACCATTGTAAGACATATTCAACACTGTTTGTTGTCCTATGGTGTCTGGAGTTGGCCATATGACTTTTTTGTATCCCCAATCATCCCTCCTGCTTATGCTGGATATTAAGCTCCACAGCATTAAGTTAGGCCCAGAGAGATAGAGAGAGTGAAAGCAGAGAAAAAAAAAAAAACCACACGCCGTTTGTCTGCAGGTGCTACACCTTTACTTCCATGAAAAAAAGGCCTTGAGAGGCTGCATTCCAGCAGGACAGCGATATCTCACTCACTCTCTGGCTGGGGTGCTCGGAAAAGTACTCAGCAGAGCGTTTCCTCGGATCTTTCTCGGCTTTTTTGCAGGGAGAGACTTTGTTTCTTTTGCTGGTTTTTCTTCTTTTCCCTCCTCCTGGGACTGGTTGGCATCACGTGGGCACAAGACACCAGGGAAATCCCTGGCAATCGGCCCCCCTGTTGGAGAACTGAACCGGACTCAGACGGACTCTGAATCTACCATCTCTTCAGCGGAAGGAGAGGTTTCATTGTTTTCATATTATACAAATTTTCTATGCTTGTGAATAGTCTATTTGTTAAATAAATAGTTTTTTCCACTTTTCTCTAAGGAAATTTTTCCCGAACCTGTGTGGGGGAGGGGTGGTTGGAATCGGCTTTTCCTAGAGGAGACCCCTCCCAGAGGTTTCCTCCTAAAATTTGCCCTAAACCAGGACATATGGGAAGAGGAAAAATCCTCTTGTATACTGATTGAAATAAAGGAAAACATGTTTTTACTATTAAATAAGGAGAGACATTTTCCATCTGTGGAAGTGTTCAAAAGATGTATGGATATGGCACTTGAGAACATGATTTATTGCTGAACATTGTGGTAGTGCTGGGCTGACAGTTGTAACTAATGGTCTTAGAGGTCAGTTCCAGCCTTAATTCTATGATTCTATGAACGATCCAGGAAGATCATATTTTGGCGTATATTACAGAAGTGATGACAATCATCTGTCTCCAACAGGGCAATCATTATTTCTTAATTATTCACTCTGTGCTTGATCTTTTAAGTGTCCCTATTCTGCTGCATATCACATCATATCTGACCAAAGAAGCCACATCTGGAACATATACACTGTACAGACATACTACTAAGGCAAATAAAAGCAGTGTCCTGGGACTCTCAACATTAAATTAAATGGCACAAGTTTTCTACTTAATTAAGACTAGTCACAATTGTTATAAATGCATATTATAATGTTGGTTTTTCACAAATAATGAATGCTATGTGTATAATATTGATCCTTGTAGAAGCACTGTTTTTGTAGAAATGTAGCCATTCTCTTTTTATTCAATAATTGAGAAATAACTAACATTGCTATGTTAAATATCGCTCACAAACTACCCCTCAAGCAAGACAATTTACTCCTATCAAGATATTCCCAGACAAGAAACCCCTCTGCCAGGAATTGGCAAATGATTATGCAGATGGATGGACAGACTGCCCATAAGAGAAGATTGCCTACCAGGAATCGATAGATTACTGAATTCTTCAAAAAACTTCATTAGAATTATACAACAAGATATTACAGTAAAAAAATATGTAAGGAAAGTCTCTCTCTGGGAGAAGTGTGTTCTGACACTACCAAGTGCACCCAGCATCCCAGGAAGCTGTAATTCCTTTGCCTTACCGTTGTCTTTTCTTGTTGATTTTTTTATTAAAAACCTTTAAACTTTAACAGGAAGAGGACCGCATTTTTAACAGCTGGGGGCTCGTCTGGGATCAACACCCCGGTGCCGAAACTCTGGGAGACCGGAGCTGGGGAGGCACCACTGCCTGAACTCAGGCGGATCCCACTCGTTTCTCCTGAGGACCGGTTGCTGCAGGTCAAGACCCATGAACAAGAGGGGACAGATAAAGCAAAAAAATTCCCTGAAGGAAAACCCATGTTAACAAGCCCCACCAATCTTTGTGCACGTAGCCTGAGCCTGCAGATTGGTAAATCTGGCTGGGGAGGGGCAAATACGCGGAATTGAATGGTGTGTGTATGAGACATGAGCTGGATATCCTAGACTTGTGAAGCGATTGCGATTGGTTTCCAAGTGCTACAGTTCCGTCTCTCCACGAGGAGCAAGTTCAGCGAGGAAACGAAGCAAAAGAATAAACGAGTGAAAGATCCCCCGGGGAAAGCTGGGACTGGGTTCCAGAGAAGGGAAAAATCCCGGAATTTTCAGGGGTTTCCTAGCATAAACCACTAGGAAACAGGAGACGGAAGGTCCCCAAACATTGCCAGGTTGAAGAGGTAGAAATCTGCAGAGGGTAAGAAAATTCCTTAAGACAGGATGTGTGGGATTGACAGAGGATAAAAAAAAAATATCCTAGCAGATGGGACATGTAGAATTAAAAAGACTGAGGGAATACTCTGAAGACTCTATACCTAAGAGTATCTGGGCGTTGGCCAATTTAAAAAATCTGGATGAATGATAACTTGTGATTTGAAAAGGTACCTTCATGTGTTACTTTGTTGTGAATGAGAATGAGAGAGACATATTAATAAAAATGAGTGAGTGTGAATGAATAAAAAATACGTAATATAGATTTTTGATTGAAGATATTTTATTGTCCGGAGGAGGGGAGAATTGTATTAGAAAAGAAAAGGACAGTAGGAGAATTTTCTGTGATAGGTTTTTGTTGCTATTATAAGAGTGGAAAAACAGGGCGGGGGAGAAGCCAGGGACAAACAGATAAAATCCTGGGAAAATGGGACAGACAAGCAGTAAGAAGGGTTTCAAACAAGGAACACAGAAAGTACTCCCAGAAATACCCCAAGACAGCCCCCTGGGAATTAAATTAGCTAACTGGGATAAAGACCCTAATACAAAAGAGAAAGATAGAAATGATTCAATATTGTATGACAGAATGGACAAAAAGAGAAATAAGATATGATCATATCAATTGGCCGAGATATGGATCTTCTGAGGCTTAGATTTGCCAGGCCTTAAATATTTTTGTAAATTCCAAAGAGCCACCAGATCCAGAAGAAAAAGAATATGCCTCCTACTGAACAGGGGGCACAGAAATCCAGAGGCAAAAATTTTTAAAATATCAAAAGCCCCAGAGGCAGAACCAGCCAAAGAACAGAAAAAGATACATTGGAACCCCCAGAAAACCCTTTCCTTCCTGGGCAGGGGATATTAGAGCCACCTCCTTCCCGCCAAGACTCCCTAACCCTTTCCTTCTCGGGCAGGGGGCTGGAATTTCTTTTCCTCCCACACTGGGACCATCAGCCCCACCCCCTGCCGTACCAGAGACCCACTTTTTGGGAACCCCCCCAGACCCCCCACCCATATCGGGAGCTCCTGCCTCCGTTACTATTCCCGCTGCCTCGGCTCTTCCCACGGCATGGCTGGAGGACTCTGTGGGGATAGTCCCAGCCTCCCAGCCCACTTCCAATGGTAACTTTATGGTCCCGGTCTCCCAGCCCACTTCTGGTGGTAACTCTATGGTCCCGGCCTCCCAGTCTACTTCTACCCACACTTCCGTGGTTCCGAATTCTGCACCATACCAGAATACCAGAAATTCCATTAAAAATCAAAGGCAGCTTACTAACATCTCTCCTGCCAATAACCCGAAAAAAAGGAATGAGGTTATGAAGGAGGAGGAACAGAAAACCCGGGAACAAGGGGCCAGATTATTTCCTTTACGAGAAGTCCCCGGGGGAGGGGGTGGGGGGCCAAGGAGGGGCTTTGTGAACTGTCCCCTAACTTCTTCAGAAGTAAGGGCTTTTAAAAAAGAAATTAAAGGGTTATTGGAAGATCCCCTAGGAACAGCTGAACAATTAGACCAATTTTTGGGCCCTAATATTTTCACCTGGGAGGAAATGCAATCCATAATGAATATAATATTCTCTCAGGAAGAAAGGCATATGATTAGAGCTGCTGGAATGAGAATTTGGGAAAGAGAAAACTTACAAGGTCCGGCCGGGGACCAGAAAATCCCTAATTGAAACAATAACAAGAAAATAAGGAAAGGACATATGAATGATCATCGTAATCTGATAATCAGAGGAATTAAAGAAGCAGCACCCAGAGGGCATAATGTCAGCAAAGCTTTTGAGGGAAGACAAGGAAAAGAAGAAACTCCCACTGAATGGCTGGAAAGACTTAGAAAGAACATGAAGCAATACTCTGGAATAGGCCCTGAAACTTTAGCAGGGCAAACCTTATTGAAAGTTAACTTTGTCACTCATGCCTGGCCAGACATTAAAAGAAAACTGGAAAAGATTGAAGACTGGCATGATAAATCATTAAATGAATTACTAAAAGAGACTCAAAAGGTTTATGTAAGGAGGGATGAGGAAAAAACTAAAGTGGATTCAAAAATCATGATAGCCACAATGAGAGAAAGCAATTTCCAAGAGAATTTGAAGCCTCCAGATACCACCCCCAAATATTCAAGTTTTAAGGACGGGGGGGGGGGGGGGGGGGAATGGGGACGGGGACGACACGACGACAAAATCTCTGCACAATAATTAAAACCTCAGGAACAAATGAAAAATGTCTGTTTCTTCTGCAGAGGCAAGGGACACTATTAAAGAGAGTGTCCACATCGAAAAAACAACCTGGAGATATTCAAGGAAATACACCCTGAAGAAGAATAGGGGATGCATGGGCTCTATCTCCTGGGGGATAAGTACCACCTAGAGCCCATGATAAGTAGACTCCCAAGAAGAAGTATTAGAATTTATTGTGGATACTAGAGCAGAGAGAATATTTATTGTAAATATTCCAAAGGGTTGTAATATCAGTAATGACACTGTGAAAGTGACAGGGGCAAAGGTGAAGGGTTTAAAGTTCCTGTTATTAAAAATGTAGTGATTGAAGGGAAAACCAGAATAGGGATGGGGGATGTCTTATTAGTTCCAGGAACAAGTTACAACTTACTGGGGAGAAATTTACAAATACAGTTGGGAATAGAGGTTATACCTGAAGAGGGGAAAATGACGACTAAAGTGTTAAAACTTAACCAAGAAGATGAGGAGAAAATAAATAAAAAGATTTGGGCTGGAGAAGGGAATAGAGGAGGTTTGAATATTGACCCTATAAGAGTCACAATTGATAAAGAAGAATGTCCCATCTGTATACGTCAGTACCCTATATCTTTAGAAAGAAGAAAAGGCTTAAAGCCGATAATAGAAGGATTAATCAAGGATGGACCATTAAAACCGTGTATGTCTCCTCATAATACCCCTATCCTACTAGTAAAAAAGCCTGATAGGAATTACAGATTAGTACAAGATTTGAGAAAAGTGAACAAAAGAACTCGTACCCATCACCCAGTGGTACCCAATCCCTACACTCTGTTAAGTAAAGTTCCACCTCAACATCAATGGTTTAGTGTAGTAGATCTTAAAGATACTTTTTGGACTTGTCCATTAGCAGAGGAAAGCCAAAATATTTTTGCCTTTGAATGGGAAGATCCACATACTGGGAAGAAACAACAATTTAGATGGACTAAGTTACCCCAGGGTTTTTCTGAATCTCCAAATCTGTTTGGGCAAGCTTTAGAAAAAATATTACAAACTTTCCCCACTCCTCCTGGAATACAACTGATTCAATATGTTGATGACCTTTTACTATCAGGAACTGTTGAAGTAGAAGTTAGAGAAGCAACTATAAAACTTTTGAATTTTCTTGGGAAAAAAGGATTGTCAAAAAAGAAATTACGAGTTGTGGTATCAGAGGTAAAATATCTTAGTCACTTGATAAGTAAAAGAATACGAAGGTTGAATCCTAAGAGGGTGTCAGGGATTTTATCTCTGCCTGCACCTTCTTCAAAAAGGGAAGTTAGGAGACTGCTTGGACTACTGGGATATTACAGATTATGGATTGAGGGATACACCCAGGCAGTAAAATTTTTATATGAAAAATTGACTGAAGGAAAGGATATAAGATGGACCAAGGAAGATGAAAATAAATTAGAGGAATTGAAGTTGAAACTAACTTCTGTACCAACCCTGAACTTACCTTCACTAAAAAACCTTTTCATCTGTATGTAAATGCAGAAAGTGAGATAACTCATGGAGTTTTAGTACAGGAATGGAGGAGTGTGAAAAAGCCAATAACTTATTTATCAAAATTACTAGATCCAGTGAGTCATGACTGACCAGTATATATTCAAGCTGTAGCAGCTATTACTATCTTGGTAGAAGAGAACTGTAAACTCACTTTTAGAAGTAAACTAATTTTATATACACCCCATACAGTAAGAGCTATATTAAACCAAAAAGCTGAAAAATGGTTAACAGACTCTAGAATATTAAAATATGAAGCAATTTTGATAGACAGTGATGACCTGACACTCGAAGTAAACAAAAGTGTGAATCCAGCTCAATTTCTATATGGGGAATCAAAAAGTGACTTAACACATGGGAATTACATACCCCATAACACCCCCAGAGTTCAAGCCGAGTGGAGAGGATGAACCAGACCTTAAAAAGAACTCTAACAAAATTAATGATTGAAACCCAGATGTCATGGGTAAAATACTTGCCTTTGGCTTTATTAAGGATTTGAACACAACCCAGATCAGACCTGGGGGTGTCACCCTATGAAACAATGTTTGGGTTACCCTTTTTGACCACACAACATGAAACTGCTACCTATGAAGTGGGAGAAATAAGTGTTAAAAAATATGTCACCACAATTACAAGGACACTTGAAGAATTATAGTTAAAAGGATTAATTCCCCAAACCACACCTTTAGAATTCAGAATCCATAATATCCATCCAGGAGAACAGGTACTAATGAGAACATGGAAAGAACAATCTTTAACCTCACAATGGGAAGGTCCCTTTCAGGTACTTCTGACAACTGAGGCTACAATCCAAACCAGAGAAAGAGGATGGATCTACACTAGCAGAATCAAAGGTCCAGTGGAAGAACCTAAAGAGTAGATCATAATCTCCAAACCAGGTGATACCAAACTGACTCAAGTGGGGACAAGGGAATAATAAATCACATCTAATTGAGAAGTAAAGCCAAAACTCATACCAGTGGTCTTAGGTACCGCCTGGACAAACTCTGAGAAACCTTCAATACCCTCCTTGGAGAAAGATACTTTTACTTCAAACATGAAGATTTGGACTGTTTTGGCCAAAAGGCCCTCATACTTTGACCTTAGCCTGTAACTTGTAAATGTTTAAATCGTAAGAAAAATTGTTATTGCAACTAACGGGAATGACACTCTCATTATAAGAAGTGTCAAGTGCCAAATTACAGGTGTCTATTGAATGTGAGATATCAGAGGAACGGTGTGAAATTACAACTAAAGGATATAAAAAGCAGATTGTTTGGAAATTAACAAAAGAAAGTAACCAGGAAATAGAGGGCAAGACCAGATTGGCCACTGTACTCACCACCAAGAAGATCAGATACACCTACTGTGGGTTGCCACCCCATAGGCATGGGAGGTGGGTGTATAAACCATACCGGACCTCTGTTATTTCTTTTTCTGTCACTAATTATTCTCCCTTTTGAGACACCAACTCAATTATGTCATCCATGCTACCGCAAGCTTTACATGGAAAGACACCGAGGTTACTTTTTTGTTTCTCAGACACATATTGACAGTCCCTGCTATAACTCATCCAAATTACATACCTATGTACACAATGGGAAAAAATACTGAATTACAGAGAACTTAGGAAACAGTGGTAATAAGTTAAGAAATCAATGTCCAAAAGGAGAAAAATAGGTTTATTTCACATTTGTCCTTAAAAGTAAAGTCCAGGATTTGATAAAAGAACAACTAATAACCAAAAAGGTAAAACCAACATGGCCATCTACATCAAAATCACTCCAAGACTGGTATACAGGACTCAAACAACAATTAGAAGAAGAACTAGATATCTCAGAATCTAAGAAAAACCTGTTTGTGGAATTGAGAAAAAGAATGAGTAAAGAACTTAATATAACAAACTACTGAGTCTGTAGGGGGGCTTTGATGACAGAGAAATGGCCATAGAAAGGCAGTAGCTTGGGCCCTGTTGAACTCCTTAAATGGAACCGGACAAACATAAAGGGGGTAGCCCGACCAGGGGAATAGATTTTAAGCTCAACAGTAATTGGAGAAGAATGTCTCTGACACACTGGGAATAATTTTGTTTCTAGAGTAGGGCATACTCCCTGTAAGAGATATAAAATTAGTAATAGAACCTTTACACACTAGATCCCTGAAGCACCAACTCTGTATTTGACACATAACAAAGTAACAGGAAAAAATTCTAAGTATAAAAGTGAAGTCAAACTCTTTCAATGTAACGATACAGGCCAGAATCTCTATTTTGGGATTCCAAAGATATCCCACTTTTAGGAAAATATAAATCAACAGGAAGATAATTACTGGAAAGCACCAGTTAGTTTATTTTGGATTTCTAGAAAAAGGACATACCCAAATCTCCCCTCCCGGTGGAAAGGGAGTTGTACTCTAGGGATCATACAGCCAGCATTTTTTGTTCTACCAAAACAGAAGGAAATAAATTAGGAGTATCAGTGTATGATGACCTCAAAAGGGAAAAGAGAGAGTGGGTTGGAGGATCTCAAAAATAGGGAGACGAGGAGTGGCCCACTGAGCACATATGAGAAACATATGGGCCAGCTACTTAGGCACAAGATGGGAGTTAGGGACACCGAACCCCCCTTTATATACTAAATCATCTTATAAGACTCCAAGTGGGGGTAGAAATAATATCAAACAAAACTTCCCAGGGAATGGAATTAATAACAAAACAACAAAACCAAACCAGAAGTACAGTGTATCAAAACAGGTTGGCTTTAAACTATTTGTTAACTAAAGAAGGAGGTGTTTGTAGAAAATTCAATACATCAGATTATTGTTTGAACATAGATGACAATAGAAAGGCCTAAATATAGCCAAAGATATTAGGAAAACAGCCCATAAACCAGTCCAAAAATGGGAATCGATACTAAAAACTAACTAGTAGAATAATTTATTAGGAATAGAATAGTGGAAGAAATTAGACTTCTTCCTTTTATACACTACAACTAGATTAATATTTCTTCCTTACTTTATCCCTTATTTTATTCGACTAATCACCAACATAGTCCAAAATATGCAATTAGTAGCAATGCCTATGGACCCAAAATTAACTACATCTGGGACAACACAAAAAATAATGGTGTTAAAGAGACAAAATGATATAGAAGACCCCTTTGAAAAAGCAAAACTGATCTATGAAAGAAATGAACAAAAAAAAATTATTACTCAAACCAAATGAATTATAAAAAGGAAAAGGGGGGTTTATTGTAAATGCATATTATAGTGTTGGTTTTTCGCAAATAATGAATGCTATGTGTATAATATTGATCCTTGTAGAAGCAGTGTTTTTGTAGAAATGTAGCCATTCTCTTTTTATTCAATAATAGAGAAATAACTTGAGGCCGGTGGCGAGGGCCGGACAGCTGACCACAGGGACGGCCGGCGACTCGGCGGCTTGTTCTGAGAGCTTCCTTTTCGTGAAGTCAGCTTCAGCTAGGGACTTCTTTTCCCCTCACTGCGAGCCGGGCTTCCCTGGGATGGTGGCCGCTGTCCTAAAAACCGGAGAGCTGCTGAGAGAGAGAGTGTTCCTTTGCCCGGAGCCCCAAATCAGACACAAGACACGAGGGTCCGCTCTGCTTGGGCTCAGGGGCAAAAGACCCGGAATGGCCCAACATTCAGACTTTTATTCTGAGGGTTACAACTTATCTCATAACGGTACAGGGGAGGACACGGAGCAGGGTCGAAGGTCAGGACGCAGTCAGGAAGGAGGAAGGGAGGAAAGAGTGAGACAAAAGATACTATTGTTAACTGAGGGGGAGGCGGGGGGAGTTCGACTCCCTTTCCAAGGCCAAACTTAACTCTACCTTCCGAGGGGCCTCACTTTCTAGGCCCCCAGAAATTCTTCAGGGGGCATGTTATTCTCTGAGCTTGAACCACCGCTACATCAACTAACATTGCTATGTTAAATATCGCTCACAAACTACCCCTCAAGCAAGACAGTTTACTCCTATCAAGATATTCCCAGACAAGAAACCCCTCTGCCAGGAACTGGCAAATGACTATGCAGATGGACGGACAGACTGCCCGTAAGAGAAGATTGCCTACCAGGAATTCAGAATTACTGAATTCTTCAAAAAAACTTCATTAGAATTATACAACAAGATATTACAGTAAAAAAATATATAAGGAAAGTCTCTCTCTGGGAGAAGTGTGTTCTGTACCAAGTGCACCCAGCATCCCAGGAAGCTGTAATTCCTTTGCCTTATCTTTGTTGATTTTTTTATTAAAAGCCTTTAAACTTTAACAGGAATAGGACCTCGTTTTAAACACAATTACATAATTAAGCAGAACACTTTATTATCTGACATTCACTGCATTTTTCTTTTTTTTTATCATTTTCCTTTCAGAGCTCAGAATGCTGGAAATTGGTGAGTTGTGCTTAGAAAAACCTCAACAGAAGCCTGTGTCCTCTGGTGCCTTTTTTGGGCAAAAACCTAATTACAGCAAGGCAAAGGGAATTCTGTTATTGACTTAACAGAGCAAGGGTTTTCCTTCCAGCAATTATTAGCTGGGGCTAACCAGCCATGTTGATTCATGTGAATGTATGGAATATCTGATCATGGGGAGCTGCAAATATTTCTCTTACATAGTTTGTACACTCAGCTCTGCTGATAATCCAGGCTATGCTTTCAAATAAAAAACTAAATGTGTGTGCACATACATTTCCTACCTGTAGGTGTGTATGAACAAGGTCTATGACTGTTTGCAGCATATGGGATTTAAGTAGGAGAAGGAAGAAGCCTGGTTTGAAAAGTCTGAGTGTGGCGGGTTTGTGAAACTTAGATTTCACTGTCATTAGCCTTGGACTAATTAACAGCATGCATTGCACATAAGCACAGACTGCCATGACCACCCTAAACTCCATACTGATCAAAGAAAACACTGTTAATGAAACCTATAATGAAACTGTGGGAATCAGTCTCAGTGGCCCAACTGTCACCTGACACTTGATTTGAAGGGATGGTACCTACTCTTAGTTAAATGCTTTTCTTCTCAGCCTGTTCATTTCACCTCTTACTCATTCTGTTCTTCAGGTTCTTAAAATACACCCTTGATCTTTGGATGAAAACACGATGGTTTGATGGGTCCTGCACACATCCTAGCACAGTATGGCAAGAAATTATAAGGCAAGAGTGAGCCAAAAGAGCTGCAAGTATAAAGACATTTCAAGAAAAATGTTTTTGTAGAAAGATCATGACCTTATATTTCAAAGCTTCACTTCAAAAACATCAATCTTTCATGGAAGTCCTGACTATATAAAACTTGTCAACACCCTTTTTTCAAGTTTTCTGCTGAAAAACAGCCTTTGAACTCTTTCAGGAGTTTGAATGTAAGGTTTTTCCATTGTCTGAACACTTTAATTTCTTCTAAAGAGTATGTTGTTATCCAGATGCAGTAGTAAATGTTAGTCAGAAAACGAAGATATAGTAAAGGATATGGATTGTGGAAACTGGGGACAGAAACACTCCCTCTTGTATGTGCGCATAAAAATATTAATTTTAAAATTGGAGTGAAAATTAATTCTTTCCTGGCTATTTTGTCTATGGTTTAATTGGCTTTATGAAAAACATTTTTATTAATGCATTTCTCTTTATTGGATTTATTAATTAATTAGAAAATTTGCCTTTCATTATTAGAACACACATGCCAGTTGCACAGCTCCCCTTTTATGCAGTAAAGTCCTGACCCTTCCTCAGCACTGTCTTCATCTGATTTTTGCTCTGTTTTGCAGAGCCAGGCAGAAGCACCTAACATTGCTGAGCTGCCTCTGTGTCAGGATCCCAAGAAATCTTTGCTCTGCAAGTAAACACTTAAGATTCCTCCCTGTTACAGGATAAAACCTTTATGTCATTCTGGCTTTCTATGCATTTTAACAGAATTCATTATCTTAGGCCCTACGTGCTTTCTAATTAGAGGTTTCATTTTGTGAACTGGTTTTATTCTTGCTAGAAAAGGAACAGTGATGCCATGCCAGCACAGACATCCGACATTGAGCAAACAGGAAGAATTGCAGATGGCCTTGTATCAGCTCTGGCTGATGTCTGTGTTTGCAAGGCCTTATTATTGACTTCACAAGTGGGCAGAGCAGCTGCTGCAGCTGACACAAGGCTTTCTGTCTGTGTTACAGCACATACAAACTACATACAAACTACACAAACATTGCTAGAGCAGATTTCCTGGAAGAAGGTACTTTTTCAGTCATGGATTCAAATTCACACACAAAAATAAAGTAAATGCCATCTTCAGCAAAATTAAACACACAGCTTCTCTCTTTCAGATGAGTAGCTACAAGAACAATGCTTCTCCTTACTCATTCTTAAATGCCAGATAAAGTGCTAATTGCATGTTACTGTTTTAACAATAAAATAACTATTAGGGATGGATAATTCTGTTCAGAGGAATAAAAAGAACGTGAACCTTCACACCAAATTGAATATAAAGGAATCTGATTTTTTGATATAGATGATTATCCTCAAAATTATTTCCTCGGTGTTCCTGTACTTTTCACCTTATCTATACCTAGAATGTTTGTACACCCCAGAAATTTCACAGTGTGATATTTGAATCATTTACGTATATAACCTAAATAAAACTATTTCTAACACTTTGATTTTTCTTGTTACTGATGGAGTCTTGGAAGGTTCAGAAAAAAAAAATCAGGGGAAGCATATCTACCTTTCTTCCATTAAGAACCTAAGATTCTTTATCTGAATACTATCTCTTGTCCCAGGCAACTTATGAAAGCAAACAAAGTAATGGCCTCAAACTGCACCAGGGGAACTTCAGTTTGGCCATCAGGAGGATCTTCTTCTCTTAGAGAGCTGTCAAGTTTTGGAACAGACTTCCCAGAGAAGCAATGGAGTCACCATCTCTGGAAGGGTTCAGGAAATGACAGTCTAAACAAGGTGGTGTTTTGATCAAAGCTTGAACCTCATCTTGAAGGTCTTTTCCAATCTCAGTGGTTCTATGGGTAGATTAGATAATACACTAACAAAAATGTGCATCATATAATGCATTCATTCACTACTCAGTGTTTATATTATCCATTGCAACATTCTAGAAGCCAAAGTACAGAGTGGTTTTGCAAGGGAAAGCAGCCTAGGACAAGGAGACAACCCTCTTGTCATAGTTTATAATGGGATTCCCTAAAGTATATCTTATCTATATCTTCAGAGATCTTTGGATTTGGTATTTAATGATGGAGTTTAAAAAATGAGCTTGCTCAGGCAGGAATCAAATCAGTCACACCAAAAAAAAAGTGTGTCCTTTAAAAATGGATATAAAACTCACTTAGCTCAAGATATTTCCAGTGTTTTTTTACACAGATCAGTAAGGTAAAAATATTTTAAGAAATTTAAAGAGGAGAAATAGCAGTCAGAAATATGGGATGTTTTTGGAATTGAGGGAATAAACCTCGGTCCTCCCTTTACTCCCCACATAGTTCCACCCATCTTCTCTTAAATCACAGGGGTTCTAGAGCTGTGTCACTGTAAGAACAGATAAGGCATTTGATTAAACCTTTTCCCTTGTAAAGATGCAACAACAGCAGCTCAAGAAATCATTGAATCAGTTTTCAGATGATAAGCCGTTGTGCAAAAGTATTTAATTTAACAATGATCTCAAGCAGCTCCTCTAGCTATGATGTAAATATTCCAGTTACTGAAGAAAAAAAGTAAAAGTTTTGTTTGCAAAACTGGTTTTTTCTCTCATGATGAATTTTGAGGAAACTGTTATGATCGGCTCTATTTGAAACTTGTCCAGTATTTCACCATCCTAAAGTTCACAGTCCTTGGTTTGTGATGGTGGTGTGGTCTGGGTGGTTTTGATTACTTTTTCTAAACAACACTGGGATCTCCTTCCCTGTGATTTGGTTTAAGCAAAGAGACTTAAATACTATCTCTACACACTTGCCCATGAAAAATGTCAAATGGGGTTCAAACAACAAACACAGACCTTTCTACTAATAATCTCTAGTTTTACTTTTAGGACTTAACAAATAAAAATGCACTTGAATCCTAATGCAAAGAAAATCTTATTCTCAATTCAGAAAAAGATGCATTTCCGGGTTCAGTACTTGGTTCTAAAGAGACGTTCTGAAAGAGCTGGCAGCTTGTGCTCTCAAGCCACTGGAATTGCCAGCCCAGCCAGCTTCATTCAATGTGTCTGGGCCAAATTCCCGAGTGGAGGCTACATAAATAACCCTGCACCATTCTAATCAAAGTAGTTCCACTCCTACCCTCCTTTTTTTTTCTTTAGTTCTCTCACAATAGGACCCTACACTGATACCCTACACTGACATCACATCCCCTGAAAAAACCACAGTGGGTAATTTTAAGCAAATATATTTAGCAGTTTTGTTGAAGCCAATATATGCCTATGGAAAATATAACCAGATTAAGCATTTCTTGTCATTAAGATTGAGCAACCATAAGTTGGGCATAAATTATGTTATCCTGCTTGAAACAGAAAGGCTATAAACTCTCCAATTCAGCACCCTGCTGTATCACTGCACCATTTTGAATACAAGCTGTTCTAATCACAAAGGACACATTTATTTTCTTGAAGCCAGAGACACAGATGGTATAAACTGGAGTGCCTCTCCCGATTTCAAATAAAAAGCGGTGATTTATAAATGCTGAGGATTTGGTCTAAAGGTCAAGATATTTCTCAGGCTTAGAAAGCTCTGGTCAGGGGAGTGGGGAAAATCAATGGCACTTAAAACTGAGAACCTATTATCATTATCCATGTCCTTAAGTGCAGGATGTGTTCCCTTGCTTATTTACAACACAGTGAAGTGGGTGCCAGTAAGTGAATTTAAGGCATTTTCACCCTCTATTTTTAACAACCTTCAGACATCTCACATCTTACTGTACATTAAAACTAAAGAGAATATTTTTTCTTCCTTTCTTTACCTGAAACCATCTTTTACTTGAAATATAACAAAGAGGGAATAGCTTTATCTCTTTTTCTTTTTTTTATCCCTCACAAGTTTATTTCTTCCTCAGAAAAAGGAATTTTACCAAGCAGTCAAGTAATATAAACAGAAGGAATAAATAAATCTGTATACATCAATCAGAGACAGCAGCTGTTTCCAGAAAAACCTGAGCAATTATTTATGAAATTATGTCTTCTTGAATGCTTCTGCATACCCTCAGAATCCCGGGAGGGCGTGGTTTCCTGATAAACCTAAATTGCTGAATTAGAAGAGTAGACAATACCGCAGTACCAATTAGCAAAACTATTGCATTTAATCTCAAAATGCTTGTTTTCTGTTTTAATAACATCTAACAAAGACATTCCTTCATCCAAAACATGGAGGAACACCCCACCATCACTCACTTGAATGACTAAATGCCCTTAAAATGGCCATACTCACTTTTATTTGAAAGCAGCAAGACAACAAACACATAGCATGCATTTCAATCAAATAACAGGTGTCCATTGATTTATTAATTAGAAACAAGTTCTTAAACCTGACATTACCCTTTGTGCTGAGAAAGAATGGAATTACTGGCGTGCAATGCAAAATGGGGCAGTGATGAGATGTGATATGGAATCATCACCCAGGGATGTGCAAGGTGCCACAGGGCTACTGTGGGTGCTTCTACACATTTCCTCTTTGTACCTTTGTTTTGCAGATCACTCCTTCCCCTTTAGATTAAACAAGCCCAGGTGAAATGTTGTTTTCCTGCCTTCTGAGGGCTTAACTGAAAGATCTTACTGAGAGATTATGATTTTTCTTTCCAATTATTGTCTGTGATTGCTAATTGGGGAATACATGTCAGTGAAAAAGAGTCTCCAGATTAGCTGATCCAGCCCAAAATATTTAGGCTAGTGCACACCTCCCTTTTCAGGGATCTAAGGACTATTGGGGAAGGACAACAGCAGGCATGGCTGAAGCACCACTCAAGACCACTGAACTGCAAAGGGAATCTTGTTTTTTCCCAGAAATTTGGCTCCTGAAGGATGCTGACCACATCTGGTGATCCCCATGTGTACACTTCAGGCATTTTCAGTGCTGTTCCAGAAGTGCTAAGTCACACTACAATGTTATCCCACACAAAAACACAGCCCCCAACAGACCTGTTCCTTAGGGACCTGTTCCTGTTCCTGTAGAGACTCAAGTGATCCTGGCAGACCATGACCTCTGTGGGTGGAGGAATTTACAGCTCTTACCCCAAATATGCACTCACAACTGAGCACCTGAAGCAAGTTTTTCTGATGCTGCAGCTCCTTGGCTTGAAGATATCCTGGTAGATCAGAATAGATGTAGCAATGTAGCCCTCTTGGGGTTTGACCAAATGGAATTAACTGTGGTAAAATCATATCCTTCCAGGGGTGGATGAGTGTCATTCTCTTCAAAGGTCCTGTTCTCTTTACTTTTTCTCTGGCACTTTCCCCTGCTCCTAATAAGTGTTTGCATTCAGACCTACTTTCAGCACTGTCAAATGAGATGTGACTGTTTTGATCACTTCATTGAATCCCACACATGGCTCATCAGATTACAAAAGCTCACTATTAGGGAAATGGATGCTTCTTCAGTGATGGAGAAGTCAGTACACCTCTAGGTCAAAGGTTCAGGAATATCTTCAGTTATGCAATATTGTTTCTGAAAAGCTGTAGCTGTCTCATTACACTGAATATAACATTCATACTGCATAAAATCAATTGCTGCAATGCAGAAAAGGGACAGATAATTAGGCTTACATCACTTCAGATAAAAGTACGGAAAAAATATAATCTAGGGGCTAGAAATGAGGTAGGCATTCAAATTTTAGTCTCTAATGCTGACTCAGCTGTGGAGTAGTTGAGCAACGGATGGAATGAAGTATCTATAATGGTTTTTATGCCCAGCCTCATCTTGCAGGCAAGCTTTTCTTCTTCAGGACATGAGAGGCTGAGCAGGTATACAAATGAGAAGATATGCACACAATGTCATCCCAATTCCAGCCTCCTTAGGCCAACATTCCTCATCTTAACTCTGTTAGAAATACAGAAATCTGAAATCCTGCCCTATGTCCTTCATTCTGGATTTAATGCATGAAGATAGTGGTTAAATGGGCCCACATGGGGTGAATTGGTGTACCTCCCAAAGTCTGTTCTCCATCACACTGTTTTATCTTGCAAGGAACCTAAAGCTGACTGAGAAACACAGAATGACCTGAGTTAAAGGGACCTTAAAGATCATCTAGTTTCAACCTCCCTGCCACAGGTAGGGATGTCATTCACTAGATCAAGTTGCTCAGGACCCCATGAAATCTAGCCTTGAACTCTGCCAGGAATGGGACATCCAATATTTCTCTGGGATTTCTAGCTTTCTGGAAAGCAGCGGCATAAAAAAAAAAAAAGAGGAAAAAAATTTTCTACTCTAAGTCTCAGCTGCCTGAAATCAGCCCGAGCTCCTTTTTAACAACTGAGCTACTTCAGCATTCCTCCTCTCCTGATACTATTTGATATGTTTAGATTCTTAATTCAGTGGGTACCAGCCAGGAACAGGAAATGTTAATAATTTCCCAATGTTAATAATCCCAATTTTCAATCACTATAACTGATTTTTCAAAGCAGCACATTCACAAATTCCTCCTTTTATGTGACTAGAAGCCGAAGAGGGAAACTCTGTGTAGGCAAAAGCCAAAGCAGCTCTGAAGCCCTGCAGAGCGGCTTAGGAAAAAGAAACCTGAGCTGCTGTGCATCACTTGTTCTGATCTCACACCTTGTGCACATCCAGAGTCATGGCACACAGCTGAGGTCACTGCTCTCTTTCGCAGTTCATTAGGGTGAATGTTTGCAATAAAAGCTCGAAATTGGCATGAAACTCCTAAGAAACTGCGAGGAAACGGAAGCCTTAACAACTGGAAACAATCACTATACAGAAAGAAAGGCTGATCCTGACAAGGATTTACAGGACCCTCTCACAGAGGAAGCCTTGGAGCCACACAGCCTGAAAGTCAATGCAGTGCAGATGCACAGCAGCCTCTGTTCTGCTCTGTAGGATTTGGGGATGCCTTCAGGCACGTGACTCCAGTGCTAGTTCCTTGTGGAGTACAGCGTGTTTCTGTGCACAAATTACAGAAGCAGCAAATACAGCTCCAGAAAAGCTTAGGACCATTCCCTTCCTCTCCCTCTGTAAATCCCTCTTTACTGAAGGACACAGGTAACAAAGACACACAGTGTGCACAGTGACAACAAAGGGACTGTGTGGTTCCACACAGCTGGATCGAGTGGCCATACTCAAACACCTTCCAGCTGCTTCAGAAAAGGGCCCAGTGCAGCAGCCAAAGGACACCTGGCAGTGTTGGTACCCTCTCAATAGTTTCTCTCTAACCTCTGAGGACTGACATAGTATTTCATAGGGGGTCTGCCAAGTGAAGGGCACACTGCCATGTTATTCCACACAAAAGCAGGAAGGATTAAGGAACTGTCAATGACAATTAGTAATATCTATCTTTCCCACTCACATTTTTCATGTTCTACACCTTTCTTCAGTTGGGTTGTCTCCATCTTTTTGCTTTTTTAAAATTTATTTCTGATCTGGCCTTACAATCTATTTTTCTTTGTTCTTTTCTCCCCACTTTCATAATTGTCTGTAATACATATTTAAGATGTTAACAGCATACAAGAGGATTTTTAGAAAACAGGACAGTAATTATGCTGCTTATAAAATCCAGATTGGCACAGCTGCAGCCAGTGGATGCTGAGTATGTTCAGCAATGTTTGGAGCTTCAGTGGAAGCTCATATCCTTAGAAAATGCGGCCCTGATGTGGCAGACTCCTTAGTACCAGTGATTTATCCCAATTTCTCAATAAAAAAATGGGCCCTAAAGAAATAAAATGGAGAGGGATAAAAATGGAAAAATGGCAGAAAAATGAAGAAAAAAACACAGAAAGGCTAAAAGGGCAGCTTTACGTATATACTAAAGCTTTTGGCTGGAAATAATTTTTCTGCAGTCCCACCTCCTCAAAGAAAAAAAAAAAAAAACAAAACCAAAAGCAACACTCAAAAATGACACAAACTAAAGGCCAGAAAATACATTTATAGGTTGGATTTAGATGCTAAATTTCTACAAAGTCAGTTGCAGTAACCATAAAGATGAGACAATTATCTCTGTTATTGCTGAAATATTTTCCAAATAGACTCAGCTGAACATAAAGTTTAATATTGTGCTTTTTTTTCATACTTGTATATGGTAGTGAGAATTTCAGGAAAGTCACAGGGGACAAAGTCTTGGAAGGTTCAATGAGAAAGTTGTTTGAGATATGATCAGAATAATATTGTATTTTAGGAGCAAATATTCTTAATTTCCTAGCATGACTTTTCAAGAGTCATATATCTTCTTTTTTGTATGTTTATTATCCTCTAGATTCTAGAAACCTCTCTGTATACTGAGAACAAATCACCCTGATGGGGCAATCCCACTTAGTCCCACTCTGCATCTGCTCATTCATTGCTTCAAACAAGCAACGCAGAATGGTGTGAGTGCCTGAGGCTTCCAGAGTGATTTGCAGGAGCACAGTTTCTTTAACATATCAGATGAGTAGTCCAGCTCCCCTGTCTATCTCCATGTAAATCATGACATGTGAGTGTGGCATCTGGTCAAATGCCATGTTCGAATCTCCAAATTTAGATTCTTTATGGTGGATCATTTCAATGTAGAGTTGAAAGACAGAAAATGCCAGACCTGTATGTGCTCTCTATAAATCTTAGAGTGTCTTCTACCTCTGCAGTATCTGAACACAAGCCTGATTCTTGCTCAGGGCAGTAATCCCACAGGATTAAGTCATACTGTAAATACCAGACAAATTACAATCGGATTAGATGGGCAGTCTGTTCATTTACTCAACACAGCTGCACTCCAGTCTTTTCACCACTGATGTCTATTTATAACGTGAATGTGTTTTTCTTAAAGTAAATGAATATAATTTCAATTTCATATCTCTCTTATTATTACCATTTGTGACAATAAGGAGCAAATTTCTACTTCCTAAGGAGCAAAGAGAGTGCTTCTTGAAAGGCCAGCAAAGCTGTTCTTGGTACAGATCTGCAGGGCAAGATTCAGTTTGAATTTATCAGTGGAAAGTCCCTTGAAAGTTTTGCATTCAATTTCAGTCGAGTAGAATATAGCAAACATATTCTGGAGATAGGTATGAGACAGCAGCACAGATATGCTGAAATTTCCCAGGACTTGTAATTTTCATGTCAGGAATTTCTCCAGGTTTCAAACTTGATTCCACTGGTGAACATACAAATGTCACTGGGTAAATCTGGTGTAGCATGTACAGGGGATTTCTGCTACTTATGAATAAGAAGCATGTTTATTAATGTTCAGTATTACGTGCCAAAATCTCCCTAGCACTTCACTGAAATTATTTTTAAATGTCATATCACATCCCTCATAATTGTTCCCAATTACAAGAATCATCTTGCCTTTTAGATACAAACTTGCTTCTGCATACAGCACACAAAACTGGCGTAACTGCACTTTTACTACTGCAATCAATTAATGAAACCCTACTGAAACATGGAGCTCAGACTTTCATAAAACAGGATTAATAACTGCAGGCCCTGAAAATACTAGAGGCAAATTAAGCAAACTACTGCACCAACTAGTATTCTCAGCATCTTGCTAACTCTACTCTCACTTTCACCTTCTGATTGCAGAGTTGTTATTCCTGATGTGCGCAGAGATAAATAAGAGTAACACTGAGGCTGGAGAAGTGGAATCCATGAATCAGAAGGGATGAGTTGTAGGCCAGCCCAACCCACTGCCACCAAGCTTCCCCAGTTTTACACACAGGCACATCCTCACTCAGCTGTAGAGGTCCAAGGCAGACAATTCTGCCCATGGATAGCCAGAGGGGGTGTCCTTCTGAGCACCCTGAGTGCGTCCCAAAGTTCTGTGACCACACTGCGAGAGTGGAAAAACCACAACCAGAAATGCAGTGTGGTATTCACTTCCCTTCTGTAGTGATACAGTAGCCTGGAAACCAGAACACTCTCTTTTATCAGGTATAAACCAGTCCAGTTTGTCAGGACCTGTCAGTTTGAATGGGAATATTTTTGCAACAGGAATACTGGTGCCAGGTTCTGCTTTCACACATGTGACTCCTGTTGATTTCAAAAGGAGTTTCCTTATTTCACTAGCTCAGAAGTACATGGTGTACATGGTGTAAACCTGAATGCATATGGAACATCAATTTTATGACACAGCATATGACAAGTCAATATTAGCTTGAGGCCTGCCTACACAGCCTCCTTCTGTGCTTTTCTTCCTGTGTGAGTGTCCTGGTTTAGGGCAAATATTTAGGAGGAAACCTCTGGGGGGTCTCCTCTAGGAAGAGCCGATTCCAATCGCCCCTCCCCCTACCGGTCCGGGAAGAATTTCCTTAGAGAAAAGTGGAAAAAACTATTTATTTAACACATAGAATATTTACAAGTATAGGGAAAAATTGGATAATATGAAAACAATGAAACCTCTCCTTCCTCTGAAGAGATGGTAGATTCAGAGTCCGTCTGAGTCCGGTTCAGTTCTCCAGTGGGGGGACGATTGCCGGGCCCGGCTGTAGAAGTCGGCGAGGGTGGGGGGGGCCCCCCGGGGGTTCCCTGGTGTCCTGGGCCCACGCGATGCCAGCCAGTCCCAGGAAGAGGAAAAAAAGAAAAAATTCCCAGCAAAAGAAACAAAGTCTCTCTCTGCAAAAAGCGGGGAAAAATCCGAGGAAAAAACCCTCCGCTGTGAGCTAGGGCAGCACCCCCCACAACAGAGTGAGTAAAAAAAAAAAAAGAAAAAGAGATAACGCTGTCTGCTGGAATGCAGCCTCTCTGCTCTCTTGACCTTGGTTCGTAGTATCCTGCAGACAAACGGCGAGTGTTTTTCTTCCTCCACCTTCACTTTCACTGTCTCCCTTGGACCAACTTAAAGCTGCAGAACTTAATGTCCAGCATAAGCAAGGGGACGATTGGGGATACAAACAGGTCATATGGCTAACCCAGGACAGTGAGCTTATAGGTTATGTGCATTATAGTTTATGTTGCTTTTCAGATCAGTTCAAAGCACAACCTCCCAACCAGTCACACCAGCCCAGCTGAAAGAGATTTCACAGCACAATATGGAAGGAGAAGAATGGTTTACACAGAATCACAGAATCATTCAGGTTGGAAAAAACTCCCGAACTTTGACCTTAACCTTTGCCCCAGGCTTAACCAAGGTTAAGCTGGTAGCTCTGGTTGCCATCATATTTTCCAGGATTTCTGGATAAATTAAGGGTGATCACTGGATCTTTACAAATAACCCTTGGTTATTTTGCTACAAGCTGCTTAGCCTGTCTTAGCATCCATCAAGAAAGGAAGGATGTGACATGATGGGAAGAATCAACTCACATGGAACCTTTACAGCTGTAGAAAAATTAATGAGAAATGCTCTTTTTGCAAGACCAAGCTATGAATTGTACTTCTTAGTGCAGTATGCATACCGAAAAACCTTAGAAATGTAAGAATATGGAGACTAAAGCAATTTTAGCAATAATCATTTTTCTTTTCATTACAAGAAATTTATATAAGGAATTCAGGCTTCTGAGATACTTAATTTTTGCAAGCACTTGGTTTAGTAAAATACAGAGGCACATATTATTATACAAAGAAGAAAGAGGAAAAATTACATTAAGGACTTACTTTCTGCAGGTTCCTTAGATCTTCTGCCACTGGAGGACTTCCTCAGAAGACTTCGTCCTGAGGTGAAGAGGCTGGTTAGTTCCTCCAGAGGACTGGTGGGTGTCCGAGAACGGGAACTGCTCTGAGTTGATGACCCATAGGTGCTGACTGAGACACTGACCATCTTTCCTCCTTCTTGAAATGTGTTTCTGGCTGCAGAATGAGGCACTGATGGAGAGCTTCTTGAGAGACTTCCTGAATGTACAGAGTCATAAGGTGGAGGTCTTTTGAGGCTTAAGGGGGTAAGAGACCTACCCATACTGACAGGAGAAGGTGAGGCAGAGTGACTTTTAGGATAACCGTGTGGAGACTGCGTTCTGTATAAGGTAGAAGGATGAGGAGGTGAGGACGTGTGCCCAGGGGTGCTAGTTCCGTGAGATACTGTCTGGTCTTTCTCCAGTTTTTGATGGCCTGGTGTATGAGGTGGCAGTGAAGATGGAGAAGCTCCAGCTTGCTGTTTGATGTAAGACACATTTTCTAAAACAGGAAGCTTTGTGACCTCTAGTGGAGTTAGAGGAGACTCATCAGAATTCGGGGAACACTGCACTGGTGCTGGTGGGAACACCAGCAGTGGAGGTCTGTGAGAAAGCAGGTTTGGAAATGGTGGGGGTATGTCACAAAGCAAGCCCTTGGGAGTAGATGGCACTGAAGACTTAGTGAAATCTAGGTCAGGCACTGTGGGAGTAGCACACTGAGAAGAACAAGTGTGATGGTCATATTCACATTGACATTTCGAATCTTGGCCTACATCATCAAATATGGGGTATTTCATCTCCTCATAGACTGCTTCGCTTTGGTCATCCTCATCTCTTTTGAAGTCTCTGAGAATATTCCCAACCATTTCAATATAAACAGGTTCTTCTTCCTCCGTGTCTGGAGCAGGACTGCTGACCTGCGAGAGTGAGGCATCCCTAGTGAGTGTTGTCTTCATAGGGCCATGCTTTTTGATATATGTTTCATCGAAAGATGTGCTTAGTTGAGTGTTTGGGTTTCGTTTTGGCTTAGGAGGTGGAATCTTCTTTGTGTACTCATCACTGTGAGGTCTTGGTTTGGCTGACACTGGAAACAGAACAAAACATAAGCCAGTCAGAAGCCTGTAACACACTTTGTCAACCATAGTTTCTCTGTTAGTGTCATAATTCTGGAATGGATTTCCTGGGACCAGCTTGTTGCTGGTTTTCTCTGGTATTACATCAATAGAATACTATAAAAATAATTCTCAATTCAAAGCAATCCTAGGCTTCCTTCAGAATGCTTTGACACTCCAGGATTAAGTAACCAGTGAGCACTTCCCTTCCTCCGAGACATCTGTTCTTTCCCAACTCTTTGGGACAGGAGACTTTCCATTTTTAAATATTATGCTTTTCAAATACCACTGTGGGATTTTAAATATCCAGAGAGTTTCAACGACATAATACTAAGTATCAAAATGAAATCCTCTTGGCTCCAAGTCAACAGTTAAAATGCTGGACAGCCATTCTGGAATGACAGTGATGTAACTCTGCAGTGCCGAAGTGATGAATCCAGACTTTTTTATTTATAGTAATTTCTTGCATAAAGCACAACAATTCTCTGAGTACTAACTGAGAAAGAAAATACTCATTTACAAACTGGAATATCTGTTGTTGAGATAATCCTAGTGATTTATCTGGACTCTATTCTATTGTTACAATCTAATTAATCTCTTCACAAGATTTCTGTGAAATCAGGAAACAATGAAGTATCGAACAGATTTGGATCCTTTCCATGCAGGTTACTTATAGAAACCTTTGTCTTTGAAATTATAAATCAAAACATTTTCACGAAATTAATTTGAATTGAGAAGTCAAGGGTTTCTTGTAAATGATCCTTTATTAATTAAACAATAAAGAAATTCATGCAAATTGCATTTTGTTCACTTTGCATAAAGAGCTTATAAAACATCTCATTAAATGTTAGGGTTAATAAAATGCCTCATTAAATGTGTAAGTGAAGTCAGTTTTTATCCTAAGCAGACTCAAGAAACTTGTTCAGAAGTAAAATTTATCACATACACTAAACCTAGCTTATGTTTTTAGAAGATAATTGATATCTCATTGGTAGGTTCCCAGTACAAACAAACAAACACTAAGAACTAAACAAGTAGCCAGGTTGAAATGACAGCTTTCCTGCCTTTCCAAATTTTGTTGTTCCTTGTAATTCACTGCTGCATAACCACTGGGCTTAATTCAACACTCAGAGAAATTTCCAGGCACCCTCTGCTGACCCATCAATAAACAGCCAGCAAATGTCTGATGCTAAACCAGGCAGGCAGCACTCATGGAGTTGAAACCCCTCTTTTAGAAATAGCCGTAAACACATTCCTAGAGCCAGCAGTGAGGCAGTGCTCTGCCAGCTCAAAGACAGCCATTTGAGTCTGGGAGGACGCTGGCTCAGAGCTGGAAGACACCTGCATTAAAGCACCTTACTAACATGATTCGGTCACTATCAGAGGCAGATTCAAACAGTGTTATCACTTTGTCACACATCTGCTTTGATCTACTAAATAACTTCTGTTCAACTTCCACAAGGCATAGCAGTTAAGGCAGATGATAAACAAGTTTTCTTCAGGAATAAGGATCTGTGATTGTGTACATATACAAAGTAATGAGGCTACTCTTTTTCAGCAGCATTTGTTTTAGCTTAAAACATAACTAAGGTACGACAAAGCAAAAAGCAAAAGAAATCTTGCCAGAAATAAAAGGAAAAAAAAGACTCAAAAAATTATATTATACTTTCATGACGGTTCCAATTAATGTGTTCCACTTTGCAGTAAGCTAAGGACATGTAAAAGCTACCACAGATAGGAGTGTTTGGTAGCTTGATAGTTTTCAACTATGTGGATATATCCTAATGCATTTTAAATTTGTCTTTTTAATTTACCCAAATTAATTTTCTTGAATGTATTGGGCTAGACTTTAGGGAATAAGATGTAGGTTACCAGAATCATTTGGGCTTTGCAGAAAATATTACTTGTGATATATTTGACAATACTAGCAGATTTTTCTTGCCTGCTTCCAGCTAAATCACTATTTCATTTCTGTTTACTGTTTTATTTGTATGTTATGTTTGTATACATTCCACTAGCACAAATTTGATCTCAGTCCTCTCTCCAACCTCTGTTATTCAGATTAACAACCCCGTCAAAAGCAATGTTATTCAGATTGCTGTCATTAAAACGAAGAGACCGTCAATGAAACTGGCACAAACTGCCTGATCATCTGTGAACATGTTGAACATGACCTGAACTCTTCTTCAGCTACATTTGAAAATCCTGTATTTTGTAAACAGAGGCTTCTCAAAGTCTTCAGTTCCCTGCACATCACACTGCCATCACTAACGGATACCTAAGAAAGGAACATTTCCTGCTCTTCTGCTTCCTCAGATACTTGTTCCCAATGCTGCCTTTTGCATCTTCTGTGCCACAGGTGTCATGCTGAGAATGTGCTCTATCTTAGAGCCACAACCCCACTCTCTGATGTCTTAATCTGGATGGCTGTTAAGGATGGACAAAATAATCAAAAGCTGACTTGCTCTTGTGCTGTGGTCATTCAAGGCTAATGTTAACTGATACTTTTTTCTAAAAACAGCCAAAAGTAGTAAAAAGCACTGTGTTTTTAAATTTCTAGAAAAAGCATATTTTCCTCTTCCCTCATTCCATTTTCACAATTTTTATCCAAGTGAAGAGGTTCTGCTACATGGTAAAAACCTGTCCTTGGATGTTGGAGTTCCCATATACAACATCCACAGGTTATTACATTACAAATGAGGAAATGAGAAATGTCAAGGAAAAACGATTGACATTCTGCCATCTAGTCTTGTATTTTTGCAAGGGCTTAAATTAAGTACCACAATGACACAGAGAGCCTCATCTGCCATTGCATAATATGTAGCATTAGCCTAGAATGTACTGGTGACATTATCAACAAAAAGGTCAAATGACCCGGCTTTGCTGTATGATACAGAGTAAAACATGACAAGGTGATCTACTTTCCATTTGCAGTTTAAAGCCTTTTTCCTCTGCTTTTCCTAAACCATCTGTTTCCAGGAGGTGCTGTGTTAGTGAGATCTTTTCCCCTCTTGACAAATTGGACTTTTCAAACTAAAATTTTGGACTAAATTGTTTAAATATTTTACAAACCTTAAAAGGTAAAAAGGTACTTCCTATATGCTGCACAGACCATGAACATTTGCTATAATACTCCCTAGAGAAAATACACAGGTAAATGGATAGCGTAAATAACAAAGAAAGCTTTTCATCATTACTGGGAATAGAGGAACTGTTCACATCCACTGGGAATTCCCTCAGCTGCAGGAGGACATTCAGAAGGCAAACTGAATTATCTTCAAGAAGGCTACGGTGCAAGACACTTAAATTTATTTAACAAACGTTTCTACTCTGAAACACAGCTCCATGGCAAGGGCTGAATTCTACATAACACCTGTTAATGGAATATGTTCTCTTCAGCCCAGAACAACAGAGAAAAGTAACAGGAATCCTGCAGCTAAACTGAGCTGTGCAAGGCTAATGAAAGGAGCAGGGAGTATTTGTGAAGTTCCTGTGTTACCAATATTTGGCAGGGATAAATGTGCGTGAATGCAGAAGCCCTGGCAAAATCCCACACCCAATGAAAGGAAATTATTTGGCAATCTCCAGAGAGGAACAGGCAAGATTGCTTAAGGTACTTGCCATTTTTCAGGCAGAAAAAGCATTTGTTGACTGCTGGGAGCATAAACTTCTGTGAAAAGCAAACCACACTGGCATATCAGTGATATACATACTGCTATGTTGTCTGCTCTAAACATGGAGTAATTAAGTGGTTTTCCACACGAATTACTACGTCCTTGATAAAACTGTTGCCAATAACTTGTGCTGAGGCTCTGCCACTTGTGCATCAGAGCACATGGGTCCTGATCTAAAGCTAAGTGGAATAAATGAAAGTAAGAAGTCTTTCTTTCCCCACCAGGTGCACCTCTCCTCAAACATCCATCTCAAAGTGCATCACAAACCTGTTGGAGTGCTTTTGTTACAGACACACACAAACACAAGCCAGCACCAGGCCTGTGAGGAGTTGGAGCATAGGAGGTCATCAGGGGGGATGATGCTCAGCACCTGCTCCATGGTTCTCTGTCCCCACAGGAGCTGCCCTGCTGCAGGAGCTCTGAATGCTGTGCCAGTACCTCCTGTTTGCATCAGAACCACACAAACTACCACAGCGATAAACTGAGGCAAAATGATCCTTGCAAACAAAAGTGAACTCCCCAGAGTTCCCGCTGATTTGGCAGAAACTCTCCATGTTTAGGAGGGAACTCCTTCCACACAATTATCTGGCTCTAACAAACTTCAAGGGAAACGAGAGATGCAGCTCTAGTAACTCTGGGTCTCATCTCTGAGCAAGAAGCACAGAGCTTAAAATAGCCTCATGGTAGCCATACTGAAGAAGGAGAATATGACACTTTTGCAATGAGATATTTGCAGTGAAAATGTTATGCATAGCTTTCAGACATGCCAGGATAATCTCCCTTTCATAGTTAATTTTGGAAATAGAGAATGCCTCTGGTATTATCCTTCTGAAGTATTTTTTATTCTTTAAGGAGAGACTGAAATATGAAAATGTGCTGTCAGATTGTTGTTTAGTATTTACTCACAGTATAAGCAATGAGAGAAAACATCTAAAAATTAAAAATAATTTTGTCATTTGATATTGTTGTTTGGGTGTTTTCCAGCTTTTGCATTCCACAGACCAATCTAGTGAATTGTTCTGTTCACTGTAACAAACAGAATAAAACCACATGTAATAGGAATTAAAATTTCTACAAGATGCTATAGATTCAAAGATTTAAATTTTTTTAAAATTCTTAAAAATACAACTTTAATTGCAGAAGGAATTAATCTTGCTGTATTTTGGGGGATAACACTATCAAAAAGAGCCTCCAGGAGTGAAAGGAAATAGAATTTCTTTAATTAAACCCTGAATGTGCTGGGTACAGAATCACAGATGCACAGATTCTGATTTACAACACATAGTTCTAAAGAGAACATCCAGCTCTAGGTATTACAGAGCGTATATATTCGTAAGTTCAAGACTATGAACAAGCAGTTAATTTCATTAAAACCAGTGGGGTTACTTGCACAGGATCTTAAGTGCATTTGTGCACCAGTGCTTATACTGGGTTAGATTTCATAATCTCTGTAGATGAAGTTTGATTATTCTTAGTGAAACTGAATTTTAAAATTTGAAAAGTCCTCTGAACTGTGCAAAAGATTGGCACTCAGGAGACCTGAGTTTAATTCATTTCTTTTCACTGGCCAAAGGGCCTCACCTGTCATTTTACCTCTTAAGGTGACCTTTCAATATTTCTCTTTTGCCAGATTAGGCTCTAGGGGTTTTTACACAAGGATTTTTTTAAAATTTATTTGTTTTTATCAAAACTTGCACAGGGCTTCCTATCAGTGGAAAACAACAGTAGAAAAAAATTAAATGTAGTTATTGGAGATATGCAGTGTTGAACATGCATCTTTTCTTCTCCAAGAAATATTTTATGACAAATATTCTTACACTGTGAACAACCATAAGATATACACACAAAGATGCATCTTAGCAAGTGATTATTGAAACATCATACATAGTTTAAAGTAACATCAGGGAATGTATTTGTCTCAAGAAAAAAACCTGGCTCTCAAAATAGCACTATCCTCATGGACACAAGGCCTTTCCCTGCAGGTTACCTCCTCCTTTCCTAAAAGATGCTCTAAAAGAAGGGAAGCACATGGGAGGAATAAAAGGACCATCTGTTTAATTCAAACAGGCAATAGGTGTTTTCAGCAAAATGGTTTCAAACAGTATATATTTCTTCCTCCTCCTGAATCTATTAGCTCTTACTGGAAATTATTTGGACATTCAAAGAGGAAAAAACTATACAGAAAATGAAAGGATTAAAAGTCAATGTCATAAAATAATACTGACATGCTACTTGTAAGTCTCAAGGCCATGATTAAGGATAGTTCCTCAAAAGTATTCAGGTCCCTTTATTTTGGCTATGACTTATTTTGGCTTTTAAAATGATTGTTTTATGCTCTAATTCACAGTGGTGGAGAGCTTGTGGCTCTGGGAATGATACTCCAGATTTAAACATCAGTAAAACAGAGAGCAGAATCAGAGACTGCCGTTCAATCCAGTTCTGCATTACTCCAGCAGTACAACCACTGCAGCTGACAGGCAGCATGGCTGGAGACATTCTGCTGCCAGAGTCAGCTCAGGGCTGTGTATCTGGGCCACAAAACTGAACTCCCAGCCCCAGCACCACAGCTCCTTACACTCTGTGTATGCCAAAGCCGCCACACCTTCCTGGGACCCACAAAAGCCAGCCTAGGGCACTAGTGCCTTGCTGCCAGAGCCTCCTTACAGCACAGCAAGGGCTGCCAGTCCTTTGCTCTGTGGCACCAAGACAAGGGCAGATCCAGAAGTGCCAGGATATGTCAAAATCTTTGGAGTATCAGCAAGGAGCAGAGAGTCCCTACCCAAACTGCCTCATTCCAGAGCAGACTGACTTCCAGGTTTTCTCCTCCACAGCCCTCACTTCTCTGTACATTCACCTGGTCTATTACCCTTTCCTACTGTGAAAAGGCCTCCAAAACCTTTTTAAAAATTACAAAGTGAATGTCTCTTTCTGAATGCCCAGCCTCATGGTCTCCTATATTTTGAACTTCACATCCTTGTCTTTTTAAAGAATGAGTAATTGATGTCCCTGATTTTTCCAGATAACACTGAAGAGGCAAAGAAAAAAAAAAAAAAGAAAAGGGTATTTGGGAAATAATTACAAATTATTTGAAATCAAGCTGTTCTGTACTATTCACTGAGGCTAAAAGTTATTGTCATTCAGCACAGGCCTGGTAAAGCAGAGAAAGCAAGAATTTGGATAATTAAGGAAAGAATACTCAATTTGAATCGTCGTCCTTTTACAGGAAAACTGATGTGTTGAGTGCAAATGGAGGCAAAAGAAAATCTCACAGTAACTTCTTTTAGATTATTCTCTGAGTACCCTCTGATGGATACTCTCTGGGTACCCATCTTGAAAAACATCCTTTAACTAATATGACCAGACACAAGGGGCCAGATCTCTGGCATTATAAGGGTTTAAGTTATAGAAGTTCCAGTGGAAGAGACTCTGAGGACAGAGAGGTGGGAGGATTACTTGGGAAAGATCCTCACAGTGCCCACACATGCAATGAGTATTTTCAAATTTCTGGTTCATTCTGAAGTCTGCAATATGCAAAACAGGTTTTGCAACCAGTGTTACTGTGACAATATGAATTCCTGTAACTCTATATACTCAGAAGGAATTCTAAAGAAAGGCAATTGGTATGGAAATTTCTCAATCATAAGCATCATTAGTGAAGAGTGTGCAAACAGAACTACTGAATCATGCATGCAGACAAATTAATCTATGAAATCTATGTTCTTGTTTGTTGGTGTCTCTCATACTGGAACCTATATATAGCTGGAGGTGTTAAGCATGTTCACAGCAGAGCACAGTAAAATGGCCACAGAACAGAAACATCAGTAAAGCCCTTCTAGTTTATAGCACCATCTATGGAGCCTTGACTGTCATTGTGAAAATGAAACCTGAAGATTTTGCTGGTTTTCCGTGAATGAACTATTTCTCTATTCTTATAGCTCCCCACAAACTGACTGCATTTCACATGGAACAATGGGTGACACCAGCTTGGGCGCGCCCCCCCCCCCCCAAATCAGCATTTTTCCTGTGATGCAGTTCTCATGGAGCTGTCACCCTGCAATAGCTGTCCCTTCTCCCTCTCTACAGCTACACTGTAGCAGTTCCCTGACTATCACACAGAAGATAGTGAGGCTCTGTATTTGCTCTAAGTTTCTACAGGCTGTGCCATGGGATGGCTGCACATGCAGCAGCATTTTTGTTGGCCTGTAGGAAGATCTCTCCTCTGTCCAGAAAGGGAAGCTTCTGAGGGTGTGTGAAGAGCTAAGTCCCATCAACACATACCTTAGACACCTGCATCACATGAGCTGTGTGTAGAGGACACCACTGATACCAGTGAGCCTTTGAGGGCTGAATTGCTTATTCCTGTTACCAGCTGCCCAAAGGCAGTGAAGGCCCCTGAGGTATCATCTGTTGATGCTACTGTAAACAGAGGCAGACTCCAGTCTGAATGCAGCTCCTGGCTTCACAGGAACAACACTGCTATCAATTTCTGGCTGTGACAGCTGAGGGCAACAATATGGGAAATCATTTGCTGAACTTTCATGAACTTCTTGGAAAAGGTACAGCACACAAGCTTTGTGACCCAGTGCTCACAGACACACTGAATGAAACAAATCTCTGCAGGAATTCCTGGCTCTGGGGGATTTCTAAAACCAGGACACACACCCAAAAAGTGGACTCCAACATTATTTACTGGAGAAATGGCAAAGAAGAAAATCAAGCTAGAGAAAGAAAAAATGCTAAATGAAACAGTAAGTTTAACTCATCTACTTTATTTATCCTGAAGAATAGTCTGTATTTGCTCACTTGATTTGTTGTTTTGGTTCACAAACAACCAGACCAGAATACTAGCAATTAGAATATGCAAAGACTTGAATAATTTATCCAGAGATATGAGACACTTCATTTTTCAGATACACATCAATGCCTATCTTCTATTTACAGCTAACATAAGTAGGTCAAATGCATTATTTGCTTATATAAGTAACAATCTGTTTGCCAAGCTTCTAAAATAATTGTAGCCCATTAAATCAAACTGGCAGACCTACCAAGGTGGTGTTGTGCAGAATTCTGAGCTCATGGGGACTTCAATACAAGATGTGCTGAGTTGAAGCTACTCCACAGGCATGGCAGCCACACAGAGGCTCCTGTGCTTCCTTGGTGCCTGCACCAGCAACAAGGAACCAACAGATTTCAGCAACCCCCTCTCCCCCAGAAGTTCAGTGGGCTCCATACAGTTCTTTTCTTGAGGCAGTTGTACAAAGAGCCTATTGCTGTCACTGACTGACACATCCAGCAGGTCCTTCCACCACCACTGAGTTTACATTTCAAAACAAAGCACAAGGTTGATGGCCAGGGTCTGATGAGTCACCACAGCAGGAGCATCAGAAAGCAAATGAGCCACAATGAACAAGAGTTCAGGGAAAGCACCCTCTTTCCTTTACCAAAAGGCCACAAGGTGATCCTCCAGAAGCAGTTCCTGCAAGTTGTCACTGAACATTTCTGGGTGACTATGACGATAGCTGAAGTAGACAGGACACTGCCAAAGCAGCTCACAGGCAACAGCACTTTGGTCAGAGGCTGAGTGGTATGAAATAGTCACTATAATCAGCCTTAGGAAAAATGCCTCCCAGTTATTAATTTTATTTCTATCCCCATAGGGTGACTCCCATCTACTCCTCAACTCTAAATAAAGCATTGACAAGATTACAGAGAGGCCACACTTTATCAGCTGGCTCACACTCAGAACTCCTCTGTGTGCCTGGCATCTATCATTTCATCCTGCATTTATTTGCAGATAGTGTAGTGAAACTAGTAGAGCCTGTAATAGTGTTGATCTACAAGGGTCAAGCAGCTGAGCCTAATCCCCTCAAATTCACCTGATATGACTGCAGTGGACAGTGCCATTTTGACAGTGTTGTATGCAGTTCCAAACATGCTTTAGGAGAAGGATCTCCTGTTTCAAATGTCAGGATTGACCTCATTGTTCCACTGGAGAAGCAAGATGGAGGATGAAAAGGCAAAGACAGAGCACAAAAAGGAAAGGAAAGCAGAAATTACTGCTATAACCTCTTGTTGACAGCCTGTTTCATTTTGTTGTTGTTCACAAGCAAAGCTCTTTGCAGGAATTCATCCCCACCACTGAGACACAGTCTATGGCAGAGAACAGCTCAGAACAGTCTGAGCTCTATGGGGGTTGTTACACACCATCTTCCTGGGACATGTCTGTAAACCCATGGCATTCAGTATTTCAGAGCTGCACCATAATGGCAGCTCAGATTTTGCCATCCTTATTCACACTCCACAGCATCAGTGTTACCAACAGAAGGTTGGGAATGGGAACTTGAGCAGTTCCTACACTAGTAGCTGCTTGAAGTCTTGATTTCCACAGTGACTGCCTCAAGTTCACAAATGAAACCCTGACAGGTGTCTGGAACTGTGTTTTCCACATTTCCCTTCTCAACTCAAAAGCCTTTTTCTATAGTGCTGCTTACAATAGCAGTGTCCCATCAGCTCATGTTTTCAATGTGAGCAAAAACACTCTAATCATAAGCTGATTGCAAATTACCTCACTAAACAAAGCTTTTATCACTATCTCTATGTTACAAAGGAGGTATCTGTGGCACTGAGGAACAAGTGAAATGCTCATGGTCATCTGAGCCAGTGGCTGTTCCTCCACTTACACCCCTGGGAGACGATGCTTGGTACTTTTTACAGAAGTCTCTCACTGACATGCAAGCATGCATTTGCAGAACTGGGATCATATGGCAATAAGTCACTGCAGATCCTTGGCCACACCACCAGTAAAAATTATTTCACTTTTAACAGAAAATAACGAATTCAGAATCATAGAACATTTTGAGTTTTCTTGGCTTTGCTTGCAAACACTCATAATGAAGAAAATAAAGTAGGCTAGACATATTATCTTTTGCATCCACACTAGTCCTATAGCTTCAAGTCTGTGCTTGGCACACTTTGCTTTTTTGGTTGTGGGGTTTTTTTCTTTTAATCAAAAGGTTACTTACCACCCTATTCACCAAAATTTAAATATTAAGAGACTTCCATTATCATAAGCAAAATTTTAACCCCATTGAGACTGAGACTTTCTGGCATCACCCCAGTGATTCTAAGGCAAGGGTTATAGCCAGTCCATCCTTTGGTATTCTACCAAGAGGAAATAGGAGAGAGCTCCATTTGCAGTCATGCATGGAGGGGAGCAATCTCCTTAATCACACAAAGGACTTTTAGGGCCAACAATTCAAAGGTAGTTCTGCTCCCAAGACAGAGTGGGGTTCTTCCAGGCATGTTTACGCTCAGAGGGTCCTCTATTTGCAATATTGATTTTACCACTAAGCATAAGGGAAACTATAATCCTTCAATTGTTATATGCAAGAGGGCTGTGAATTTTAAGGTAGAGTATTATTTATTATTGTCTCAGAGAAATTATGGGAGCTGTGGCAAATATTATATGACTGCACCATGCTCCATATTTTTACTGCCCACTTCCAAGCCTTTCTCCACCTGAACTAGCAGCCAGCTACAAACCACAGCAGACTTCGGTATATGGGCTTCTTGTTTGACATGCCAGCGGTTTAAAGTTACGGTCACAAAAATCAGCACCAAAATTATGTACGGATAGTTTTATTTTTTCCCCTCTTGTATCTGTGAAAAGCCCAGGCTGGTACACTGTGACCTCCAGGCAAGTTGACGGCACTGCAAAAAGGAAACTGTGCTCTGTGGAGCTGTCAGTGCCACTCACATTACCCCAGCACAGCTCTGTTTGCACATGGATAGACAGACAAGCATGAAGTGCCAAACACAGTAATAGCATGTCAGGCATATGTTGTCTGATGTCATCCAGCATTCAGCCAAGTGGAAGAGGTGAAAGCAGCAAACCAGTGCACCAAGCAAGACTACTATATTCTAACAGTCATTAGAAAGAAACTACCAATGAAACAGAGGCTGGCCATGACAGGATCTCACCTGGAGCTACACTGGAATCTCTTGGGATGTGATTCAGTAAGGACAGTGCATTCCCAGTAAAGCCAATGTGACTGCAGGGGGAACAAAATGCTTTCAGATCTCAGTCATGCTTCACTCCATAAGGATTTGTCTCATTTGGTTGTTAAAGTGAGAACAGAATTAGAACACCAGTCAAAAATAATGTAAGACAATGAGATGAAAATCCAGTGTATTTGCTGTAGAATAAAAACTGCAGCTGTTTTGTGGTTTTCCTTTAACTCCAAATGAACTTTGCCAGGTACATCTATTATCACAGACCAGCTCTGAGAGTAAACAGGGACTTTATGATTTCTTTCTGATCCCTCAAGCCCTTACTCATTTGTTCACAATGCCTTTAACAGACAAACATGCCAAAGACAGTATGCAAAACAGAATTGTAGTAGGAGTTTGTATAAAAATAACAATTCTCCAATTGTTATTTTTGCCGTTTCAGAGGCATTTCTTTTTACTTAACAATTTGTGATGTGCTGTCAAAATAAGGCAAGGGAATTAACCTGGATTTCTCCTCCCCTCCTCTCCTGGCCTTGACTTCAGAGCCGTTCAGTGAAGCAAAATAATGCAAGAATCTAGTATTTCATAATATTTGAGCTCATAATATTTCAGTATTATGGTCCCTTGAGGTATAAACAAAATAAAAAATGAAATAAAGTAAAAAAATATGATGACTTAGAGTGACTTGCTGACAATGAATGGGCTTATTGATATTATAACCTTACAGTTACATAGGATCTGTCTATCAAGGCTGCAAATTAACCATGCAGAGAACAGGACCACCCCCACTTCAGCTTTTTTCAGAGAGTTCCTCTTCATTCTAGACTTTATGGCAGAGATTATTGACTCAAAGAGCACATGTGAAGTACTTCCAGGGTTGAGTTGGTCTAAAAGCAGCCTAGTGGCTTTCATATGATGTGAAACCTGTGCTAATATTCTCTCCTAGATCACAGCAACTTTATGAACAAGTGGCTCACATTTCCTTGCCTTGTCGACATGTCCAAGGGCTACAGTGACTTGTACAGTCAGAGGACAGCTGCCTGAGAAAATCTCCCACTCAGTATGCCTGCATTACACCCAACACTGCTTTTAAGTCTGAGATGGTTTTGCTAATTCCAGGGCAGAATGATGTGAATTCACCACTTTGGATCCGGGGTTGTGACCAGACTTATAAACTCTCCTGAGCCCTGGAGCACTGGCGCACAGAGTGCAGAGATGCCCACACTCTCATAGCAGGAGTCACAAATGTTTAGCAGAGGTTGCTGGCCTCGGTTTAGGGCAGGCAGCTCCTCCTGGACTGGATGCATTTGCAGTTAATCTGGTAAATCAGAAAAACACTCCCTGAACTCACATTATTAAGGCTTTTCCATTATCAAGAACAACACAGCTTCCATCACCCTTGAGAGCAGAGCAATAGCTGTACTGCAGGGGAGCTGCACATTTAATTTTGGGCTTTTTTTAACCCAGGTGCAGTCTCAGAAAATGAGCAACATTCTATCATGACAAGAGTGAGGAGAAATACATAAAGCAACTTTGTTAAATTAAGAAGATTTTTTTTTAAAGTCACTAAGCACACAAGACAGACTAGCCAAACAGTTAAAGTACCAACTGCCAAGTCCTGGCCACTGTGTGATTCCCAAGTGGGTAACAGACCTCTGTGTCTTTTACCAGTGCCTGCTCTATTTTCTGTTCAATGCTTTGCAGCTTCCATTAACGTTAATGAGTATGCATATGTGCCTCGAGGGTAAGAATATATTCCCTCTGTGGCTTCAAAACTTGTTTATAAATCTCTCCAAAAATCACATTGTGTTCATTGCTCTGCACAGAAAGCTATTACAATAGCTATAAGAACTGCCATCTTCATTCCCTCTTTCCCCTTGCCTTTGCTTATCTGAGGGATGAGGAAACAGACCTGGAAAGACGAAGGGCTGAAGGAGGTGGTGCACGGAAGCTCTGGAAATTGCAATCTGAAAACGACTCACTGCAGGAGGGGCAAACTGAGATCTTGGCAAAAGCAGAGAAAACCAAATCCCAAAGCACTGAAAAACTACTCCCACCACCAACACCCCAGAAAAGCAAAGCCTTTGAACATCTCTAAGCTATTAAATACTAGAGAACAGACCAAAACTTTTACCATGTCCTACCTGCTTGAATACAGATCAGTGGGAACAAGTTGCTTCATCAACCAAAGGGGCCAAACAGAGAGAGGCACTGCTGGGCTGAGTCCCAGTGCAGTCAGGCCAGCACTGCCCTCCACCCTTCTGATCCCTGTGGCAGCAAGGAGGCTGTGAGGGGAAGGGCTGAGCAAAGGGAAAGGCATGCCAGGGTTCCATTAGGAGCTGCATGGCCCTAACACTGCTGAAGGCACCCCCCCATGCCAGCTGCACACACAGGACGCACACTTCTCTCGAGTCAGGCATGGTAGTTGAGAGCCAGCTCCATTTCACTCTACTGAAAACAAGGCCTATGATTTCTGATTTTTCTGGCTTTGACTTTTCCCTTCTTCAGTGCCAGCCCTCCCAGCATGCACAGTTTAAAGTTAAGCTCTCTTGAGCCTCACAGGCTGCAAGGGATACAGTGCAGCATACAAACAATTATGGATAAGGTAGCACTGAGATCAAGAGTCAGATTAAGGTGCGTGAAGGAAAACACGTTGCATTACACATGGCTCTCTACCAGCTGACATTATACCTATATAGCTAATGTGAACCAAGCTGCAGCTTCCCACGGGGAAAAACGCTGTGCTCAAAGCACAGTGCAGGCTGTAGGAAAGAGGAAGATGAGCTGTAAAACATACAGTGTACAGTATGTAAGCACTGAGGCTGCTCAGGCACAAAAATTACCCACTGCAGCTCCCACTGAGCACCTAGCTGAGGAGTCTGTGTCCTGGGAGATGCCTTGGAGCTGGAGCTCAGGAGGCAGCACACCCTGTGCTGCCCTGCCACGCTGCCCTTCCTGCCCCCAGGCCCACACCCAGCACTGCAGCAGCGATGCAGCCACAGTGAAAAGAGGCCCTTGCTGTGAGGGAGCTCGTTGCAAGAGTCATGGCACAAGTCTCGTGCTCACTGCACAGGGCTCTGACTGCACTACAGGATGCTGCTCTCCAGACCTGCCTCCCCACTCCTCTGTCACAGCTCCTGCCACAGGCTGCAGCAACACTCAAAGACAGATCCCTGAAACACTGCACTGTGCTGTGCCAGTGCTGGGCTGTCATGCCAGCAGGATGCCAAGCAGATAGCCCAGAGCAGGAGCGTCTTAATCTGCCCACAGGTCAACCCACCAGAACTCATCTGTCAGTCTCTTTAGACTTGTTAGGTCTGAATAGCACTCATTAATGATATTTCTTCCGTTGGTAGGCATGGATGAGAGATCTGGGAATGAGATCTGGATATAAGGAAGGACATGTCATGGTTACTGCAGAGGACACTATTTCAAAGTTCAGGTTAAATACATTATTCACTAAGGTAGGAAATAAAAGGAAACCAGCTCTGTGTAAAACCAGCAAAAGTGCTAAATCCCTGTAATCCAAACTCTGCTTAATGAGAGTACCAAAAGTTCAAATTTACAATGAAGAGCCACCAGTCTAGCTGACAGAAAACTAGATTTATGACAGAGACCAGCTGTACTGCAACCACAGGTTCCGTTACTATAATGGCTCTTCTCCAGAGAAAAATTTTCCTTACAAGCTGCCCACCTTTAGAAATTGCTGAGCTCACTACAGGGCTTAGATATCTTCTTTCCCAAGACACTTGGTAGTAAAACACTAAACAAATTGAGTGGGTTCAAGAGGTGGGTTCCCTGCAAATATTTTCCCACATCAGAGGTAAATTTTCCTTTGTCTCTGGCAGCAGCAGAATTACAACTATTAATAGCATTTTGAAAATGCTACTCTGAGTTTTAACTTGTATCAGTGTGCACATGTTTGTGCAAATATATAGAACCTGCGTTTTCATTACACATGTGTATATTATGTACACATAAATTAAATTGTATAACTAAATTATATATTTTATTATTTATATGAATTTCTTTATATAATGTAGTACTCCATATTACTAAGCAGAATTTTAACAAAAAATTAACTTTCAAAATGCAGTTCACTTCTATGTCTTCATGTTTGTTTGCACTGCAGCATATCTGTAAACCTTTCCTGTAGACATGCACTGATCATATCAAAAAACACTGCTTGAGGCTGGTTACATCAGCGAGTTATACTGTTTTATTACTTCCTTTTTCTGTAAGATTGGGCACTGAAAACAAGTCAATTAATTACACTCCTGCATTTTCTCAATAAGGAGCCTTTCAGGATCAAGATTAGATATGCCTTCTCTGCTGAAATGTTATTTTAAATAATGCTTTTCAGTTCATTTCTCACTTCCAATGTGTGATGCATGGGGCACAGCTCCATTTGTTTGCTGTTCCTACCAGAGTTTGAAAACTCTGAAGAAAAGACAACCCACATTTAAAAAAAACCACTTTTTAGAAATCTGTCACGGAGGAGAAATGCTTTGGGTGGAAGGCGTTCAGTGGGTACATATGAGAGGCAGCCAGAAGAGTAAAAAATGGAATACTAAAGCACAAGAAGGGACACAAAGTGTGGAAACACAGCATCAAAGCTGAAGTCAAGTTAAGGAGAAGGATGCCTTCAGGCTGCTCTTTCAGGCAGAGCCAAGGTAGGCTGGGATGAACCAAACAAACCTAAGTGTTGCCATGCTGCTGCACAACAAGACAGGGCCAAGATGTGTCACTGCAACTTTAGGGAAGATTCTCACACTCCCACAAATATGGAAGAGAGAGCACTTACAGGAAAAGTGCACAGAACCAGTATGGGTGTTACTGCTGCTCTTTGTGCTTCAGGAGGAAAAGGTCTTTCAAGCTCGTGACCAAATTTCTTCTGCCCCTTCTGCCGGAAAGTCAGACATGTTCGAACCAATCTAATGTTATGGCAGATATCATGATGGGATAAATTCAATATTTTTATTTCACCATGATCAAATGAGTATCAAAGTTACTGTCAGTTACTGCTTTTGTTTGCATAAACAGGATCACTATCAAAAAGCAAAAACTAAACATGTTTAATAAAAATGAGTGATGAGGCTGTCCCTGATTGTCTAGAAAATGTAGCAAATTCCTTTTCAAAGTAGCTACAGGGCTAGACAATAGACATTAAAGTCTGAATTATTTTGCACAGCCATAAAAAAAATTGAGCTGGGAACAATTTTGTGACAAATCCTTTGTAGAGATTCCATAGTAGTAGATGAACAAACAATAGGGTTTTTCATCATTAGTTTCCATAGTTCTTGGAAAGGCTGTAGTCATTCAACCTGCAAATACCCCATGAACATGCAAATGCGTGAGACAAATACATATACAAATATTTGGGGTCACTATGGACTACAGTGACTGAAAGCTAAACCTGCCAGTTCGTAGACCTGAGCTTTCAAAGACCTCCAAAAGAAAGCAATAATATTCTATCCTGTGGACTTTCTCACCTGAAATTGGGAAGATGCAGACTTACAATGTCTTGAGTTCAAAGTTTGCTACTAGAATGAGAACTACTACGGAGGTAAAATCATCACCAATGGCCCACATAAAGCCAGACTAGTAGAATCAGAGTTTGATAAGATTCTCTGAGCAAAATTTCAGACACTGTATTTGCTGGGAATTAATTTTAGAGCAACAGAAATAATTTCATATTCAGTCACAAAGCTTGTCTAATATTTTTATCAATCAATACTGCAGATAATGAACTTTGACTTTCATCTGGTTCTGCTCATCTTTAGGGGTCCTTATCAATCTATGACCATAGTTTTTATATAAACATTCCTATATTAGCCAGATTACTGTAGAAATTAATCAAAACAAATGCTACCTTGGAGTGAACACATGATAACAAAGTCTCTCCTAGTGAGAGCAAAACATCTTATAAATCCAGTCTGTTCATCTGTCTACCATATTGTACCATCCCTGAGTATATCTGTGTTAAAAACTTGACTGGTCCTGTAAAAAACTCAAACCAAACCAAACAAAAAATCCCCTACAATCTGATCTTTCTTTGTATTAAACTCTTTGGTAAAACCCTAGTATACAGAGAAGCAGGGCAGACATTCTGAACACACAGAAACAACAGGGCTAAAGGGTTCTCTGTCAGTTAAAAACCTCCAGGAACTTTTTCATTTTAGTCTGAAAATGCCCACTGCTGCTCTACATGCAAAACAGCAGAATGAACATAATACATGTCATAAATTAAACATCATAGAGATTCTTAATGTTCCATCAAGGCATTTATTCACACTGAAAGGTAACATTTAGGTATTATCTTTTATGCTAGTGATGGAGTATTACTCATTCATCAGTTCTTTCCAGAGATCTTGCTATGAATATTCAGCTGTTGATTACAATAATGAGCCCAAGGTGCTCTGCAATACTTAGACACAGCTATAGTACCATTGTCATACAGATGAACCAGAGTGAACAAAGCTACAGCACCACACATGTCACTCATAACTTCATGTCATGGAACAGATCAAGCTCAACCTGCATGGAGTGGAGGAGGTAAAGTGTCTTTGGAAACAGAAATGTCAAGCAATTTCACACTTTGAAATCTGTCAGAAGGGACATGACTGTATATTCCTTCCTTGGACACAAGTATCAGATGACAGAAGAAGATGAGGGAAAGGAAAATTTCAGAACCTTCGAGAATAACAATAATGCTGAAGAAAACTTAGTTGAGTGAGGGAAAAGGCTGTTTAAGGGGTCCACCATAACTTCTGTGAGGCTGGCATTTGGATATATTCCAATTATCATCATCGTTGTTATTATTGCTACTTAAAGTCTGTCAAGTTCTCTTGCTTCTCAGCAAATGAGAAAAAGGGCTGGGATGTTAAAAAGAATCCATTCCTAATCATCCTAGAGATAGTACCGAGGTCAGCTATACTGAACACACAGCCATGTGCTGTGTGATTCAATGCACACTTGCAGGAATTGTCATTAAACAAGTTAGAAAACATTAAACCCTTTCCTACTGCCCTGTCTGCAAAATAAACTTCATCTAATCTTGGGGACTCTGGTTGGGCAGATTTAGGAAGAAAGAGTGCTAAGAAATATATCAAAGAATTATAAAAATATTTTAAAATGTAGTATTTTTTAAAAGAAATTTTGAGTAATGTAAGAGCTCCTGCCTTTCACTTCAGAGCATACCAAATCAGAAGTTCATGCCATGCTTTCCCTTTTGATATTAAATTAAAATTTGAAAGACTTTGTGATATGAGAATTTAAATCTTAAAGTTAAATGGTTTCTATATAGGCTTTGGTCCAGTAAAATTGTGGAAAACTGTTTTTGTTAAGGACGGCTACTTAATGGTTGCATTTGTCATGTTAGTCTGCATGGAACTGATGCCATGGCCGCTGAAGAGGACACACTATGGAAGTAATGAAAAATACCATATGCACAATAACTACCAAGAGCATAAATAAATCCATAGCTTTGTTCAGCCCTTGTGTTCAAACGTCACAGTCATAGACATATGTGTCACCATGATTTACACATTCACTGGCATCTTTGTTATCATTGACAACTTTTTAAAATCAGATTTGTTTAAAGGGGGTCATAGCATGAATGTAGCTAACAAGTATTTCTGGCCACAAAACCAAGTAAAGGGATATGCACAAGGAGGACAATGTGCTGCATGGGACAAAACTGATATGTAACACAGCTGTGGGAGACACCAGTACTGATCAAAACCATTTGTCCTTAAGGGTTCCTTCCTACAGTTTGCACTGTGAAGCAGAATCATCCTGATCTCTCCTAGGAGGGAGTTCAGCTGGTCCTGTTGCTGCACAGAATGTATTTCCAGCATGGAACAAAGGAAGGAGATGATCCCTACTGTGAAAGCTCATCTTTAGTAAGCAATATCCTTACTAAAACCATTTGTTTATTCTTTCCTGAATGCTACACTGGCTGAAATGTAACTGGGGGGAACAGGAAGAGAAAACGTAGACTCAGACATAAACAGAAGCTTTGGGCAATCCATTATATCATCCTGGCTAAAATTTTTACTGTTGGACAATATTTCCTTGCTGTGGAGTTTCAGGACCATGCAGTATTCTTTTTATTAATTTCTGTTCTTCACTCCTTTGTTGAGGAGAACCCTTTCCAGAGCTATGGCTTGCACCAGGCAAGTCAGTGGTCCTTGGCTGGTGGGCAGATAACATTGGCCTACATTCCAACTGACAGCAATCTTTTTTCCCCTTCATTTTGAATAAATTCAACTCATTCTCCAGTGTACATCCACACCATATAATTGGTACAGTTCTGTGACAAATGTCAAAGGCAAAACTATCCAAAACAGTTGGATAGTTGGTCCAGCATTTAGACATGAGTGGTGTAGGATACCTTTGTTACAGGTAATTCTTAAATGCAACAGGATAATCTTAAGACTGGTTCACCAATCCCCTTTTTGTCCAAAGAATTACAGTGTTTACCTTCAGTCCTGTCAGGTAGTTTCCCACTTTTGGTTGTTGTTCCAGTGTTGACTGTTTCAGACGAGGTGCTCAGTTTGGTGTTGGGGTCTCGCTTGGGTTTTGGAGGCGGCTGCTTTCGAGAGCTGCTGCTTTCATCATCAGTTCCTCCAACTGAATGAAGAGACTGGGATCTGACAGTGAAGCCACTGGAGCAGGGGTGTGGCAGTCTGTCCTGAGGAGCAGGCATTGTCATAAATCCCATGCGGAAGTGTTTCCCCACGTAGCTGCCTTCATTTCCTCTTGCTACTTCTCCACCTATGCTGTAAGAGAAAATACAAATAAAAGTAAAAGGTCGACCTTTGCCTGAACTACACTTGGAACCAGGGTCTCAGTTCTGCCTGTGATAAGCAGATCATGTTTCTGAATTTGAAAACAAGCAATGCATTTCTCTGAAAAGGAGATGACTACTAGAAAAGTCTATTTTTCAACATAAGCCAACAACTGAAACACAGATACACTGTATGCACCCAGAATTTTGCAAGAAGAAATCAAGAAAAGCTTTTTTCAGGTTTCATAGTATTGTAAGTTAAAATTTTCTACAGAAAAATTTCAAACATTGCAAGTCAGAACTGAGTTTTCAGGAAAACAGGAGACTGTAAGTAGGGCAAAGAATAATACTTTAGAAGTACAAGATGGTGTGTTGATCCACATTCCCTGACACGCATCTTTGACTACAGATGCTTGTGTAGCTTAGGAAACAAGGCTCATGGGATCCTATCAATCTTTTCTCTTGTGACTAAAGAATGGTAAAGAAGAAATGTTCTAAAAATTACTTGGATATAGGAAACTCAACATCTCATCAAATTCACATAAATCTGCAACACAGGCAGCTTCAGACTAGTAAATTACAAGTGTAGGAGACGAAAAGGCCATGGACTGGGGAACATAAGGAAGAAAATAACCTCCAGCCATTCAGAAACACAGGCAAATAAGAAGGAAAGTTCAGCTGAAACAAGTGCTACCATACCAAGCACTGCATTTTCCTGGGGGTGGCATGACTGAGAACTTGATATTATTCCTGTTCTACTCATGCTTATCAGTTCTGAAAAAACATCTCTTACTGGTGGTTTATACCGAAAACTAACAGCACATTTCTATTCAGGCAAGTCAGTGGCTCTGCAAAGAAACTCAGCAACACATACAGGTCAATGTGGGCCTCTTTGCAAGGAAGTTTGAAGTACTACCACTGTGGGCACATAGAAATATCATTACAAGAACTGTGAAGTATCAGAAAGCTCTAATTAGCTTCTTTTCGCCCTTCTTGCAGTGGGAAGCTCTAACCTGGATCAGTGTGCTTCTCTGAAAGTTTCTTACCCCATGTTGCCTTGGGCTGGTGCAGTTAATTTGATGCTGGAACACATTTCCTTTTTTAAAAGACAAGAACATTTCTTAAAAATGTGAACAGTAAGCAAGATCACCTCATTTCCTAATTTGGTCCCCATCTTCACTGCAGGTAAAACACAAGCTGTATCTATTTGTCCTAAAAGCATCAGACTGGCAATGAGCAATATACAGCTTTGTGCATGATAAAGCAGAACATTTGTTTGCTTATTACTCTCCCTGCATTTTTATTCCATTTCCTCTCCAAGTGGAGATGTCCACTTTCAAAAGTGGCTGACAACAGAACAGGTCTAACTGACCATATGCCACTTTCCAGGGACACTGACACCTACCCACATATGTAAATGTGTGCACATACACATGCCACACATTTGCACACACTGGTCCATGTTCATAATCAAGTTACTACTGAATCCTAATTGGCATCAATTCCAGAGAGATTTGCAGTCAGAAAGATCAAAAGGTAGAGCTCATTCATTTGAATATTTCTAAAAAACCTGTAGCTCTTTCAAATGATTAACTATGCTTCTACTAATCTTTCATAAATTGTTCTGAAAATTATACAGTCCTCTGACACTGGACTTCAGAAACGGCCTATCATATTATTTAAAGAAGATTACTGTCCAAACGTGCTGAAGAATGCAGGGGGGAGTCTGTTTCCTTTCCTAAGTCCATTGGATAATCACGTTTAGCAAAGAAAGTTTCAGTTTGCCACGTCTCAAATTTTACAGTTCTTAACAGTTTACACTATTTAATTACTGTGTTTACTTTACTGCTGTGTGAATGTGTTTGAGCCGTCCATTATAAGCCAGGTTCTATTCCAGATGGACTTGCACAAATCCCTCTGAGGTGATATATTTAACCCTTTTCCTAAGAATACACAGAACTGAATTTATATGATGCATAGGCGGCTTTTTCGCCAAACTGCTGCATCATGTATTCCAGAAATTAAAGCTTACAAAATGAACGTCTGGTGTCTAAATGCACTGTCTCATTAAACAATTAAATAATTTCCTTCCTTTTCCCTGCCCTTGATTTTTTCATTCTTTACTGAATTTCAGCATAGATGAAACCTTTACCTGTTTCCTACACTTGCTCCAGAACAAAGAGCCTATAGCCAGTCAGAGAGAGGTTGCAGGTACAGATGGGAACAGAACTTGCTGTTCAGCATCACAGTTGAAGTAGATCTGGTCTTGCTTTCCCACATCCTCTGCTCACCTAACAGACAAAACCACCAGGGCACCATTTTCCCATTTTCGGCCACATTTAAAAGATAATGCATTTTTCTTTGAGGGCAGTAGCCAATGCTCAGCTGCTGGTTAAGCACTGTAAACCACAAGCTGAAGAAGACTAGACACTGATCTTTGGTCCTGGTCAGGATCACAAAAGGCTTAGGCTTGTTCCTTATGCTGGTAGAAACTCCCAGCGTAGGGCAGGGGGTGTTTCCTAGCTGAGCCTGACCTGTTACACCAGCACAACACACGGGGGGGGGGGGGGGGGGGGCCAAGTTCACACCTCAGCAATGCAGACTAAAATCCTCGTGTGTGAGAAGGGAATAACTCCAGACTCACATCCAGAGCATAAGTTCAAGAGCAGGATGGCAGATTTCAATGTGGCATCTTCTGCCCTCAGGCAGCAGCATCCTGAAGCTGCATTTGGTCTTGTGCAATGCACAGTGTTGCTCTTGTTTGATCATGAACCTAGACAGAATGAAAGGATTTATTTATATACTCCTCCTGCTCACAGCAACAGGAACTGGCTGGAGCAAATGTGTGTCCCACTACAGCACAACAAGCTGACAAAGATTTGCACATACCTTGCTGGGCAGCAATGACTACAGAGACAGGGAGAGAAAGTAACTGTGTGAGTCTCACTCCAGTATTTCTGACTTGAAAGACTCTTTGCTCCTCATTGTACTGCTGATGAGTTCTATCTCATTTCAAAACTGTATTATGTGAGTTGCTTCAAGTATCACTTAGTTTATTAATATATATGGAAATGCAGATTTGGATTATTCCTCTGGAAAGTTTCAATTTGAACTTGGCCAGGATCAAATGCTTCTCTGACAAAGAATTATGTACAGCATTAAGTAACAGCTAAAAATGCAAGACATTTGTCTGCAAAGAGAGCCATGATTATATAACAACAAAATTAATCATATGATCCTTCACATTAAACACATCAAAGCTGACTTTGTGCTGAAAAGGCACTTCAGTGTTTGCCCAGATCTAATGACTGAAGCTGCCACGGGTGGAGAAAAGGGCAATGCCTCAAGGTTGGTGTCAGACACCTTTAAGGAGATTGTTGTGAACCATCTCTCCTTTCAGAATCATGTTACAGGACTTCTCCAAAGCCCAGCAAACCAGGCCAATGTAGACCATGGAGTGCTACCAGGCTACACTCTCTCCTTGGGTGCACTGCAAGGGAAGCAAGATTCCATCCCTTTCCCACACAGTGATGGAATTAAATCATTATAACAAATACCAAAACAATCGGATCTATCTCAAACCAGTAACAGCAGATTTCAGCCTTCATTTCTAAAATGTGAACAAGAGATCTGACTGATGGATCCAATGAGTCTCATTACATCTCCATATAGGTTTTGTTTGTCAGCTGAGTTTTTTGAGGTCAGAATTGGGCTATCATTAAACCACACTGACTTTTCTGCTCCTACAGCAGTGTCAGCCTGCTGGCACATAGGCTGTGGTCATGGCAGTGCTGGACACATCAAATCTCACTTCTGGTGCTCTGCCTGCTCTTTTCTACCAAACAGATACTGGAGTATTGATGTAGCTACAGCACAGCAAACTGGAAGCATTTACGTGTTTGAAGAACTACAGAGGAGAAAGTCTTCAATTATTCATTTCATTATGCATCACAAGAGTGAAAGTTACAGAGGAAAACTAAAAATTAAAAATGAACACAAAAAGTAATCTAAAGGCAAACAGCATGGAGAAGTTTGTGTCCACCTTGCTTTGCCATGACTCATAAAGTTCCTGTTGACCGTGAACATATTATCAAGTTGTTAAGAAACTAAGAAAAATAAGTTTTCATCACATTGATGAAAAATACATGGCAAACAAAAAGAATCCAGAGACTGTCTGCATCAATCAATGTGGTCTTTTTAGTTTGCATTGTTCCTATTTAATATTGCAAATAACAATTTTAATTTGCTGTGCAGTTTCATTACTTGGCAGAAACTGAATTAATTTCTGGAAAACCCATTAATCATTGTATGAAAACTTTTGTTTTACTTGGTGGCACTGTTTAACTATAAACAAAATGGAATATTAAATTCCTCAGTGCAGCTGTAAGGAGTAGAAATATTAGACTGAGACCATAAAGTCAGAATACCCTTGAGATGCATTTTCTTCCCAGACATCTATCTACTTTTGTTCTTGGTTTTAATGTAAAAATTCTCCTATCAGTTTAAATTTACAATGGATTATTTTTGTGCCTCTGGCACCAAGAACCACTTCATAGTTCTCCTCATCTCTGTATGGTTTCCTTTTTTCTTCCTGTGCTGCTTTACATGAGATTTTCTATTGAGACACAAGTTCAAAAAGAGAGCTACACCTAACTATGAGATTTGACCTCCTAAGCAGGAAGAAGAGGGATGTATTCTGCTGGGGGTGTGGCATCTTTGAAGGTATTTTACCATTTCTTTGCTGTGATATTGCAGTCAGAGACTACAGAAGGTTACCATCCTTCTAAGTACTGAAATTCCGGTAGCCAAGAGAAACCTTTTCAAGAGCAGTTACTCATTCCTCTTGTGCTTGAAGAAGACTCATCACAGATTCTGGCTTGTTTCCTGGCAGAAACTGAGCTGGGAGTCTCTGCAGGCTCCTCTGTGGAAGTGAGGAGTACTATGAATTTCAGGGCAAGTGAAGCACATGGATGGGCAGGCTCCTTCCCTCCGGGGAGCTGCAAGCTCACACAGAGCTAATCCCTCATGACACAATTCTAATCCACCAGGGAAGCCATCTGAGTCAGAGACAGAAGAAAAGACTAAAAAATTAACTAATAACATAGGAAGAAGTTTTTGTAGAAATGACTAGTCATCAGCAAAACAAAAGGAATAAAAATACCTAGTCCAAGGATTTTATATGAGCTGGATTGACTGTGCAAACAGCATTTCATTCCATGGTGCATTTACATTTTCTGGGTAAGAGTGTAGCTACAGCTGTTTTAACCATTTCCCTGCTCTTACAGAAGTGAATTTCCAGCTGCCCTGCTCATATGAAGGGTTGAAATGGCTTTGAAATGTCTGTTCCCCATCAGAATAAATTATACACACATATACTAAGGATGACACATTTTACTTTGTATCTGAGAAGCCCTTTCAAGATTAGCATAAATTATATTTGTAAATTAGAGGTTGGATGGCAAAACAACAGAAGATATACTATTTTTATCCCCCTAAATATAATTTCAACAGACCATGAAACATAATATTGAAGAAATAAGGACAGGACCACAATCACAGGTACAGGAACTACACTCTAGGTATGGTTTTACACAAATCTATACTATTTTTATCACAAAAATTAAACATGCAAATTAGGCACACTTATCACTATTTTTTCAATAACACTTTAGAGATACCCCTCCTTATTCCCAAATAACATACTTTTTTTTTTCTGCTTTACTTTTCTGAAATACTCCAAATGACTCACCATGATCTTAAATCAAGATCCAGAGGGTAATACTACCATCCTTTTAGATACAGGCTAAAGCATAAATGAGTTGTGAAAAGCTCAAATTTAGTCATTTTATGCACCTAGAGGACTGCCTAAAATGAGCAGTCAACATGTCTATGTACATCAAGGTTCTTCCCTCTTCCATATATCTCTGCTTTTGAGGTAGATCAGGTGCTGCTTAAGAAGTCAGGCCTCTCAGGATATACAGAGTACATTAGTGCTACAAAATAAAATTTATTCTTTTATCCCACCTGTCAAACCCACACGCCCAGGGTTTGATCCTACAGGCATCCAATGGGCTGACAACCATTCTTGAGTACCTGCATTAATGAACTGAAACAACTGGGAAGCTTTGTGGAAATCACTTGTGCCTCATGAATCTTTTGCAACAACACAACTTGCAAATGTGTATCCACTGCCCATTTTGGGCTCTTTCTCAAAGCCCTCTGTGCTACTCTTGAAAGTCTGCCATCCCTAACAGGACTCACAAAAGATTCTCCAGAAGAAACTGAACTGCCACACCACATGTTGTGGCTGCTAACTGAGTTCCTCGGGAGCAATCAAAAGACAGCTGTAATCCCTCTGCAGTGCAATCAATAATAAAAGCAAAACTTACCAAAATTGTCCACAGCAGGTTTTCCATATGATGCCAGAAAATCTAATTTCAAATTATGATCTGGTATGCTCTGCAGCCAACTACTTTTATAATGCAAAACGTTGAAAATGCTAGCAAGAGTTGGAGTGGGGTGGGGGGGGAAACAGACCCAAAAAAACCAAACCAAAACACTTCATGAGAAAGGCTGATAAATTAAAAACTTAGTTTGCTATTTTTATAACAAATGTAACTTAAGCTAGACAGCTTGGAAAGGAGTAACTGAGGAGTAAGGAACTCAACAAAATTTTTCATGAGTCTGAACAGAAGTGCAAGTACTAGTTCTATTTTCCACTGGCACTGCTTCCATTTATAGCAGACTGTCTCATAAACCAGGGTCTAAGGATGCTGCACTGGGCGGAACATCCACAAAGGCCTGACGCTGCTCTCCTCGGAAGGACCAACTCTCACTACCGTATCTGAGGCACAGGGACTCTAGTGCTGCAGCTCCATGTGTACTTGGTGACCAACTGATGCACATGGGAACATCTGTGGGTTGTGAATACACAACATGGAAGAGGCTGGAGTGGAAAGTGCTCTGCTGTTATATGGCTACAGTTATTTTTAATTTTGCATTGGGGTTTGCACAGCTAAAAGCCAGCAAATAAAAACTCATATGTTCAGTCACCTAGAATTAGACATGGACCATATGCAACGTTTAAACTGAGTGCAAATGCATGTTCATATTAATGGAGTGGGGTTTTGTATCCTGTCAAAAATGGGTGGAGCTCGAACAAGGTTGTGTTTTTATCACATTCACTGGAAAACCACATGGCACAGACTCCACTCTGCCTGAGCAACTGTGGCTAAGTAAATATTTCAATGAGATATGGGAATAAATTAACATAAAAAATAATCTTTTGGGCATTTCTATAAAAAAAATGTTTCTCCAGTTTTGACTCAAAGATTTAATGGAAAAAAAAATCTGTACAGAGTAAAAAAAAACATTTTTGTGCATCAGATGCTGTGAAAAGTTAAAATCTGAAGAAATTAATGAAATGTGTTTAAACTCTAAGACAGAGACCTGTAAATCAAGTGCTCTGTGTGGGCTGAGATGTTACACTGGGTCTAGCCTTGCCAAATTCAAGCTTATTTCAAACACTGATTGTACAGATGTTCTTCTCAGTCCCTCAAGCAAACATGATGCTACTTTTTTAAAAAATCCAAGTTCAAACTGGATTAACAAGGAAATCATGGTTTTAAATAAATGCTTCCTATAGTATCCAGTTTCAAAGAGAAAGGACTCTGAAAGGACTCTTCGATCCTGAGTGGCAGTGAACAGGAAGAGCAGCATTTCAGTTTGGAGGAAAACCCGTAATGAATTTCACTTTAGCATGATCCTTAGCAAAACGTACAGATTATTTTTTTCACAACTAGCAACCTGACAGTCCAGTTATTCACATTATTCTTCTAGTAATATTATCATTCACAATTTGCAGTTCAAAATACACCCCCTGAACTGAGCTGCCTCTTCATTTTCTTTTATTAATGCCCTGTGAGCAGGTAAGAAAGAGAGATGTTGGGGAAGATGAAATAGGAAAGCCTTATAGATATGATTACCTTGCAAAAGATGCTGAAAATATGGAAACTGAGATGAAGACAAGGTTTGAGTTGAAGAGTAACTAAGAAACAATAGTATAGCTGACTGAAGATAAGCCTCCTTCTTGATAGAACCTATTGTTCTTTGGCCTGCCTGGTCCAAAGGTCAGAACAAACCCTGCCTGCCTGGTAGGAGATTCCAAAAAGCAGTTTTTTAAGGTTTAAAATATAACCCCGTATGGTAATATGATGATTCTTATAGGTTGCATGTAAATGTTGTAGAGTTTGTAGCTTGTCTAGATTGGTTAAAGAGAATTAGAATATTAAACAGAGAAGATGATTTATTGTATTGTAAACGGCAAATCGGCCCCTTTTTTGCTCTCTCTTTCTCTGGCCTGCTTTGAGCTGCGTCTTGCTGCCCAGCAGGCCTCTCATACCCACACTCTTTCACAATAAATTCCCATACTCTAAACCCATCTTTAGAGATCTCTCGTTTCTATTTTACCCTCATAACCAAATCCCACAGAGTTAAATCCTACAGAGAGAGGCACTTTCTGGCACACTGGGAGAAGGTCTCAGTAGCACAGTTACAGTAGGGATGTGACATAGGTGCAGGTTCCACTGAAGGAACGGTTTTTATGCAACAGGCTATATTGTGGCAGCCCACCACTCCAGATCAGTTATATTCATATAGGGCCATTTTTCTTCCAGACATCTCACCATATGACAAATTTTGGGAGTTCACATTCTTTTGATCAGGCACATATCCAAATATCTTGGGTACAATTTTAGGTACTGCTTTCATTGACATTCAGTGTGAGCTGGTAGTTACTAAAAAAACATCTTCACATTAGCAATTTAAACAGGACTTAATCAAATGTGACCTCCAAATTGTATCTTAAAATTTTCAATTTAGGGGAATACACAGTGCAATTTTTTACAAACAGTGCAAGGGTTACTTGGGTATTTTACCCACTTATAAGGACTCTGTGTGCTGGACAGGTCTTTGGGCAGGAAACAAAAAAAATAACTTTACTGCAGTTTACCCAGCCTAACTACATAAATGTTCTGCTGGACACATCACTTTGCTGTCATAGGTTCTGGAACCTATAAAAGTCTTCACCAGGAAATCCTTTCTTACTGGAAGAGCCCAGCCTGAGCCCACTGCCTTGACTTCACAGCTAGAATTACTACTCTTGTTCTACTACGTATCACCATCTCTTTCTTTCTTCTGATGTCTGAAGAAAAGATTTCCGCTCTTTTGTCAATCACCACTCCGTATTTTAAGTGACAGCAGTGACTATCTCTGCTTTGTGAAATGAAACAGACTAAAAAAACTAAGTGAAATATTTTTGACTGGTGTAATAAACCCAGAAGACAGGAAAAGGAATCACTCCACAGATGTGTACACTGGTGTTCCTCCCTGGACAGTCTCAATCTGCAAAAACAAACCTACATGAAATCCTGTACATCAATATCATCAGTACTTATCGTCAGAGCTTGGAGAGGTTTGTTCATTAAGATGCAAAGTTCTTGTGAAGATCTCCCTGCTTATGTCACTTTTATGTGTAACAAAGTGATCTTTATTGCCACCAACAGAATATTAATCTGCTTCACATCTAAATTTAGGAATAATAATATAAAAACTCTTTTCATGGTTGTCAGAATCGACTTATTTTTTCAGAGAAATAAATTTAAAAGGATATCTTCTTTTCAGTTAAATACGGTTAATTTAATATTGCATGTCAGAGCATGTGAAAAGCGAGTGTAGTGGGCATACAGGTGGCCAGGACCTAGTGATTTGAGTGAGGACACTGAAAGAGGCCAGCCAGCAAACGCGTGACTTCCCATGTACTGGGAAGTCATCATGTACCCAGCACGACCTGAACCCTTTCCACCCTGAGGTCTTCCAACACAGTCATTGCATCTCCATGCATTCCCTTTAGAAATCAAGGTGAATTGTCCCATTGCAAAGTACAGAAATTCTTTTCTCTCCATGCACAGAGCTAATGGGCCAGACCCAGGAACTCTAGTTGACTACTAAAAGGTCTTTATGTATACAGGCACCAGGGAGAACTGGCTTCAATAAAAGCTGCCAAAAAACCTCCAAAGCTGCCAAAAATCAGCACGTACTGATTTTCATCAGTCTCAGAATTACTTTTGCAAATGGGCATGTTCAGATCATTTTAGGCACTGCTATGTTGTGCTTTTTTTTTTTTCCTGCAAGAGTAGCTTTTTGCCAAATTTTTGAGCAAAAATGATGTCCAACAAGCTCTGACAGTGAAGGAAGATGGTACTTAAATGCTACTTTAGGGACATGTACTTACATTGCCCAAAGGGTCATCACTACAGCCTATGAAGCTGCAGTGAAACGGAATTTTGCTAAAGCAACAGCTTGTTTTCTAAGCTGTGAAAGTCTGTGTGAGGATTTGTTAGAGAGATAAAACATTAAAACAAAGATAAAACACCCTTGTAACCTGCATTCAGTGGTGTAATGGTAAATTAAGTGGGGAATATACTAGTTTAGTTCCCCACATGAGAGGTGATCAGCTCTGTGCTGTTCATGCTGAAAGTGTGTAAATTCCCTTTATTCCTCAGTCAGCTCTTCAGAGCTCTCCTTTATTGAGTGTCATGTTTGAAGTGTCTCAGCCTGAAGAAATAATGCTGTGTCTGCACTGAGGGGGCCAGGTTCACACAAAGTCTGGACCTAATTACATAAAGATGACATACCAAAAATAATGTGCTGTTGCTTCTCTTTGCTCTAAGAATTTTTGTTAAAATCTGCAAAGCTGTTGGTAATAAGCTGTAGTGCAAATACATTCCAAGGATGCTTAAACTCCTTTGAAAAGTCTTCTGTATAGGAACAATAACCTTGACATAATATGAACTGCATTTCCCTCTCCCAAAGCTACATTGCAGGCAGCAGCCTACTTTAAAGCAACTGAAAGGGGAAGAAGTTCGAGACAATTTTTGTGTGAGCTCCAAGCAATGCAGGCTGAATCAGTTACCTGCACAACAGACAGCACACGGGATATCTCTGTCCCTCAGAAGAGCAATTCAGCTCTGCTTGTTAATTATTTATTTATTTTTTAACCTGAGAATATATTGTTCTCTTCTCCAAGAATACATGATACCCCATCCCTGCCCTGTAGCCCACTTCCCACAAAGAACATAGGAGCCTGTTGCTCTGTCCTTACTGCATCAACTACCTCAGAGTTTTCAGTTTTGAGATGCTAAGGCAAGAAACTTCCTTCAAGATGGTCTCATGATAAAAACCTTAAACCAGAGCAGCCTGAATTCAAACATGTTGGGTCATTATGTATAGGAATGGAACTTTCAAGTTCTACAGACAGCTCGTGATAACATATCTTTTAATAGGCACTTTCATCCCCTTAATAAACGGGCTACTAAGCTTTAAGGAATAGAATCACAGAATCATTAAAGTTGGAAAAGATCTTCAAGATCATCAAATCTAACCATCAACCCAGCACCACCACCATGTTCACCACTAAATCACATCCTCAGTGCTAGGAAGGATGAACCTTACTGGACTTCATAAACACACTTCTGCGAATTTGCATGTGAAATTGATTTTGTATCCTAGCTAGAATGGTAGACAGAAATGTTAATGCTCCTGGTGATGACCACCTCATTGTTCTGGTCTCTAGAATGTTTATTTTATTTTTAACTCAGAAGAAGTGAAAGATAATAATTTTAAATAATGTTAAATATGAGCTATCAGCACCTAGTTATTTAACCTGTAGATACACTGCTTTACAACAAAAATAGATTACTAGTGATAAGAAAATATAGATGCAGCACAATTATTGCAGCTTCAAAGTGCCTTCTAGAAACTTTGTGGAGGTAAAGGATAAAATCAGCATGTTTCCCATGGTGGGTTTTGAGTTAAACCGTTACCTGTTGTCATATTTTCAAGCTCTGCCTTATGTCCTCAACACACTTAAAATGAGAGGCTTTTTTATAGTCCTGCTATTGGATTCTGGAATGGAAAACTAAATGCAGTCTAAGGTTCCAGGAAACTAGAAAAAACTTGGAAAATCAAAACTATTGATTTTCACAGATGTTTATGAGTGATCCAAGCTGATGATTTTAATCCATTCTCAGATATTAAAAAAGAGATATTTCATAGGCGTATCCCGTAAAATGAGGATAACTTTGATTCAAGATCCAGAACAGCTTCAATTGGGCTCACAAAAGAACAGTATCAAGGAAAGAAATAACTCCTAAAGAGATATTCCCTCCTGTGACAGTGACAAAATTGGGTCATCTCCTATATGCCAGCATCTATAATTCTTGAAATGCAGATAAAAAAAATTCAAAGTATAACCTTTCATAATACATTGGAGTTATTTATGCATATACTTACTAATCTGTGTTTACTGCCCTTTATGCTGCATACAGAAACAATTAGATACCTTTTTAGAAGGGGTAGTATAGAGCATGCAGATCTATAGCTTTGATTTAAAGAGTATGACAGGCAATCAGTGTGTGTCAGAGGAATGCCCACATCAGCAAAGAGACATGTTGAAGCCAAATTCGAATTTTCAGTTTTAGAACTGAACAGATGAGTGTTTCCTTCATGTTCTGAACACAGTGGTATTGAGAAATATCCTGAATTTCAGGCTAGGAGAAAATGGATTGCTTCAAATTATAAGAAAAGGAACAGCACTGATTTTATTCCTCACTTTCAGCAGAACTGAATAGCAGAAAAAGGACAGCCAGATGCATTCCTATGTCTGTTATGTATTTCCATTTATATACACCAGAAGTAGCATAACAACTAGAAATTAACTATTTCCCTACATTAGTCACTCTCATGAGATAAACATAAAATTTGGCTAATGAACTGAAAAGAAAAAAAGGAAATCTATAGATTAATATTTTTTTAATTATTAAATACATCAGGAATACAGACAGGCAATTAAAGGCTGGATTCCTGTATTAATACTGATGAGCAATGAAAGCAGCTAAAGATCCCTTTTAAAAAGACATCAGAATCACTTCCACAAAAGGTATACATTGGTTGTGAGAATATGAACTGAAGCTATTTCAGCTGGGAAGAGTCTGATTGCAAAGTCAGACTCTTAAACATGCAGACTAGTAGGAAGAAAACATCTAAGCGGATCATATCGGTTGCATTTTGTTTTTGAAACCAGACATTCAAATCATTATGTGTCAAATTTGAAAGAAACCACTACAAAATTGAGAAACTGAGCAGGACTCCTCAGTCCCCTCTGTCCTGTTTCCACAGTCTCCTCACATGCTTTGTCAAAGCCAGGCTCAGATCTGACCCACTGTGCTTTTTCAGGACTACAGAGCCAGAGATGAGTACAAACAAATGGCTCTGTTTTCTGTGAAAATAAGCAAAATTCAGTTTTTTCCCTCCAAAGTCAAGTCACTCAGTTACTACAGTGAATATGAATAGCTGGAAAAATGTCTAAGACTGTCTGTGGAGAGGAACACACTGTGCCCTGTGCTTCTTGTGGCCAGGAAGAATGTGAGCCAGACAAGTCTCTGTCCTTCTTTTTAACTGGAAATTGCAAGGTATTTGAATGTCAAAACAGCCTAAATCACCCAAAAAACAAAGTTCTTCCAAAACTTCCTTTAGAGACAGTTATACACAGGTGAACCACTCACACAACACATCTCATGCAGAAAGTTTCAATCTCAGCTACTGCTGCTTCCAATGTCAATGTTCCAATATGTGATTTAATAATTCCATTGGTATTCTTTAGGAATAATGACCATTGTTCTTTTTTGTTTTGCTGCACTTTCTGTCATTTTGCTAGATTCCATCCCTAATGTGTTTTATTATTATTATTCAGGTCCTTGTCTAGTCTGTCTGTTACCTGCTTATTAGAACTCCTGTGGCAGAAAATGTTCATGCCAGAACCTAATTCTAGTATGTTTCAATTTATTTTCAGGCTGAGTGAGTCTAAAAGCTCAGATTATTAAGGTGAGCTTGCAGTGATCTGTTTGATAGACTTTATTTTGTTGCATTAAGGCAAAGGGAAATTAATCTATTAAGTTTTAACTTTATACTTGGAAGGCTGGATAAAAAAAAAGTAAATCTAGACCCTCACAAAAGCTTGACTCCACTGGGGCCCTAAATGGCTTGTACATCAATAGGCAAAACAATTAAAGGCATTTCTTTGTTAGACATATGAGAGGGATATATGACAATTAGCAATGCAAGCTTGAAACTCTTCCACAATGGAAACCCACTTTGGAATTCTCCAATACATCTTTAAAATTTCCACACAGATGTTTTTAGTTTAATTGCTAATAAAACCACTGAGTGGGTTAGTGAGTTGAACCTACAGCAAGCTCCAGCAGCACAGAATTTTCATATGCAATTTTAGGGCTGAGTTCCCTACAGAATGACTGTAGAGCTCTTATTGCACTGCAGGTATGGCTATAAAGTATTAGCAATGTTAAGTAAATTACAAGATATTACATGAGAAAGGCCTTCCATCAGGTAACATCTGGGCCTCAAAGCTATTTAGAACAGTCCTTTTTACTTGTCTCTACTTTATTTTAAAATAATTTATTTACTAAGACTTAGAGAAAAAAGAAAAAGAAACAAGAGTTTAATCATAGCTAAAAGGTTTGCAGCATGTACATTTTCTCCAATATATTATTAAAACAGCAGAAAAAATTGACTGCAATATTGAAAGGGCAGGAGAAAATTAAGCAATGCCTCATCTAGTACTTCAAACTAAATTTTAAGCACTCTGGGTCTTTTAATAAAAATGGCAATTTTATTGCTGGCATTAGAGAAGTAGTCATTCTGCTCTCTGAAAATGCCTACCACTTCCTTGGCAAGCCTGTGGAATGTGTGTAAATGATTACGCACAGGTCAGGTGAGCTCAGACACAGAGCAGTTACCGAGTGCTGCAGAACCCTATGGAACCTAACAGCCACAGGCCAGCAGAGACTTGGGATTGAGAGATGCCACTGGCCAGCCACTCCTACCAGAATAAGGTGGTCTCAACAGCCTCTTTCTTGTTCCCCTGTACTGATTTCTTCTCATTCTCTGAGGCAGGAGCAGTGTGCAGGCAGCAGGCAGCACCATTACAGCCAGACCCTGGGAGGCTCTGGTCTCCACAGAGCTGTAAGAGCCCAGAAGCCTCTTGTCAGATGAGCCAGCCTGCGCTGAGGGAGCCTGGCTCTAGCCCAGTCATGCCTTAATGAGAATATCATCTGCCTTATTACAAAGACACCAAATAAAACTGGATATTTAGGACTCATACTGTCATGAGAGGGAAAACTGCTACTAAATATTAGCTTATCACTAGGTATCCAACCAATTTCACAGAAGACTAGCAGCATCTTGTTAGGTTTTTATATATAAACTGTCATCTGTTCAGTCCATTTATAAAATGTGGGAAGGCAGCAGGAAACCCAAGGATTCATGAGGAGTTCTTAGAGAGAAACATCCACTGCTGTCTTTCTCATTTCTCTCAGCCTTTGATTGTAGCCTCATCTTTTCACAGTTCTTTCTCCTCCTTCCCGCATGTCCCCTGCTACTGCAGAATCACAAGTCATCCTATACACTCCATGTCAGACCCTGAGGGAGCTTCTGTGCAAATGTTCAGCACCACCACAGCTGTCAGCATCTGTATGCTGGCTCTGAAATTTTACGACACTTAATCTAGGGACACGGGGAAATGAGGGCATGAGGTGCACAGGGGAAAGCAGAGGCCACCCTACAAAGCTTATTTTGACAAAGTAGAACTAGGCTCACAAGTGGAGCTGCAGGTCAGCAGGAGGGCAAGGACTTTAGAAAAGCCAGAGAACATTGGATCCAGACATGAGCGGCTATCTCGTATATATAGACAGTCTCAGGGATTTACACTACCTTAATGTCTCCTGATCATTTCCTCTTGGATAGCTGCTACTCCTCTATTTCAAAGGTTGCCAGATGATGAAGAATATACAGCTGAGCCAAAACCTGAATTCACATCCTGTGATTCCCAAGCTGCAATCTCGGGGTCAGAAGCACCCTTTGTCATGTTTCTGCTTTTCTCCCTGTGTTTAGAGTTTCACCTTTAAAAATACACAGAAACACTGATCTGAACACAGCTTCAAAGCCCTCAGAGAGGGGGACACCATAAGGCACCACACACCAACTCAGGAAGGAACTGTTAATGTTATGAAGACCCCTCCAGTACACTCTTTTTTGACACAAATGACAATGGCAGTTTCTCAGGAAAAGATCAAGTCTTTGGCCTGAGAGCAAAAAAAATGTTGGCAGTGAGGCCACAGACCTGGAAAGCAAAGAATATGTTCTTGGCTTATCTACAGCTGCCATCTCATTGGTTCCCACCTTGCTGTCCAAAATTCCCCAGCACACTAGCAGGATGAAGCAAGTCTGTAAAATACAATAGAAATAAATAAATAAATAAATAAAATACTTCACGTTGTCAATATGATATAGCCCTCAGCCAGCAACCTGTGAACAGGTATGACTATTTGGACAATCTGTTCATAACAAAAGACATGACAGACAGAAATGCAAGAGTGTTTGCAGTAAACGTGGTGAAGTGCCAAGGCTGAGGGATCAGTTAAAGTGGAAAAAACAAAAAAACAAGTTACTTTGTTTTCCACAAGCCAGATAAACCAGAAGAGGAAGGTGAGAAAGGGAGAAGTCCTTCCCTGAGCATAGTAAGGTGCTTCATGGATGGATGCATATTTGCTGCAGTGCAGATACACTTACACATAATAAATCTGAATTCATTAATACTAAATATTTACATTCAGCTTGTAACTCATCCAAAAAAGCAATTATGATATATCATGTTGATGGAAAGTATAAAGCCATTAAAATTTGGATCACTCACACAAGATACTGTGTCAATGCATAGTTAACAGTAAAATCCCTAGTACAGTACATTTAATGGGAATAGTCCAATGCTTTCTAATAAAACAATGAAAAATCCGTTTTGCTGTGACACTGCTCTGGTTCCAGCTGGGATGGAGTTAATTTCTTCTCAGCAGCTGTTACAAAGCTGTGCTTTGGATTTGGAATGAGAATGGTATTGATAACACACTGATGTTTTAGTTCTTTGCTAAGTTGTGTTTAAGTTGAGGAATTTTTTTTCCTTATCTCATGCTCTGCCAGTGAGGAGATATAAAAAAAACAAACAAACAAACAAAAAAAAACAAACAAAAAACCCAAACAAACAAAAACCAAATAAATGAACAAAACCCCCAAAACCTCCCCAAAATAAATTTAGCATAGCTTATCTAATAAACTAAGAGGCAGTTCTTGGGACTGAACTTTGGTTGTAATATTTTTCCAGCAGCCAAACACGTTACAGGTGTCATTTGTGGTGATCTTCAAACACAGAGACGACCTGGTAGGAGCAGCACCTTTCACCTCATCATAGCAAGTGAGGAGAAGCTATACAAGAAGAGACTCTTCAGTGCCCATCCTCAGCCTGTTTCCAGTCCACTTGAATCTTTTGAGAAAGAGCTAAACAACACAAATTCTTTGGTTGGCAATGTAGAGTGGAGCTATCAAAAGTCAGACCCTGACTGTGACAGTCACAGTTCTCTCTTTCACAAATAACATTTTTCAGACAATAACCATGTGGTCTTTTAAAAAGCAGCATGTTCCCTGCAGAAGTCATTGTCCATACAAGTGCTGCTGGATATGGCTTCCAGCTCCAACAGCACAGTGGCCTTGGAATCAAAGCCTGATCGAAGAGAACATTGTAGGAGGTCTTGGAATTACCAGTATCTACTTAAAAGATACATAGCCTAAAGCATAATCCAAACATATTGGAGGGAATCTGATAAAAGCTGATGACAGATACAGGTTTTAGGGGAAGTAGCTGTCCAGTTTGGCATTGAGAATACATGACTACAACAACATTGTAGTCATGGGCATTCCTTCAGATAACCCTGTATATAAACACATGGAGCCCTGGTAAAACATCAGCTGGCAGGATTAATTGCAAAAGACATAGTATTAAATCAGGCAATTTCAGGGCTCAAATCCAAAGATACTAATCCTTTCATCAGGATACAAGTTGGCAATATTCCATATGGGAGGACATTTGTTCTCTCCTAGGACTGGATATAAAATTCATGTGTTCAAGAGACCAAACCCTCTTCTACTCTCAACTCCACTACTGAGGAAAGGTATAAAACCATGTTTGCTTTCTGTGTGTCTCCAAAATTACCAGAGTGACCATGAGTGCAGTGACAATGCAATGACACTATTTGGGAAGATGTAATTCTGAGATACAAGACTTAGTATTGTGTTTCATAAAACCCAGTGATGGTACAGGAACATGCAACATGTTTGACCTACACCAGGATCAAATATCCTCACTCACTGTGTTTTGATACAGGCCCACCTTAGTATATGACTAGATCAAAGTCCTGAGGTCATAAACAAGTCCAAAGTTTGCATTTAGATCTGCTGACATGGCTCTCAATGCCGGCATAAGAATAGTATTCAGAATTTCTTTGTTTGGAGTCAGGAAATAATTCCAGTGTTCTAGTCACCACATCAGAAAACTGCTGACTTTTTTTTGTAGTGACCTTCAGTCCCTCACAAAACTCATCTACAACAAGCAGTTCTCTGAAACAAAAATTGCCATTCTGATAGAGAAAGATGATCTGATGATTTAAGTCAAATAGCAAGTAAAATGAGTTGGAACTACTTCAGAATATTCAGTCTGTGACCATTTCCTTGAGTTTCTGTTTTGCCATTTTGTTTATCCTTCAGGCTGACCTGAGAACTTATATCCGTGCTTAGATTAAATTGTATGTTGCTAGTTTGGGCAACCACATATAGTAAATATCACTATTTGTATATATATGTACTATCTTGTATGTATAAACAAGAAAGATGTCTTACATATTTCTCTGCTCGGTTCCTATGCACTAGGATGTTTATAAGGTGGTCAGAGCCAAATAAATCATCATTTTCTGTGGCTGGAATAAAAGCATGATCGTTATCTTGAAGGTTCTATTTTACCCTAAAATCGTGTGATACTACTACTGAGAATAAACAAGTTTAGTATTTATGGAAGTGTTTCATTGGTCAAAACACAAATCACAGCTCAGGTTTACCCAGCTACAGAAAGCCCAAAGAAGTATTAAATTAAATGTTAAAATTAATGTCTAAGTTATCTCCCAGGTAATTTAATTAATTATTATAAAGAAAATCCTCCAATTCTGTGTTGACTATGGGGTAAGTGAAGAATCCAGCCTGTGGATTTCTATATGTATAAGCAGGGTATTTTCAAGGCCAAGTTTTTTCTATTAGGGCATGTTAATGCATCTTATAATGTGTGAAATATAATTCAGGCAATTCAATCTGAAAATCAAATAATTTTTGCTACACATACTCGCCAGGTCAAGATGGTAAGTTTTCGGATAATAACCATGCTTTAAAAATGGATTTCTCTAACTTAAAAATAAAAGTAAGGCTTGATAAGCTGTATTTTAGCAAAAGGAGAAAACCCCTTGTTTTCTAAGGAGAAAACTCCGTGTAAAAGCAGGATATCAAGTATTACTTAGCAGAAACTATCAAACAACTGTCTATTTTCCCAATGTTTTATAAAGCACTTTTGGGCACAATACATAAAGAGATGTACTTAATATTAACATCATTATTGGAACTCATGATCCTAGGATATAGTGTAAAAAGCATCAAAATCCACAGCCTTAGTAACTTTTTATTCATTAGTTTCAGCTCAAAGAAGTGTCATGGAATCATGATAAAGCATGCTCTTTACTCTTTTTTCAAAGTCAAGTAATTCCTGTCTTTTCGGTTCTTTCTCATGTTGCTGCTAGATGGAGATACCTTGTCAAGAAAGTGCCATAATATTTCTTGAAAGTACTTGAAAATACTTCCCAGATGTGTTCTTTTAGGATAAGTAAAGCACAGTAATCTATTCCATTGCCTTTGAAAAATTATAACAAATTATTGTACAGCCCAGTATATCGATGAGGCCTGCTTGCATACTGCAGCAATTAGAGAGGGTATGCATCTCATTTAGCAGGTAAGGAGGATAGGTACAATAACCCACTCAAGCCTGGAAACACAAGCCACAAGGCCTCACCTTGCTTGGTCCAATTGAGACCCTTTCTTTCCAGCCTGCACCATACAAAACCCAGAAGAACTGGCCAGGGAGAAACATCAATGAGAAAAGCCAAATGAAGAGCACAGATCTTCAAGGAATGACAAAACTACTTGCTCCATATGAGCAACTACATTTTGCTAGTTAAAATGCTCTGAAGGAGTGGGGGCTGGTCAGGGAGTAGAGGCCAGTGCAGCCTGGGAAAGGCAGGGAAAGTGATGAAGCTAATGGGGCTGCAAAGCTGCTGCGGTAGTGTATGAGGCTGTCTCTGTGAAGGGCTGATAGCAGCCCTACACTTTTTACTCAGGTCTAGAAATATTCCCTAGGAAGGGACTTTTGCTTAATAACTAGAGGAAGTACCTTTACATCTGTGAACTGTCACCAGCTTTCTGGGGTGCAGAAATACATCCTTTGAGCTTTGTCTATGGCCCAGTCTAAGGTACTGTCCTGGGTTGGCCATATGACCTGTTTGTATCCCCAGTCGTCCTCTTGCTTATGCTGGACATTAAGTTCTGCAGCTTTAAGTTG